>OX578276.1:6021169-6509339 GCA_951217055.1 Gerris lacustris | reverse complement strand
CCCTTAGAATTATGATGAGTGAGTGAGTGAGTGACAAAATAACAAAACCTTAGGCTAATATTATATCTTACTAGTATGGGTAGAGGTGTGAAATTTTTATTTCTGGTTCAGTTTCTCGTGAACTTTAAATTCAAATTCATTTTATTTATCTAAGTATCTTCAATAGGATAATAGAGGGGGGTCCAAATTGCCGTGAGTTGGTTCTAGTAAAGGATGGTACGGCTGTGCTCGACTTGGCAGATAAATTAAAAAAATGTTTTCTTACATAAATTACACTCACTTATAAAAGTGAATGCCAAAATTTATTAAAAGGGCATAGACCAACTTGACTTAAAAGTATAAAAGGATAAAAACTAAAATCTACGTAAATAATACAATTGAGTCTCTATACAATTATTATAATACAAAAAAATCGGTCCGAGACAACTCAGACAAACTTTCTCATATACTAGTTCATAATTACTTAGCCCAGTGTTTCCATTTATTATTTTTAAAATGTACATTTAAATATTATTGAACATTTCATCAAAATTTATCATATAAATAACTTCTCCAGGGTGGGGAATCGAACCCGGGATCTCTCCGTCCACGTTTTAAGCTATTTTATCAGGAACTTGATATTTCCCGGGAAAACTGCTTATATCGTTGGATCCGTATTTAAATGGACTACATTTTAGAATTTTTTAATCAAAATCGTCGGAACCGTTTTCGAGAAATCTTTTTTTTTCACGGTTTTTCAGAGTTTTTGGGGGTAGCGCCCCCAAATTAGAAGCTAAAATTCATTTCTCGATTTCGCCTCGGGGTATGATTTTTCTGAACATGTATGCCAAATTTCGTCAAAATCGGCCCAGTAGTTTAGGCTCTAGGCCTCAGCACAGACAGACGACAGACGACAGACGACGGACAGACATTTTTTTAAAACCACTTTTTTGGACTCAGGGGACCTCAAAACGTGTAAATCCATCAAAATCTCAAAATCGAATTTTCGCGCCATCACAATACTTTCTCTTTATATGAGAAAGTAAAAATATATCATAATATAATACAAAATACATGTTAAAAGGTGTAATTTATGTAATATAATTTATATACTCCTAAATAAATTAGAAATTACTTTCACAACTTCAAATCTAGGTAAAAACTCATTATTATTTTTGAACTTAAGTTCTTCAAACACTTTGGCTGTCGCACATTGTGCGATAAGTAACGAAATTTAGTTTATTTTTTATTTTATTTTATTTTTTGTTTTGACTTGTTTGATTTAAAGTTAATTTTTTATAATGTCAAATGAAATTTAATAAAATATTATAGTGTTTTCGAGAATTGAAAGAGAAAGGAAAAAATTGGTTTTAATTATAGAGTTAAAATTCAAGATATCACAAAGGAAAAAGGAGTACTTTGTGACATGGTAGCAGAACTGGAAACACGGAATCTCTAAAAAAAATATAATCATCGAAAACGAAGAACTGAAAGCTAAGGATTTGGTTTACGAGGTAAGTACCTCAATTATTTCTCTTTCTTAAGTACCTAGGGTTCTTGATATTGAGCATGGCTTCCACTACAGTTGGCACCACTAGGAAAGTGTTGGCCCCGGTAAAGAAAAGATTGATAGACAAAATTAATAGTATAGATGGGTGGATAGAAACAAATAAAAATTTATTAAACGACCCAACAGTTAGGAAAGTTGGGAATAACGAATTAGATAAATTAATTAAATATTTGGAAACATTTATGAAATACGTAAAAGATTTAGAGAAAGTTTCGGTATTAGATGAGGAATCCCTCCGAAGATATGAGGAGGAAATAGAGGGTTATATAGAAATTGAGTTTCAGGCTGAGGACAAAATTATCGAATTTAAGAACAGCTTACTTGCCGCAGAGCGCGAAGCAGTAAGACCGTTAATTAATCAAAATATAACAGAATTAGGAAGTGATAATAGTATAACACAAAACAATAACCAGGAATCAAAACAATCATCACCATCCAATAATCCAATAGTCTATGAAATTCCCTTGACAAGTAATAACAATACTCAAACTATTAGTCATAAAATTCCTATAAAATTACCAAAATTAGAATTACCAACATTCAATGGGGATAGGTTAAAATGGCATGAATTTTGGGAAAGGTTCGATTCAGCTATTAATAAGAATCCAAATTTAAATAAAATCGATAAATTTAGTTATTTAAAACAACAGTTAGTAAGTGACGCAGCTCGTTGTATAGCCGGACTAACTATAACAACACAAAATTATGATTCCGCAGTAAATTTATTAAAGAATAGATATTCAGATGTTTCATGGGTAATTGAGGATTTATATACAAAATTTCGTAATTTAGAGGCATCTAATAACTCTACATTACGATTACGCGCTACACTAGATGAAATTGAAAATTACTGTCGAGCGTTAGAAGGTTTTGGCGAAAATATTAACCACTCGAGCTTTGTTTCTCTTATTAAATCTAAATTTCCGACACAAATTTTACTACATTTGGAAGAGTTTGAATTACACCAACCTTCCAGTTTATCAATACTCACTGAATGTGAAATACTTAGAGAAAGACTTGATAAGGTAATAAAAGTAAAAGAAAAGGTAAATGTCAGTAGTAATAATTTTGGAAATAATAAAAAAGAACATTCGTCGGATTCAGACGATAGAAAAAAGACATTCTCTAGAACCGCAACTACAGATGCACTATTAGTATGTCAACCAAAGTGTAGATTCTGTAAGGCAGAACACTGGAGCGATGAATGTACTAAATATAAAACTATAGAAGAACGCAAAGAAATATTGAAAGGTTCATGTTTCATTTGTTTAAAGGAGTCCCATAGTGCAAGCTCGTGTAAAAGTGATAGAACATGTGTTCACTGTAAACGAAAGGCTCACCATCATAGGAGCTTGTGTCCGAAAGTAATTCAAACAAGGAATGTTGTGACCTCATTAAGCATAGATAAGGGTGAAGTACCAAATAAAGATGTAGAGTCAGAACAACCAAGCACTAGTCTATTAACAAAAATAACAAGTTCTGTCTCATTACAAACGGCCACGGTAGAATTAAGTGATAGTGAAACCATTAACTCGGTTGTAAGAAGATGCATTTTTGACAGTGGAAGTGAAAGATGTTATGTTACTGCAGAATTAGTCAAGAATTTAAAATTAAATAAAACCAATCAAGAAAAATTATCGATTTGTGTGTTTGGAGAAAACAGACCAAAACACATTATATCAAATACAGTGGAGTTAGCTATTAAACTATTGGACGGAACTTATAAACAAATTATAGCAAATGTTGTTCCAGTGATAGTTAAAAGTAAATTAGAAAATAAATGTTTAGAATTAGTGAAAGAAAAATATAAATACTTAAATTTTGCAGAGAAACCAGAATTAGTAGACAGAACCGAAATTGATTTACTGATTGGAAACGATTATTATTTTGACTTTTTGAATTTAGAAAAAATAGAGGTAGATAATTCCGGATTATACTTAGTAAATTCTAAAGTTGGATGGATGTTGACAGGTAGGAATATTGCATTAAGAGATTCAAAAAATAATCCCACAGTTAATTTATTAGCAATTAGATACAACGAAGTACCCGTTATTAGTGCGTGTGATGACGTGGAGCAATCAATTATGTTTGAAAAAGAAGTCGTAAAGGAAACAGATGACAATAAAGTGATTCAAAAATCTGAAAAAAGTATCAAAAAATGTGATGATGGAAGAAGATATACCCCAAATAACTTGCCAAAAATTATTAGATCAGAATTTCTTAAATTACCGGAAGAAATACTAGATCATGAAAAAGAAATTGATTTAGTGATAGAGGAGGTAAACATGCCTTATAACTTAAAAATTGAAAATGTTAGTAGTTGGAAAAAACTATTAGCCGTTACAGCATGGTGTCAAAGAGCTTTAGATACATTTAAAAAAGTTAATAAATTAGGAGGAAAACAATTATGTTCTGAAGAAATAAATAGAGCGAATACTATTTGGATTACACCGGTTAAATTGGAATTTAAACAACATTTTTAATGATTTAGGAAAAAATAAGAATAATAACATAATAATTAGGCAGTTGGAAATGTATAAAGATAATGAGTATGCAGTATTAGATCTAGGGGATAAATTTCCTTTCCTTCTTTCTAAAGAAGGAACATTTACTAAATTAATTATTAAAAACATTCAGAAAACATTTTATCGTGTAGGGATTTCTTATACACTGGCAGATGTAAGGAAAACTTTCGAGAAAACTACTTGGAAATTCATACCAAAATATTTGCGATGGGGAGGGGGTGCCTATGGACAAATAGGACTTAAAAGATACCTAAGGAAATCTTTGGGCAACAAACACTTAAATACTTATAGCCAGTTTTATAAGCTAATATTTGTAGTGGAGGCTGTCCTTAATTCCAGACCCCTGGTTTACGTAGGACAGGGAGATGTTGAGATACTTACACCGAACCATTTCCTCACAATAAGAGAAATAAATACAGCCTTCACACCCGAAAATCCACAAACACCACTACAAAGTACTCCTTCTCACTTACACAAAAATTGGAAGAAAGGTACCGAATTATTGGAACGATTTTGGCAAATTTGGAAAACCCAATATTTTCAAAATTTAAGAGAAAAGTACAATAATGAAAAATTAAAAGGACAAAGAAGATTACCTAAAGTGGGAGAAGTGGCACACCTAGCAGAAAAATCCAAGCGACAAATGGCGATTAGCCCGGATAGAAGAAGTTCTCCCTGGAAGAGACGGAGCCATTCGAGCAGTAAAAGTTAGGACGGAAAAAGGTGTCCTGACACGCCCGGTTTCCTTAATTCACCCATTAGAAATGGAGGCAACCTGAAGAATTCCGGGCGGAGTGTCGCACATTGTGCGATAAGTAACGAAATTTAGTTTATTTTTTATTTTATTTTATTTTTTGTTTTGACTTGTTTGATTTAAAGTTAATTTTTTATAATGTCAAATGAAATTTAATAAAATATTATAGTGTTTTCGAGAATTGAAAGAGAAAGGAAAAAATTGGTTTTAATTATAGAGTTAAAATTCAAGATATCACAAAGGAAAAAGGAGTACTTTGTGACATTGGCTTAGGGATAAATCGGGGCGACGCTTTAATTTCGGTACTTCACTACTTTTCATTGAAATGTAGTAGAAACTTCTTCAGGGTCTAAATAGGGTTGTCCGAAGAGTACCTTGACCATCGTTGGTAAAACATCGGTAGTCCGCAGTGAATCCTACATCCTAAATTTTTCTACACCAAGCTTGTGCTAAATGAAATCTGCACCCTGTAATTGAAATCTTTTTAGATTCCAATTTATTCCCTAATTTTGTGGCTTGTTGAATTCCAATTTCGAAATCCGCTACTAAGTTCTTTAGGTTTAGACAAAGTGCAAGTGGGTATAACCCGGGCTTACCTGACTAGACGTTCGGGACACAAAAAAAGTCACCGAAGAAGGCTGAAGTAGAGAGAGCGGAGTCGAGTACGATCGGGCCTACCCTACCTCTGCTTTCTACACTAAGCATTCAACCCTCTAATTTCTGTTAATTTCTTTCAAGGCCTTCTCCACTATGACTATTCATAATAATAATAACACTTAAAACATACAAATGTTTACTAATATAGCAAAACTAATACAATAATTTAACATAGACATGTATAAAACATACATATAAAATAGAAATAAAATTGGCATTAAATTATTTCGTTATTTTTACATAATAAGATATTATTCTCGGGATAGTAAGATATTATATAGTATGATATTATACTCGACAAGTAATTATAATTCTAGAATGAAAAATGCAATAAATACAAAAAAATAAAATACAAAAATAAAATATGAATTAAATTGAAATGTAATTTAATTAAAAACAAAGCCAATCATAATTTTGATTGGTTGCCTTTCTGTCGGTCTGTTGATAAATTTCTTGGCTGTCTATTATGAATTAAAGTATCAATTTATTAAAATGTTAAGAGCGCAGACGGGTGAAATTAATTTGAAGTTATCTGCGGACTACTTTCGACAAACCATCAAAATTTCATAATAATCAGTTGAGTACTTTTGAAGATATAGATCTAAATAAATGTATGTTTGTGCGCATGTGGAGGATAAAATAATGGGCGCAGATGTTGAGACTTATATGGGATCAACAGTGGGCTAAGTATAACCTACCATCCCAATTTCATTAAAATTGGATGTGTTGTTTTTTAGATATCTTGGTTCGCAAAAATACGTTTTATCTCTATCCAACTACAATATCTCGAAAACGGTATGTCTCACTTCAAACATGCATAGGACTTTTATTGTGCTGAATTATGTGAGGAATAATTTTGGTAATAACAATTCTCTTCAAAAAAATAAACCGTTTTGCCTAAAAAGTGAAAAATAAGTAAATTTTGGACTTTAAGGGGGGGGGGGGGGGGACGCGCCCCTTCAAGAGGGGGGAACTTTACTTTTTATTTTTCTTTCTCCCGTGTTCATGACTACTTGGTCGACCTCTAGTGGTTGTTCCCAAAAACATCAATTATTGTACTATTATTGATTTTTTTGCAAAATATCTAGTCATAATTATTACTCGGAGTTAATGATTTAGTTTGAGTGGGTAGGTATTGAAAAGTGGATTACAAAAATATACAACACTTGTGGACTCAAACATGGTGTACGTGTAACAACAAACTATTACTATTGTTGTCGCGAGAAGAATAGAATTACTTAATTATGGTACAGTAAATGTGGTAATGTACCACTTCAGTAACTAGAAAATAGTATTGGTAGACAAAACTAATATAGACCAAAGCATAAAAGTATTGTAGTTTCTTGTCCGTCAATCAGTTGATTTAAGCATAAACATTGCACTCCCCCCCCCCCCCCCTTAAAAAAATAACCTAAAACCCCCCTCAAAAAATTATTTACGACGCACTCTGCGTCGTCCCCCCTATTGAGCGGGCACCCCTGACCTAACGTTATTAAAGCTTTATATTTAAAATAATAGACATTACCGCTGTAAAGCTTTTCTAACGATATCCATCAGGAGTTCCAGACTTGACTACGACCACTAAACAAATGAAAAACTGCTACTTAGTTTATGAATTATTACATCCTCTGTAATTTACCTTTCGGAATTTTAGTTAATTTAAAATGCCTATTCATTATAGCAATGTAAATAAATTACCTACTTCAGTAATTTTTTTTGTCCCTCCTCCACCCGCGGCTAAGAAAGGTGAAAATGAAGAGGTAAAATGAATTAAAAATTACTTTTATTTATAAACTTGTTGCAACTGAAAGAAATGTTTTTCAGGGAAATTTGTCTTTTCTTTTTCACAGGATAAATAATATAATTAAGGGTGAGCTATAAGTTGTATAAGAAAATAAGATGACATTACAAATAATTATATGGTTCGTGTGAAGTAGAACTTAGTCAGTGAATAAATAAGTCACGTGATCATTTATTTCTGTTATTTCCTGATAAAGCAGTCAGCACACTCATGACTCAACTTGTAAATAATACTTTTTTTTAAAAAAAGTTAGGAGAACTTTGTATAAAGTTTGTAGTTATTTAAAGAAGCTACTGATAATTTCACATGTAAATTGTTGATTATATGACAGCCCTTTTCTTTTACTTGTTAACAAAGTTATTTCTGTTTCAGTTTTAACTGTTGCAATATAATATTTTTAATAATTACAAGATAAAAAGAACTTTTTATATACTACGTTTTTAAATTTTCTGTTGAATCATATTATGTAATGTTGATAATATAATTGTCATTGTTATAATGTATAATGTTAGTGAAAAAAAAAAAAAAAAAATACATAGTTCAAAATTTATTTACTTCACATAATAAATCCGTCTAGAGAGCTGATCTTAAACCTATAAAAGGACAAATCATTGTACAACGGATCTCGCCAACACCAAATCTAAACCGTGCCATTGATATGCCCTTGGGTAGGGACAGTAAGAGAAGAAAAATGTGTACAAGAAAAAATGTACAGATGCAGAATAGTACATTACGCGTCGAGTGTGGAAAGTAGTATTTTGCATGCGAGTGTGGAGTTTGCACCCGAGCGAAAGCGAGGGTAGTAAAACCACACGAGCAATGCAAAATGCCGTTTTCGCACGAGTTGCGTACCGTACTTTATCTACGATTGTTAGATTTAAATAATAAATACAGAAAAAAATAAACTTGCTGTGTGTAAGTTCGTATCTCTCTTTTGATAAAGATGGCATTAATTCTTGCGTTGTATTTTTTGCCGAATTAATTATTTCTGGAGGAGTATTATTCTCCACATTTTCGTCAAAGTCACTTGATTCACTTATTGTGTTTCACTAAAAACTCGATATAAACAGTTACTTTAATAAAAGAACAGCAAATTAGTTTTGTTAAATGTAAACAAACTCGCTAATCGTGCGTAAAGCTAAAGAATTCCTCTTCTTTACCGCACTAGGGTGGTATAGAAGAGGAATTCTTCAGAACTATGAGACACGCATGCGCAATGAATACAAGTACGTAAAGAATCACTTTCTACGCATCTAAACAGAGATTCAATGTTTATATTTCGTATCAATCGTAGATAAAAAATTAAACCTATACCTAGGACTTAAGTGTAAACAAACCTGGGTGTCACACGTCAATTAATTTATTTCTTTGTTTACTTTTCGCTGTCATTCAATGTTTACCTCTTAATAAAAATTTAAATTCTGCTGAAAGATGGCTAAAAGTATTAAAGTAATGCATTGTCATCGTGTTCTGAGCTATTATGAAAGTTTCAAATGTTTAGCTACTCGGGAAGTTAGTTAAAAATCGATTGCAAGATTTGTACTGGACAAACAAACAAACAAACAAGAAAGCAAGCAAATAAAAACGTAGTATAAAAGAAAGAGCATCTCACTAGTGTTAGTGTGTCTCAGTTTTAAGGTGGGTTCATAGTTAGCGGATACGTAATTGCGGAGGCCCGAAGGGATTCATCTATGGCAACTCTTTTGCGGCGCCGCAGAAAGTTGGTTCCAAACCATCTTTTTTGCGGTGCCGCTTTAAAACCTGTATGAAACCTTCACTTCGTCCTCTTCATATTTCCTTTATGTTTTTATGTTAAAATTGTTTTATTATGATATTATATTTGTATCTGTTTATTTGTTCCTGCATTATTTTTATTATAATCTGTGTTTTGTCTGTGTTTAATCTACGTTTTTTTATCAGTGTTTTATCTTTATCTGTGCATTATGTCCATGTTTTTTATATCTCTGTGCTTATTATATCTGTTCCTACATTATTTTTATTGAAGCGAGCGTAGCGAGCTTCCTACATTCAACGAAATATGCTCCGTGTCTGTCTGTCAGTAACGTTCACGCGTGTGACGATAACTTGAGTAAAAGTTGACCGATTTAGTTGAAATTTGGTATACATGATCCTCTTACTAATACTCAGGCTAAGTTCGTTGGACAGCGTGATCCGTCCAAGAGTTCGCGCGCAACGCTCGCGTAAACGAGAGGTACAAAAATTAAATTGGAATTTCAGGACGGGAAAAGATTCTATCATCATCTATTCGATGAGACGAACATTTTTTTCAAATAACATTTTTCACTAAAACCAACTGCGACACCGCTATGACTTAATAAAGATCGCTAAAACTATTAAAGCGGACCTAAACGTTTAAAATAGAGAAAACAACCTTTTTACCGATATCTTACGTTCTAACGAAACGATTTTAATAAAACTTCATATACACCATCTAATGCACAATTGAAACAGGTATGCAAAATTTCAACTTGATACAAGCAGAATTCTTTGCGTAGTGACGAGATACATTTATAATAATTGTTTAAAAGCTACCGCGGGTGGTGAAGATTGTTATTGTCGTATGGTGTATAGTTTTGTTTAGGAAGTAAAGCTTTGTACCGAGTACCCCCACTCTTCCCCACACTACCCTCTTCCACTTATCTTCAACTATGACATTCATCATGATTAATAAATTTCAATATTCAGTATTTCATTGCAATACGCTCGCTTCAATGATAGAGCCACGCGATGCCTAGTTATATACCTATTTCTTACATTCAACGAAATATGCATCTTGTCTGTCTGTCTGTCTGTCAGTAACGTTTTCGCCTGTGACGATAACTTGAGTAAAAGTTGACCGATTTAGCTGAAATTTGGTATACATGTTCCTCTTACTAATACTCAGGCTAAGTTCGTTGGACAGCGTGATCCGTCCAAGAGTTCGCGCGCAACGCTCGCGTAAACGAGAGTTACAAAAATTAAATTGGAATTTCAGGACGGGAAAAGATTCTATCATCATCTATTTGATGAGACGAACCTTTTTTACAAATAACATTTTTTAGTAAAATCAACAGCGACACCGCTATGAATTAATAAAGATCGCTAAAACTATTAAAGCGGACCTAAACGTTTATAATAGAGAAAACAACCTTTTTACCGATATCTTACGTTCTAACGTAACGATTTTAATTAAACTTCATATACACGATCTAATGCACAATTGAAACAGGCATGCAAAATTTCAACTTGATACAAGCAGAAGTCTTTCCGTAGTGAAGAGATACATTTATAATAATTGTTTAAAAGCTACCGCGGGTGGTTAAGATTGTTATAGTCGTATAGTGTATAGGTTTGTTTAGGATGTAAAGCTTTGTACCGAGTACCCCCACTCTTCCCCACACTACCCTCTTCCACTTATCTTCAACTATGACATTCATCGTGATTAATAAATTTCAATATTCAGTATTTCATTGCAATACGCTCGCTTCAATGATAGAGCCACGCGATGCCTAGTTTATATAATAATAAAAGTCCTTATCTATAATCTTATTATATAAGTTTTTTTTTTAAGCAAGAGAACTAAATTCAAGTTGATAAACGATGTTATAATTGCATTTGTTTATAACCTGGCCGACCGAAACTCGTGGGGAGAGAAACAACGACTCCGTCCTAAGTCTCGGCGGTTCTCCGAAGATATATTATCTATACACTATAAAGCCGCATGGCTAACTCACTCACTCACTCACTGACATTAATGTTTACCAACTTCTAGAAGAGCTAGAGACTTGAGGTTTGCGCCATTCGACGCGCAATGTCCATATTGTGAACCAAAATAATTATAAAAAGTTTACTTTTCCCACTCCTTCCCCCCCTAAAAAAATAAAAATGGCCGACTTGATATTTTAGCTGTTTTGGGGCTTATTGCAGCTAAACGGTAAGTCGCATTGGAAAACGGACAGCACCAGCGGTAACTGATTTTAAAAGATCTACTACTTCGGTTCTATGACTTTTTGTCGTATCTCTGTCGGTTGTACCCTAAATGCTGATAACTTTGGATTTTTTTTTGTTTTTATTTTTTTCTATTTTTGACTTTGAATGGCCATAGTTCCTAAAATTGTTGACCGATTTTATTTCTGATTGAGGCGCTTGAATCTCACACTAATGCTCTTTAAATTGAGTATATTTTATTTCATTAGTTCATCCTATTTGCTAAGAACATGAGAGTACACTTTTTCTTTTGTGCCGTGTCACGTGACCACTTTTTCTTTTGTGCCGTGTCACGTGACCACTTTTTTGGTTTTTAACTTGATTTGTACATTAAATATTTATTTATTTTTTAAAAATGTTGTACACGTACTTTTGTACCGATTTATAATTTTGTTGTAGGTTAAAGGGTTTAAATATTTTTTTTTTGTTATTAGGTTATTTTATTTATATTTATTTATTAGTTAAATTAATGCCCTTTTGTATTGTTTGTTTTTTTTAAAATATATTTTTGGTACCTTAGGCCTTAGAGTACAGAGGTACAAATGTCAAAGTTAATCTTTTATCATATGATGTATATCGTTGAAAAGCTCTTGAATAGTGGATTAATTTCGTTACATTCTATTTTGTGGTATTTTTAGTTTTGAGAGGGGTAAAATTGAAAAAAACTGTTTATATAGCGGTTTTTACGATTTTTTTTTTTTTTTTTTTTATTGTATTTATTATATGTGCGTTAGCAGTTGGCACATGTTGAAGGCTTTGTTTCTCCGAAAAATCTTGGTTAGTACCAAAGTTATTAAATATTTACTGGAACAGTGCCGCGCCGTAAGAAGAGACATAGACGGGAATATGTCCGACTTTCCCATCCCCTCTCGTTGCTTCTGTCACCCCACCTTACTCAATCCCCTTTAAGGTACTAGCCCACTTTCTTATCTTTGCACTGTTTTATGCAAATTATAACTGTATAATTAACCCACTTGGCTACAATACCCCACAACCTCCTACAACATTACCAGATCTTACAAGTACCTGGGCATATATCTACCTGGCCACTCGACGGGCAAAGGCTGGCCGCAGGCCAGCCGAGACCGGCGAGTTGTTATCTATATAGCCCTCCGCAAATACGTATCCGCTAGCTGTGATCACCTTTAGATAACCTTACTAGTGTTAGCGTGTCTTATTAATGATAGATAACCTCCCTATAGGTTTTCTTTATAGGAGAGTTCACTTGAGTGTGCGAGCTACTCGTCTGTCTTTACGTTCCCTATAAACTATTGATTAACTTAATATAGAAGTAAGTTATCTGCTTTCATATTCAGTAACGACACAAACTTACACGGACAATTATACGTTTCTATTACTTAATTATTGAAAATAATTTCCCCTTTTCTATTTAGTCGTTAGGGGTAGTTAAAAAAAACACAATATTCTTAATGTGGCTATTGCGTCCATACGCTAGGCATCTTCAGGCTTTAGAAGCAATATAATTAGAAGCAATATAACTAGGCATCGCGTGGCTCTATCATTGAAGCGAGCGTATTGCAATAAAATACTGAATATTGAAATTTGTTAATCATGATGAATGTCATAGTTGAAGATAAGTGGAAGAGGGTAGTGTGGAGTAGAGTGGGGGTACTCGGTACAAAGCTTTACTTCCTAAACAAACCTACACACAAAACGACTCTATAAGAATCTTAACCACCCGAAATAGCTTTTAAACTATTATTATAAATGTATCACTTCATTACTCAAATACTACTGCTTGTATCAAGTTTAAATTTTACATACTTGTTTCAATTGTACTTTAGACGATGTACAGGAAGTTTTATTAAAATCGTTAAGTTAGAACGTAAGATATCGGTAAAAACGTTGTTTTCTCTATTTTAAACGTTTAGGTCCGCTTTAATAGTTTTAGCGATCTTTATTAATTCATAGCAGTGTCGTTGTTGGTTTTACTAAAAAATGTTATTTGTAAAAAATGTTCGTCTCATCGAATAGGTGATGATAGAATTTTTTCCCGTCCTGAAATACCAATTTTAAATTTGATGCTCACGTTTACGCTAGCATTGCGCGCGAACTCTTGGACGGATCACGCTGTCCAACGAACTTAGCCTGAGTATTAGTTAAAGGAAGATGTATATTAAATTTCAACCAAATCGGTTAACTTTTACTCAAGTTATCGTCGGACACGTAAACGTTACACACAGACAGACAGACAGACAGACAGACAGACAGACAGACAAGATGCATATTTCGTTGAATGTAAGAAGCTCGCTTACGCTCGCTTCAATTATTCTAACTTAGTGCGTAGGCTTTCGCGGGATGACACGTAATCAACACCTTAATTTTCCTGTGAAATTTGCATCAAGAAGGGTTTGGAGTCCTTAGTTTCGCTTCCACTACTGGAAGTATCTTCAGGGGTGTGGTGTTGACTCGAAGCTACACCAAGATACTCTGACGATTCAAGAGAAGAACGGCGTTATTAAGGTACGTCTTCCTAGACGTGACTCCAGTGATAGTCGCTGAGCAATAGATATAACGAACTTAGAATAAAATAGACTGCCAATTGGTCTTGCACATAGCTTCCTCGCATGCTATCACGTACTTTTTGATTTTATGCTTTTGCAAGCTATTATTGTCTAATTTGTTTAATTGTTTCCCCCGTTTTTTTAATCTGTCAAAATTGTTTTGATATTTTACATGAATTAAAGTATCAATTTCGCAAAAGGTAAAGAGCACAGACGCAGAGGGTTCAAATTTATCTGGGACTATTTGCGGGCTGCTTTCGATTAACTATAAAAATTTCATACAAATCAGATAACCACTTTTGAAAGCTAGAGGTAAAAATAAATGTATGTTTGTGCGCATATGGAATAGAAACCAATAAACGCAGGAGGTTGAAACTTATATGGGATCAACAATGAGCTACTTGTGACCCACTATACAAATTTCATTAAAATCGGACGAGTAGTTATTAAGATATGTCGGTTCGCAAAAATTGAGCGACAGACCGACAGACAGACACGGAAGAAAAAGACTGCCAATGGGTGTAGCACATAACTTCCTCGCATGCTATCACGTACTTTTTGATTTTATGCTTTTACAAGCCATTATTGTCTAATTTGTTTAATTATTTCCCCTGTTTTTTTAATTTGTCAAAATTGTTTTGATTTTTTACTTGAATTTTAATTCAAGTAAAAAATTTTTACTTAAAAAAAACTGCGCTCTTTAACTTTTGCTTAATTGATACTTTAGTATCAATTAAGCAAAAGTTAAAGAGCGCAGACGGTTCAAAGAAATCTGGGGTTATCTGCGGGATACTTTCGATAAACTATATAAAAGTTTCATACAAATCAGATAAGTACTTTTGAAGCTATAGGTGTAAATTAATGTATGTTTGTGCGCACGTGGAAGAGAAAAAAATGAGCGTAAAAAGTTGAAACATATATATGGGACCAACATTAGGCTACTCATGACCTACTAACTAAATTTCATTAAAATCGGACAAATAGTTTTTAAGATATGGCTGTTCGCAAAAATTGAGTGACAGACCGGCAGACAGACACGGGACCAAAAATGTTCCCTGATAGATTCTATCTTTTATTTTTTTTATCTATATTTTATGTTTAAAAATTTTCTATTTCTATAGCCCCCAATAAGTAAATCTTCGTTTAGCTTTGGGGCCGCCCCCCCCCCCCCCCTCCTAGCGGCCAGTGTTGCCAGGTCCGGCTAGGTAAGGGCGCTCTCCCCCCTCCATCGTTAGTCGCAGCTCGCCAGGACGTTGGAACGGAAGGGAACCGCCACATAGATAAAAAAGCGTAAAAAGTTGAAACATATCCACACCACACCGCCACACCGCTTTTAGTATAATATCTACTTTATAAAATAGTTTGAAAACTCCAATTAATAGATTCGTCAATACCCCGGCCGGGGTCTTCGTTGCTGTCAAGAAGTATCTCCGTTTTCCGACGTAAAGCAGGCTGGACTCCTCAAACTGGGTATGAACTTTTCTTGCTAAGCTTATAATTTATTTTAAGGGGCTTTCTATCTAAATTATATATATTATATTATACATTAAAGTACAGTCCATCTTTGCCGCCTTCTTTCCTTTATTTTACCGGCTGCTTATGAATTAACTGCAAGGTGATAAGCGCATCACCCCAGAATTCTACCACCCGTTACCTTCGGTAAGCTCGGAAGCAAAAATGTACGCTGATGGCTGAAACGGATTTCTGTCTTGAAATTTTTGAAATCCGTTACCTTCGGTAAGCTCGGAAGCAAAATTGTTTTGCCAAAGCTGGCTTCGTGAAACCATTAATTCCAGACAGTGATGATATTGAAACTAACATCGATGATCAAAACAACTATAAAGAATCAGTGCCAATAGTGATAGAAAAGTATAGGAATGAGTTACAATGTAGAGGAGTAGTGTCTGAAAACGTATTTCTTAAGGATTTTCTAAACATAGACAATGCTGTGATAGCAGAATATCCCTCTGATGAGGACATTTTAAATTCACACCAAAGAGAAGACGAAGATGATGATGATGATGATGTCGAGAATCAAGTTGTAAAGCTTTCCAAACAAAACATGCTTGCCACCTTCGATACTCTCCGCCACGGATTTCAAGCTGAAGAAAATGTACACGATGAAATATTTCAATGCCTGAATAAGTGTGAGCATTTCTTTGAAGAACTGTCAGTACACCGGCTTGTTCAAAGAGATATAAGACAATTTTTTAAACAATAATGCTTTATGGGTTGGAATCTGTGAACTGTAACTTATATTTTACATTATTGTTATTTATGCTTTCATGACTTTTTGTACGGTCCCTAAGGAAGGATTCTCTTAACTGTTTATTCCCACACATTAGAGTCAAATAAAAGTGAAGTTAAGAGCTGGACAAGGCCTATGGAGATTGGAGAACTACGAGACCTATGACATTGAAAGAACTTAACATTCTTATAGTAGCAGCATAATATAAAGATTTTTAGCGGCATTTGGCCACCTAGATACACTAACGTTGCTATCATTTGCGCATATCCAGCTGGATCCTGACCTTATATAAGTAACGAAGTGACCCCTTAATATTGTCTTAATTATATACCTTAATTATAAAGTATATAAGTTAAAAGTAACTAATGGTATAATTACAATAATATATATTATTATTACATATATTGTTGATTATTATTATTATTATTATCATTATATATGTAAAGACTTGTAGATAGTCTTTTGTTTATTATATGTTTATTGTTTTGAGTGTCACAGTTTGACAGCTTAGATATTATTTATATTATTTATTTAGTTTGATCTACACACGAACCTTGTGTTTAATAATCGTGTAATTTAATTTTCTTTTTCAGGTACGTTCTTTCAAGTACCTATTCATTTATGTATTTATTGAGTTATAGTTATTTGTAATAGTTTATTTATTTTATAATTATTAATTTGTAATTGTTCTTTTTCAGTTAAATAAATCAGATTATTAAACAAGTTTAAATATATATATATATGTATGTAATAATTATTTTTTTATATGTAATAATATAATATAGGCTCACTACTTCGCATGACGCTTACTTGGTTTCTCGCTCCACATTCAGCATAGGAATAAGTTGATTGATTGTAGGGGGGGGGGGGGGGGGATGAGTTGGGGGGGGGGGGGAATGCACTAGGGCTCTAGACAAATCCAAAAAGCCCTCATTCATTAAAATCGGTTCAGTAGTTTAGGCTGTAGGTGCGTCAACGTAAAATGAAGGAAGAATAAGAATAAGAAGTCATCAAAACTACCATTTTCAAACCTATTTTTCTCTACTTCTACTTGACCGATTTCGACATTGTTTTTTTTAATTTTGATCTACAGGACACGGCCTTCAAAGATATTAATTAATTATTTAGGTAACTTGTATGTATTCCACATTGCAGGCCCTCAAAAACCCTAGTTCGTCACCTACAGTATATATACCACTGGCAGCTTTTGTGAAATTTTAACTTTTTGACTTGGCGGGGCGGAACGCTGCTGCGTTCCTAAATATGTGTCAAACAAAACAATAATAATAAACTAAAATAATAAATAAAACAAAAATACAAAACAATCCTTACAAAAATAAACTATTATCGGTTATCTTTTTAACAATAGTTTTAAGGAGGGGTCTAGGTCTTCTAAATATTTATTATAAAATGACATGGCTTGTTCCATGGTTCTCGCATTAGCATAGTTCGTTTTGTGAAACCCGCATTGGAACATATTTTTTTTCCTAGTAATTATCATAGGTACCTTATAACTGCATTGAAACAATAGATCAGGAACATAGTAGATATTACTAGTTATTTTGTACAGAAAGTACAAAAAGGCATGCACCCTTCTATCCATTAATGAGTCCATTTTCAATAAGTTTAATCTTTCTATATAGGATAATGGGGATGATCCATTGTTCCGAAAACCGAGGAGATGGTTAGTGAACCGTCTTTGAATTTTCTCAATGGACATAATGTGAGAGGAGTATATCGGAGACCAGACAATATTTGCATATTCCAAAATGCTACGAACTAGAGTATTGAACAGCAGTATCAGGCTATTTGTATCTCTAAAGTCTTTCATTACCCGTAATATAAACCCTAGATTGCGAAAAGAACGGGAACAAATGTAATCTCGATGTTCTGAGAAAGAGAGTTTCTGATCAAAGATTACTCCCAGATCTTTAATAGAAGTAACTCTTTCCAGAATTATACCATCTAATGTGTAAGTGTATTCATCAAAAAAGGTTTTCCGAGAGAAGCACATTAGTTTACACTTATCAGTATTCATTTTTAACTTATTTACTTTGCACCATTCAGCTAACTTATTTATATCAACTTGCAATCTAAGAGCATCCTCAACATCATGAATCACTGTAAACAATTTCAAATCATCTGCAAATAGCAAACATTGACAGGATAAATCAGACACTATGTCATTAATGAAGATCAAAAAGAGCAAAGGTCCTAAGTGGGATCCTTGAGGAACACCCGAAGTTACTTAGAACTCTCTTGATCTATGGCCATTAATTTTTACTATCTGATAACGATTGGATAGGAAAGAAGATATCCATTCTAACAATAAACCACTGATGCCAAATTCTTGGAGCTTTTGAATTAGAATCCTATGATTCACACTATCAAAGGCTTTCGAAAAGTCAGTGTACACTGAGTGGACAATAGAGCCTACTTCCATAGCATTTAAAATAAAGTCTTTATAAACAACCAAATTTGTTACAGTAGAACGACCATTAGTAAAACCATGTTGTTGAGGTACAATTAATAGCTCGACATTTTTATGTCACTATGCGACATTTCAGCCCCACTTGGGCCATTATGAAACTTAATAACTTCCTATGTGCCACGCAAGCGTGACATCAGACATTACGTCACAAAGATGTTGGCTCGGCATTAGGCCATGTCCTGCATTGTTTCGTCGCGTCCGACTCATCAGGGGCCCGACGATGCCCAACCAACTCTGGACCTATACTAGATCAAGAAGATCAGATATACTACTTATCAGAGACGAGAGTGCTCTCACACCGCCATTCTTGCTTGGAATGATGCAGGACATGGCGTAATGCCGAGCCAACATCTTTTTGACGAAACTGACTGATGTTGGAACAGTTGGTGTCTCTCACTAACACAAATTGTATACCCAGGGTCGGACTGGCTATAAGGGAGTTCGGGAGTTTTCCCGGTGGGCCGGTATGGTTAAGGCCTAAAATGGGCCGGTCCCTTGGCCAACTCAAGGCTTGAGGGCCGGTCTGATGGAGATACTCCCGGGCCGAAATTCCTTCCCAGTCCGACCCTGTGTGTATACCTTATTGCAGTGGGCAAAAACACGGTATTACATTGCTGATGTGTTTTGCCAGCAAAGCAAGAATGGCGGTGTGAGAGCACGCTCGTCTCTGATAAACCCTGTTTCTGATCTTCTTGATCTGGTATAGTTCCCGACCATGGGCATCGTCGGGCCCAGACATTACGTCAAAAAGATGTTGGCTCTGCATCACGCCATGTCCCCGCATCGCCCCGCCCCGTCGCGCTGCATCGCTCGTCGTCGCCCCACCATGAAAACCATCCTTAAAAAATCCCGTCAAGTACTTGCCAGCAAGTTACTAAAAGTCAAGTACTTGCCAGCAAGTTACTAAAAGTCAAGTACTTGCCAGCAAGTTACTAAAAATCAAGTACTTGCCAGCAAGTTACTAAAAGTCAAGTACTTGCCAGCAAGTTACTAAAAGTCAAGTACTTGCCAGCAAGTTACTAAAAGTCAAGTACTTGCCAGCAAGTTACTAAAAGGGTTTCTTCGGTCATAAGAATTCATGAGTACATTATTACTTTTTATTTATTTATTTTGTTTAAACAAAAATATAATTTGTTTTGTATTTTTCCTTTACTTTTAGGACCTGTCCTAATGGGGTAGTAGGGGAGGGGAACATTTTTTTGCGTTTTGTTTTAATTTTTTGGGGGAGTAAAATGGACGCAATTTTGGAAATACGATATATATTTGAGAACCAAATTTCAATACCTTTAAAATGACACCCAACATCGAATTTTCTAATATACAAAAATTGGGGCTTCATAGTTACGGCCCCTAAAATTTTTAAAATTTGACTTTTTTATATTAACTCCAGGAAATATCATTGGACCACAGAGATGCATATTCTTGTATTTTTGCCTTATTTTTAGGACCTGTCCTAATGATGTAGCGTGGGGGGGGGGCATATTTTTTTGCGTTTTGTTTCAATGTTTTTTTTGGGGGGGGGGGGGGGGGGGGGGTAAAATGGCCGCCATTTTGGAAGAAGATTATATTTTTGTGAACCAAATTTCAATACCTTTAAAATGATACACAACTTTTGGGCATAAATTTTTTTTCATAACATAAATTTTGGGGCTCCATAGTTACGGCCCCCTAAAATTTTTAAAATTGGACTTTTTTATATTAACTCCCGGAAATATCATTGGACCACAGAGATATATATCTATGTATTTTTGCCTTTTTTTAGGACCTATTCTAATGGGGTAGTGCAGGGTTGGGGGGTACATTTTGGGTTTGTTTTAATTTTTTGGGGGTAAAATGGCCGCCATTTTGGAAACGCGATATATATTTGTAATCTGCATTTCAATACCTTTGAAAAGATACCCAACTTGAAAATCACAAAAAATAAAAAATATTGCGATCTATTCGCAATTGATCGCAGATCGCAGAAATTTGGAGTGTTTAAGTCGGCAATAGTTTTTCTGTTTTTGGGCAAAAAAGTTTAACTTGTATACCAAATTTCAAGTCTATAGCTTCAGTAGGTCGGAAGATATACTCCAAGATGCGACGGACGGACGGACGGACGAACTACCAAAAGCATAAGGGTTTCTAGGACGACCTCGAAACCCTAAAAACAATATTATAGCCAACAAATTAATTACTTTCAGATTTTCCTGTTTTTAATATATCACAATTATTTAAGGAATCAGTGCTACTAAATTATTTCAAAAATGCCAAACAACATATAAAGCATAGCTATGAAACTCAAAGCAAAATTAATAAAAAAGTAACAAATATTACCTGTAATACTCACTTACTACAGAGGCATGCCAGTGTTGTCGCTCCAAATTTATATAAGCTTTTGTCAGAATACACTAGGAACATAGAGGATATAAAATACTACAATACGTTTAAAAAAGAAGTTAAAAATTGGCTATCAACGGTAGAAGCACAAGAAATATAGCATTTATGTATATGATTTATGTGGAATTATGTATGTACTTTTGGGTTTTCCATTTACTTTTTATAGTTTAGTATTTGTATATACTTATAGTATTTTTATATACTTATTTGATTTACTTATTTGATTACTAACCTAAATAGAATGTTTAAAATTATATTATTTTTATTAAAACCCCAACTCCAGACGCTTGTAATTAAAATAAAATAAAAACATTAAAAAAATTAATTAATTGATTAATAGATTAAACAATTAAGATAACTAGATTAAATAAAATGAAACTGTATGTACAACAATCATTATTTATGCACCTAGGGAGTAAAGTAAGGCATTATTCCCTGAGCAAAAAAGTTGGTTCTTGAGGCGAAGCCGAATGAATTAGACTCTTTAATAACTCTAATTAGCTCCCGAGGCGCAGCCGAGGAAAATAATTACCGCGAGGGGAATAATGGCACTTTACTCACGAGGTACATACAATATTTTATCTCCAGTAGGAAGAAAATACACATTTTCGTCCATTGCACAGTTTTTATTTATTATTTTAATATATAACAATAATTATTAGCACTTTTAATAGCAGATATAAGAGATTCAATATTAAAAACAAATAAGAATTGGAATTAAACTCAAATAGAAGGTTATTTAGATGCAGGTATAAACAAAGATAAACATGGTCAAAAAAGCGCAGTGCCGCCAACCTGATTTCAACAACTTCATTACATTAGCCATTCATTTTTTACTATTTATAAAATAATTAAGTTGCAATCTTTACTTTTTTTTGCCCTACTTTACTTTTTCGCCCTACATTTACTTTTTCTCCCTACATTTTGAGTTCAGTGATGAAAAGACCTGTTTTAGTCCCTCTAAACTAATTCAAAATCATAACTTTTTTCCCTACTGGAGATAAAAATTATTATAATCGATATTTAATATGTGAACACGAGCCTCCTGTTTCAAGGTTTTTCCTTCTTGGAGACTCTTTTGTCTTTTGATTTTGTGTTTGATATTAATTTATTAAATTCTAATTATTTATGTAAGCGATTGTAATTTATAATTATTCAATGTGAATTTGTAAATATGTTTATGTTTTAAATAAATTTTATCTCCAATAGGGACGAAAAGTAACTTTCCAGGGCTAGTTTATAGGTAATAATGTTCTTTTCATCCCTGTTCTTAAAAACGGGGAAATAATGTAAAAACAGGGAAATAATGTAAAAACGGGATTATAATCCACGTTCGCCAACCTAATTATTTTGTAAATAGTAGAGAATGAATGGCAAATATAGTTAATAGATTGAAATCAGGTTGGCAACACTGCTTTAAAACTCCCAGCTGATGGCGAGTCATTCTACGATGCTTTGTTTACTTTTGTTTAGCTTTCGTTGAACTTTTCTTTTTTACTTTCTCATATAAAGAGAAAGTATTGTGATGGCGCGAAAATTCGATTTTGAGATTTTGATGGATTTACACGTTTTGAGGTCCCCTGAGTCCAAAAAAGTGGTTTTTAAAAAATGTCTGTCCGTCGTCTGTCGTCTGTCGTCTGTCGTCTGTCGTCTGTGCAGAAGCCTGGAGCCTAAACTACTGGGCCGATTTTGACGAAATTTGGCATTCATGTTCAGAAAAATCATACCCCGAGGCGAAATCGATAAATGAATTTTAGCTCTAAATTTGGGGGCGCTACCCCCCAAAAACTCTGAAAAAAACGGAAAAAAAATTATTTTTCGAAAACGGTTCCGACGATTTTGATTAAAAAATTCTAAAATGTAGTCCATTGGAATACGAATCCAACGATATAAGCCGTTTTCCCGGGAAAAATCTAGTTCCTGAGAAAATAGCTTAAAACGCGGACGGAGAGAGCCCGGGTTCGATTACCCGCCTAGAAGAAGTTATTTTTATTATAAATTTTGATGAAAGGTTCAATAATAATTAAATGTACATACGAAAACTAATAAATGGAAAACACTGGGCTATGTAATTATGAACTCGTATATGAGAAAGTTTGTCTGAGTTGTCTCGGACCGATTTTTTTTATTACTTTAAAAGTGATTATTAATCTGTGAACACGATATTATTGTTTTAAATAATTGATATTGTTTTATTTTTGTTTTTGATCCGTTTAATAAAAAAATACAAATGTTTTCTTTATAGATTAAATCTTATACAGCGCTTTTTCTGGAGATAAAATTTTGGATGTACCTCGAGAATAATGCATTATTATTCCCTTGTTACAATTATCTAAAATCAAGGGTTACAAAATCGAGGGACATTAATCCCTTGGCTTCGCCTCGGGAATTAAGATCCCTAATACCCTCGGCTTCGCCTCGGGATTTAGTTGCCTTGATTCCTTCGCCTTTGCCTCAGGAATCAACTCAGTCACGCGGGAAATAATATCTTACATTATTCCCTAGGTGCATAAATAACTATTAAATCCTTTAATTAAATATCAGTTCTATTTAGAAGTCCCGTTCTCCTCCCCATATAGTATCTATCTATAGTATTTAATAGTAATTTAGACTAAGGAATATAAACTACTCTCTTAATATTCCTTTGTCTTAATAAATGTGAAGACACAGGGATATAGGGGGGGGGGGGGGGGGGGGGTGCTTAAGTAAAAAAGTACCCTTAAATTCATTATCAGGACTTATCATTTAGAGGAAATACAAAATTTGAGCCCAATCGAATAAATGTACAGACACCACTCCAATCTTATATATATATTTTAGATAATTTTTGTTTGATTTTTTTACTTTCTCATATATAAAGATAAAGTATTGTGATGGCGCGAAAATTTGATTTGGAGATTTTGACGTTTTAAGGTCCCCTGAGTCCAAAAAAGTGGTTTTTAAAAAATGTCTGTCTGTCGTATGTCGTCTGTCTGTCGTCTGTGCAGACGCCTGGAGGCTAAACTACTGGCCCGATTTTGACGAAATTTGGCATACATGTTTAGAAAAATCATACCCCGAGGCGAAATCGAGAAATGAATTTTTGCTCCAAATTTAGGGGCGCTACCTCCCAAAAACTTTGAAAAAACGTGAAAAAAAATTATTTCTCGTAAATGGTTCCGACGATTTTGATTAAAAAATTCTAAAATGTAGTCCATTTGAATACAAATCTAACAGTATAAGCAGATTTTCCGGGAAAAAAATCTAGTCCCTGAGAAATAAGCTTAAAACGCGGACGGAGAGAGCCCGGGTTCGATTCCCCGCCCAGGAGATGTTAGTTTTATGATAAATTTTGATGAAATGTTCAATAATAATTAAATTTACATACGAAAACTAATAAATAGAAAACACTGGTCCAAACAATTATGACCTCGTATATGAGAAAGTTTGTCTGATTTGTCTCGGACCGATTTTTTTATTATTATTGAAAATTGTAGAGTTTAATTGCCGTTTTCTTTTATTATTATTATTATTTATTTATTTTTTATTTTATTTTATTTTTTTTTTTTATTCAACATAATTACATTAACAGAAATAGATTTAGTTAAAATATACATAGTTCTTGACAATAATCATAAATACATATTTTTTTTGTTGTACTCCTCTACAAGGTTGCCCGAGCGTAGAGGAGGAGCCTGATAGCCTAATCATAATAATATATTTATTCAAATTTACACACATTATTGACTGTTATATACAGGGTGATCCAAAAGTTCGGCAACGGCTTAATATCTTCGGTTATAATTGAGATATTAAGTTCCCGTTTGCGGGTATCTTAATCATTTGTAAAAAACTACTTTTTTGGTGGGTAATAATTTTTTCCGCCATATTGGTTGCCGACATATTGGATTCAACTTTAAAATTTTAAATTGGAACACCCATAAAGTGATACATTTTTGGAAAGCCCTTAAAAAAAAAAGCATTTGCCGCAAACCCGAGCTTTCTATCTCCTCCCGTTCCAAAATGGCGGACACTCAAAGTTTAAAAAATTACTCTTTTTTGTTATTTTCAATAGTTTAGAAAGATATAAAAATCGGTCCAAGACAACTCAGACTAACATTCTCATACAATCTCGGTCCCAGATCCCATAAAATATAAATATAAAATTAATGATTTATTGCATTAAGCTCGCTTCGATGATAAACCTACATGATGCTTAGTTAATTTGTATTATTTAAAATGTGTTCAACAAGTGGTTGTTTACTTTTTGTTTTTGATTTTCAACGAAATCAGATTTATTTTCATCAATATCTCGGAAACTATGACTTGAAAACTAACTATGTTCCCTTGGATCTGGAACCGAGATTGTATGAGAATGTTAGTCTGAGTTGTCTTGGACCGATATTTTATATCTTACTAAACTAGTGATGCGGTGCATAAAGAACTCGCATAGATTGAGGTCTTACGAGTACATCACCCATTCTATGTTCTCAATATTGCTACCAGGATAATTTTTCGGTGAAAACCTAACATATTCTTATTCAACCTGAAAACAGGTTTAAAATCATTTTACGAAAAACAGCAATAAGAATAAGCTTACTTTTTAACACCCTCATCTCGGTCACATTTGTTGAAAACTTTGCTACTCATAAAGCCTTTTAAAACAATATATGGTACATCATTCTGACTACAATCTTCCTCTTTAATCGTCATATTATAGGACCGAGATGATGTGAGCCGAATTAAATTTCGTATAAATTCACAAGTTCTCAGGAGCTAAAATGTTTTCCATTCATCCGTACATAATCCATATTTAATAAAGTCATTGCAGGCTCACCACGCTCACCAGTTGTTACCTATATAATCTTTATTTAATAATATTAATGCAGGCTCGCTACGCTCGCCTGGTTATATAGCGTTCGTAACTAATATTTATTTAATAATAGTAATACATGCTCGCTACGCTCGCCAATTTATACCGCATTTCTATATAATATTTATTTAATAAAAATATTGCGGGTTCGCTGCGCTCGCCTGTTTATATAGCATTTTTACATTATCTTTATTAAATAAAAATTATTGCAGGCTCGCTGCGCTCGCCTGGTTATACAACATTTGTACGTAATATTTATTTAATAATATAAATGCAGGCTCGCTACGCTCGCCGGTTTATACAACATTTCACATAATCTTAATTTAATAACGTTAATACAGGCTCGCTTCGCTCGCCTGCTTATATTGCATGCATTTGTAGTAAATATTTAATTTAATAAAATGATTGCAGGCTCACTACGCTCGCCTGTTATAAAAGTAATATTAATGCAGGCTCGCTACGCTCGCCTGTTATAAAAGCATTTCTGCATAATCCTTATAATTTTATAAGGATAAAAATTTTAATAATATTATTGCAGGCTCGCTACGCACGCCTGTTATAAAAGCATTTCTGCATAGTCTTTATTTAGTAATATTATTGCAGGCTCGCTGCGCTCGCCTGTTTATACAGCATTTCTGCATAATCTTTATTTAATAATATTATTGCAGGCTTACTACGCTCGCCTGATATAAAAGCAATTCTGCATAATCTTTATTTAATAATATTAATGCAGGCTCGCTACGCTCGCCTGTTATAAAAGCATTTCTGCATAATCTTTATTTAATAATATTAATGCAGGCTCGCTACGCTCGCCTGTTATAAAAGCATTACTGCATAATCTTTATTTAATAATATTATTGCAGGCTCGCTGCGCTCGCCTGTTATAAAAGCATTTCTGCATAATCTTTATTTAATAATATTAATGCAGGCTCGCTACGCTCGCCTGTTATAAAAGCATTTCTGCATAATCTTTATTTAATAATATTATTGCAGGCTCGCTGCGCTCGCCTGTTATAAAAGCATTTCTGCATAATCTTTATTTAATAATATTATTGCAGGCTCGCAGCGCTCGCCTTTTTATACAGTATTAGTAGGTACATAATCTGTAGCCTTTAAAATTCCATTAAACGATTTATAACATGTTATGCAGATATGTAAAACTTTTTTTTGTTTTCTTTATATTGGCCGCCATTTCAAAAATATTCTGTGTTAAATTTGAATATTTGGATATTCCTTTTCTAGACTTCAAGAGCTTTAAAACGATGTATAACACATTATGCTGGATATAACTTTTTATTTTAGTCGTCCGCCATATTGGCCGCCATCTTGAAAATATGAACTGAGAAATTTTATTAGTTACATATTCTTTTTCATCTCTTAAAGACCTTTATAACTATGTATAACACATTATGCTGGCTAAAACTTTTTTTTATAGTCGTCCGCCATATTGGCCGCCATCTTGAAAATATTAAATGTGAAAATGTATTAGTTACATATTCTTTTCCTCCTCTTAAAGATCTTTAAAACGATGTATAACACATTATGCTGACTGAAACTTTCTTTTTTTGTCGTCCGCCATATTGGGCGCCATCTTGAAAATATTGAGTGAGGAATTTTCAAAAACTATACACTTCTAACAAATGCTGAGATGCATATATGTGCCAAATGTCGTTGAAATTTATCAATTTTTACTCCAGTTATCGTTAGACAAACAAACACACAAACAAACACACAAACTTTTCAAATCCCAAGTCTCTGTAATGAAGAACTCACTGCGCTCGTTCAACTATTGAAAATAACAAAAAAGAGTAATTTTTTAAACTTTGAGTGTCCGCCATTTTGGAACGGGAGTAGATAGAAAGCTCGGGTTGGCGGCAAATGCTTTTTTTTTAAGGGCTTTCCAAAAATGTATCACTTTATGGGTGTTCCAATTTAAAATTTTAAAGTTGAATCCAATATGTCGGCAACCAATATGGCGGAAAAAATGATTACCCACCAAAAAAGTAGTTTTTTACAAATGATTAAGATACCCGCAAACGGGAACTTAATATCTCAATTATAACCGATGTGAGGGATTAGCGACGGGTTTTAATTTGTTAAAATCCATTAACACTAAAACCTTAGAATATGAGAGGATTTGTTATTATTTCAATGACAATAAGAAACAAGATACAGTTCAATTGAAGAGTTTAATTAAAAGAAAAAAAGAAATTATAAATATCTCCCCTAAATCATACAAATAACATTCTTTTGTCTAAAATCTTAATTACTAATAAGGAGCTCCCTTAAATCTTAGGATTAACAGAAAAATGGAATCTTCAAATTACTGGTTTACATTAAATTCAATAGAAATAAAATAAAATAATACTCTTTATCAGTAACGTAATAAGAATAATGTTGTAGTTTAATTTTAGCCCGAAAAGAAACAACAATATAATATACATATATATATATATATATGATGAAGTTAGTAGGGAAGGAGTGTACAATATCCTTCTTAACCCTTAAATATACTGATCTTGTGAGAAAGTAAAATATGACTTAAATTCTTCAGACGTAAAGAAAAGATATAAGATTTGATATCGGCTGATGTGATATAGAAAAGAGGCTTATCTGAGAAGAGTAATCCATAAGTTGTAGTAATCCACAGAGATCCTCAACGGCGGTGAGTAGAAATCCACACCTGACCACGGGTTTGAGCTGGGATTAAACTTGAGGTGTTGACCGAAGACGGAGGTAATTCAGCAAGTGGTTGCAGAATTAATCCTCTTGATGAATGTGGGATGCTGAGACCCAAGTGAACCAATAAAATGTTCCGCAGAACACGGGACAATAATGAGACCCGGTCGGGAATTAACTGACGCTCACTACCACGCTGTTTGCGTGATAATGTATGGAGCGCCGGATACGTTGCAGGTTGACACAACCAAGACTAGGAGGCAACTGACTCACGCGTGGCAGTGTGACAGCTAAGATGGGGCGGGGGGACCCAGGTTTAGCTTAGAAACTGAATGGACTTCGGTCGTAAATAGTCGTAATTGACTGAATCTTCGACATTCTCTATAAACTCGTAGATAACAACTGATTAAATATACTAATTAGGTTTCTGCCGGATCCCAAACATAACCGCCCGCCAAATTTGGAAACAAATTTCGTGCTTATGAAAAGGCAGGTTCCTGGAAGGGAAGAAGTGGTATCAATTTAACCACAGGTCGCTTGTAGGTGTTTCTTGATGTTTGGATGGTCACGACTCTTACTACTCCATCCTTACCTGGATGAGTAGCGATGACTCTGGCCATGGGCCAACTCAAGACTGGGATGTTTGGCTCTTTGATGCAAACGAGATCACCTACTGACAAGTTTGGATTGGATTTAAGCCATTTCGGTTTCTGTTGCAGAGTCGACAGATATTCTAATCTCCATCTTTCCCAAACCTGTTCCGTCATCTTTTTTACAAGCTGCCATCTGGAGAGAAGGTTGTCCCGAAGGTCGAGGAGTGAGGGCTCAGGCTGAGCTAAGATGGGGCCTCCAGTAAGAAAGTGTCCCGGAGATAAGTAATCAGTTTCTTCTGGACTTGACGATAAAGGACATAATGGACGCGAATTGAGTATTGCCTCAATTTTTGCGAACAATGTCGTCAACTCTTCAAACGTCATGGGTGTCTCACCAGTTGCAAGCGTAAGGTATCTTTTCGCGGACTTAACGGCTGCTTCCCAAATACCTCCAAAATGAGGTGAATAAGGAGGATTGAACGTCCATCGAACCCCTACTTCGGATCCATGTTCGATAATTTGTCCTTGGGTGACAGCATCATTATACCAAGTACAAAACTCTTCCATCCTGTTAGCCGCACCTACAAAATTAGTACCGCAGTCGGACATCATTCCTGTTGGCAGGCCTCGTCTGGACGTGAATCGGTCAAACGCAGCTAGGAATGCATCAGTACTAAGGCTGGATACCAACTCCAGATGAACAGCCTTAGTACTCAGGCATACGAAGACGCTGAGATATGCCTTTGACTGAGTGGCTTTCCTACGAAGGGATTCCCGGATTATAAACGGCCCAGCGAAATCGACTCCAACTTGAAGGAACGGCTTGATCCCCACAAGTCTTTGTGAAGGTAAGTCACCCATTAGTGGTATTAAGGCCCGTTGTTTCATTAAGTAACATTTTAAACACTGGAAGGTTCGCTGCTTAACTAACCGTCGAAGGCATGGTATCCAAAATTTTGTCTGAATAAGGGCCTGAAGGAGAGATGGTCCTGGATGTTTGTTTTTCCGATGATAGTAGTCCACTAGGAGAGTAGAAAAGTGACACTTATTTGGCAGTAAGATGGGAAATTTATGGCTGTCAGGAAGATCGGCGTGGCGTAACCTACCGCCCGCCCTCAAGACACCCTGTCCGTCAAGAAATGGACTTAGTTTGGAGAGATTTTTGTCGATGTGACTCCAATCGTCACGATTTCCCTTAAAGAAATAATGATATTGAACCACTTTAATGCACGTGATTCGTGCGTGGTTGTATTCATCTACATTTAAGGGGCGCCTTATGTGAACGGCAGCTCGCTTACAGTAGACAAAAAGAGCGAATCTAAACATCTTGGCGACAGTACGCAAAAGTCGGTGATATGAGGAAAAACGTTCCATCCATTTAATAATATCTTCAGACGGTATAGGGGATGCTGCAAGAACGATAGCCTCCTTCTTTACTTCTGGTAGATCTTTACTAATATCTATTAGTGATGTAGGCCAGTCCTTGTGAGGAAGGCGGAGCCATGTTGGACCATTCCACCACAATTCATGGTTAATTAAATTGGAGGGCATCAGCCCCCGTGACCCGCAGTCGCTAGCGTTATCTTTAGATTCTACATGTCTCCACCAATGAGGTGGTACAGAACAGCAGATTTCGGTCACTCGGTTGGCTACGAAGGTTTTCAGATTGTACGCTGGAGTTTTCAGCCAGCCGAGGACAACTGAAGAGTCTATAAAGAAGCAAGGCTCCAACATAGATGGTGGCATTCTAGATATGAAGTTCGAGATCGATTTGTAAAGTTTAGATAACAAATGAGCTGCACACAGCTCTAGACGAGGCACCGATATCGTCTTCACAGGCGCTAACTTAGTCTTGGCCGTCAAGAGATAGGTTTGTACAGAAGTGCCCTTTCTAGTAATTCGGAGGTAAAGGGATGCACAATATCCTTTAGTAGAGGCATCTGCAAAGCCAATGATTTGCCAATCTATTATATGGACGTCCGATATATAACGTGGTAAACGTATATGGGACAGCAACGGTAATTCTTGGAGAATCATCTTCCATTCACTGCATACAGATGGGCTCAGACTATCATCCCATCCTAAACCGGATTTCCAAAGTAATTGGATGAAACTTTTCATAAGAAAAATAGTTGGGGCGAGAAACCCTAAAGGGTCGTACAATCGGGCAACCGTGGAAAGTAGACCTCGCTTTGTGTAGTTGGCAGCCGGTGCTTCAACATTGAAAAGAAAGTAATCCTCCTTCGGATCCCAGCGAAGACCCAGAATTTTTAAAGATTCGTCGTCTTCGGATGTTATAATAACAGGCTGATTATTGGGAGATGTTTCGTTCACAGCTTCCATGATTTGAGGACAATTGCTAGCCCATTTACTGAGGCAAAAGCCTCCTTTTTTAAGTAGTGCAATAATCTGATTCTGTAGCTCTAGAGCCTGGTCTACCGAACTTGAGCCAGTCGCGATGTCATCCATGTAGATGTCGCTGTCTAATGTACGAGCTGCTAGTGGGAACTCTGAGCCTTCATCTACCCTTAATTGTTTTATCACCCTTAAAGCTTGAAAGGGACTACAGACTAATCCATAAGTCACAGTATTCAAAGTGTATCGTTGAATCACATCTGTTGAGTGAAATCTCCACCAAATAGTTTGATAGGGCCTATCTTGAGGATCTAATAAGATGTTGCGATACATTTTGACAATGTCGCATGTAAATGCGACTGGATGTAATCGAAAATTTAAGAGGATTTCTCTACTGTCGGATTGTAATTTCTCACCAACCATGAGGTAATCATTTAGGGAACCTGAAGATGTTTGGACAGATCCATCGAATACTACTCTTATTTTAGATTTATTGAAGACGCAATGATGAGGAATAAAGAATTTGGAATCCGTCTCAGTAATATTCATGTGACCTAAGTCCCTGTACTCCTGCATAAAATCTACGTACTGAGAACGTAAGACAGGGGATTTATTAAGTTTAGACTCAAGGTTCTGAAATCTTTTTTGTGCAATGAATCTGGAATCGCTGAACTCGGGTACATCTTCCTTAAATGGCAAGCGAACGACGTAGACTCCATTCTCTGTCCTATGATGTGTATTGACAAAATGCTCTTCACATTCTACGTCTTCTGGATTCATATGCTTAACAGGGATAGGTTCCTCTATCTCCCAGAAACGCTTTAAATTTTCATTTAGGTCGTCCCCAGGATTTGAAACGAAGAAAGAAAATCCAGTTGATTGTTGGTTTTGAGATAAATACTTGCCAACGACCACTTGGCCGAAGATGGTAGGCATCAGTTTCGGTAAGTTGTCTCCGACGGATGAAACGGTTCCTGTTAAGACATCTGGGTACATATCAGCTCCCAATAAGAAATCTATCGAAGATGGCTCGAAGAACTCAGGATCGGCTAATTCATACTTCATAAACTGTTTCCATACCGATGATGAAAGGCTCGAACTAGGCAAGTGTGATGAAATAGTTTGTACGACGATAGCCTTGGTTTGTAATCGTGGAGAGTTAGAGTTGCGGGGCTTAATAGTACAAAACACTTGACCTTTCGTCCCTTCAAAAAGAGTTTGTCCGATGCCGGAGATTTGTTTCCGACATTGTATGACGTCTAGACCTAAGCGGCGAACTGCTCTTGTCGTGATGAATGAATATTGACTACCACAGTCAAGCACCATCCGAATGATATGAAACTGACCGTTGCAGTCTTGAATATGGGCTGTTACTGTTCCTAAAATCACACGGGGATCTGTATTTTTAGATGTCACGGACCCAGAAAAGGATTCCTGCTGATGGGATTCCTTTTCCGCTTGTTTTAAGCTAAGTCTTTCTGTTTTATTTTCATTTAAAGTTTGATTCGGGATTTTATCTTCATGGTGAATTGCAGTGTTATGTTTCAGCCCGCAGTAACGGCACCGGAAGCGGCTCGAACAATCGTGTGATTTATGATAATAACTCATGCAGTTTAGACAACCCTTAAAAGGTTTTATCATGTGTAGACGTTGAGATACAGGTGCAGCTATAAACTTTCTACAAGATAATACACCATGTGAGCCTTTCTTACATATAATACAAGTGTTAGACTTATTTTGATCCGTCTTGTAAGTGCCTTTATTCTCTCTGTCTCGATGATCTGGCACGTTAGCCATAAGTGCTGAAGTTTTATAACGAGGTTTGGTAAATTTAGGATTTTTGGGTTTAGAAGAGTCGTTAAAGGAGAGACTAGACTCCTTACCCTCCGCCAACTGTTGTGCTAAGCATCTCTCTCTGACAAAGGTGCTCAGTTTATCAAACGTAGGAAATTCCACGGACTTGTGTGCCATTTCAAACTGTTCCCTTGTTATCGGATCTAAGCACTTTATCGCTAAATGAAATAAAATGAATTCGGCTTCATCTTTAATCTTTAACAACTTAAACGCAGATATGCTATCAGAGATGAGAGATAAGAAAGACCGAAGAGAGTCTACTGATGGTTTACCAGTAAAAGGTGTGAAAGAAAGCACATCGTTGAGATACGCTGCCGCAAGCATTCTCTTATTATCGTAAGCCTTTGTAAGAGCATTCCATGCTATCTCATAATTACTTTCTTCTAACGGCAAATGACTGATAACTGATGCCGCGGTTCCACTTACATAATTTACTAGATAGTGAAATTTTTGCATGTCGGGTATGTTGACATCGTTGTGTACTAGAGCTAGATAGGTGTCTCTGAACTTTGGCCATTTAGTGATAGTGCCATCGAATTTATTTAAAGTGATTTTCGGTAGATTCTGTGAAGCCCTAAATTCACCAGATACAGTTACATTTGCCGGTTGGGGCGCGGGAACAGCCGAAAATTTTTCATAAGTTGCGCTGGCCTCATAATAATATTTTCGAACCGCAGCTTTTGTCGAATTATCCTTTTCTGTTGGAAAATCCTTTTTATTTGCTGCAGTTTGAAGATCAACAATCTCATCCCATAGAGACTCGTATTTTGAATAGTATCTATCCATCGCCCTAAACATGCCTTTAAAATTAAGAACTTCCGTCCTATCGGTAAGAGCCAGGCGGCCCTGTTCATTTATTTGTTGAACTTCTTTACCTGCCTGAACAAGTTTACGTTTAAGAGAAGCAAAATTGTCGTTATATTGTTTACTTGGATTTGTAATAGTTCCAGGACTTCCTCCGGCAGAACTATCTCCGGCGACTTGTTGCTTACTCGCAGGGGGAGGATCGTCACCCGCCATATCGTAGAGTTATTTAGAAAGCTTAAATTTATATGTTAATACCAGCAGTCTAAAGGTAGAATTTGAAATCTTTAAGATGAAAAATCTAGGATGAATTAGTTGAAATTCAATAATACAAATTCAAATTAATTTGAAAATCTAGAAATAATTAAATTATAAGAAATATTACTGGCAATTTATAAAATGAATCTATCAAATAAAAAAAAAAAGAATAAAAACAAAACAACTTTGTTGTTGTTAATGAGAATATTCACTATTCAAGTTGAATTGAATGAGTGGAAGGAAAACATATTTGAATAATAAATTCATTACTTAAGATCAATGATATCGAGTATAATATAAAGAATGTTTAAATAATAAAATAATCTTTTAATGTAAACACAAGTTATTAAATTTAATAATTGGAGAAAATTTATAAATGTTTGTTGAAAATAACTTGTCAAATTAGGCAGATAATCGCATAAAATATTGAGACAAAGATAAGAGTGTAGAATAATAAAAGATAAGATGTTTCTTACAGATAAATTTTCTATAACAAATTAGGACAATAAATAAGTCTAATTAGAATTTAAGTGAGCCTAAAACATAGATAAATTCAAAGAAAATTAAACTAATTCATGAAATAACCATTTCATTAACACAAAAGTATATGCTAGAACTCAAAAATTATTTGAACAACAAAATAAATTCATAATTGAATAATATGTAAAAAGGTTCTTAAAAAAAATAAATAAAAAATAAATAAGATAGAATAGTAATAAAGTTTTTTTATAATACACATCCACTTACTATGAAAAAGAAAAAATAAAAATAAAACAATAATAATAATTATTAACCCTTAAATAGTAGGTTTGCTAAAAGAAATATAATCTGTTGTATCTTACACAATATTAACTTATAAATGTAACTCAAGGTATCATTTTCCTTAGCTTGAAAATTGAATAAAATCTTCACTATATCTTATAAATAAATTGTATAAAATGAAATTTTTTAAAAGACAAGTATAAATTGAAAATAAGGGAAATAATAACAATAATAATAATGACAACCACGCTCTGCTACCAAATTTATGTGAGGGATTAGCGACGGGTTTTAATTTGTTAAAATCCATTAACACTAAAACCTTAGAATATGAGAGGATTTGTTATTATTTCAATGACAATAAGAAACAAGATACAGTTCAATTGAAGAGTTTAATTAAAAGAAAAAAAGAAATTATAAATATCTCCCCTAAATCATACAAATAACATTCTTTTGTCTAAAATCTTAATTACTAATAAGGAGCTCCCTTAAATCTTAGGATTAACAGAAAAATGGAATCTTCAAATTACTGGTTTACATTAAATTCAATAGAAATAAAATAAAATAATACTCTTTATCAGTAACGTAATAAGAATAATGTTGTAGTTTAATTTTAGCCCGAAAAGAAACAACAATATAATATACATATATATATATATATATGATGAAGTTAGTAGGGAAGGAGTGTACAATATCCTTCTTAACCCTTAAATATACTGATCTTGTGAGAAAGTAAAATATGACTTAAATTCTTCAGACGTAAAGAAAAGATATAAGATTTGATATCGGCTGATGTGATATAGAAAAGAGGCTTATCTGAGAAGAGTAATCCATAAGTTGTAGTAATCCACAGAGATCCTCAACGGCGGTGAGTAGAAATCCACACCTGACCACGGGTTTGAGCTGGGATTAAACTTGAGGTGTTGACCGAAGACGGAGGTAATTCAGCAAGTGGTTGCAGAATTAATCCTCTTGATGAATGTGGGATGCTGAGACCCAAGTGAACCAATAAAATGTTCCGCAGAACACGGGACAATAATGAGACCCGGTCGGGAATTAACTGACGCTCACTACCACGCTGTTTGCGTGATAATGTATGGAGCGCCGGATACGTTGCAGGTTGACACAACCAAGACTAGGAGGCAACTGACTCACGCGTGGCAGTGTGACAGCTAAGATGGGGCGGGGGGACCCAGGTTTAGCTTAGAAACTGAATGGACTTCGGTCGTAAATAGTCGTAATTGACTGAATCTTCGACATTCTCTATAAACTCGTAGATAACAACTGATTAAATATACTAATTAGGTTTCTGCCGGATCCCAAACAACCGAAGATATTAAGCCGTTGCCGAACTTTTGGATCACCCTGTATATAAAACACAATTACATACATATATAGATATGTTTTTAAACTTTATTGTTTTAATATGAAATTTTATCATTCATATAAATTGAATCCTCTCATTATTTACTAAAATTTAGGAGCAGTTTTATTTGATACCTTATCTGAAAGCTAAATATATTTATAATAGGAAAATAAACCTTAATAACCTTTGTTCCATTATCATTTGAATTGAAATTAGAATGTAATGCTAGCTCCGTCGGATTCTCTGAGAGTTATACAACCCCAACCCCGCCAACTAATTTAAACTAACTTGACGTAAACTATATCACTAACGTAGTATTCTTTATATATCATTAATTTCATTTATGTCTTTTATTATTATTATTACTACTATTATTATTATTATTGTTAAGTCTAAATTTGAATTTAGATTGTTAATATATTAGAATTTTCATTTAAAATTATTACATTTTTAAAAAAATATATACCTATGTATAAAATTATAAAATAATACTTTCGAATTTATGATATATTATAATGTACTGCATTTTTATGCTTTATTATTCAGATTTCTTACTGATTTTATCATTTTTAAATCCGGTTGAGTCTCCTTAATAATTATTATTGATTTCAATTATTAATATTGTTACTTCAGAGTAGAGAAATATTTTTATTGTTTTTTATAATGTATTTTAAGTTGTGATTTAAATTTGTTGTATTGTGTTATAAGTTTTATGTTTTCCGGCAATTTATTGTAAAGTTTCGGTCCTATACGTGTCCAGTGTTTCGAAGATGTGGTAGTTCGTGCTTTAGGTATTATTAGTAAATGTTGCGCTTGTCTTCTGGTTTGATAACAATGTTCAACAGGTAAAAAAGAATTATAATATTTTTTAATCATTAGTATTGATGTAAAAGAAAATAGTTCTGAAATATTTAGTGTATTTAATTGTTTATAAAGAGGAGCCGCAGAATCATATTTATTTTTTCTGCAAATTATTTTAAGCAATGTATTTTGAGTGGATTGAAGATTAGATAGTGTAGAAGGGAAGGCAGCTCCCCATGCTACAACACAATATTGTAAATGAGACTGTACTAATACATGTTCCTCTTACTATTATACTGAGGCTAAGTTCGTTGGACAACGTTATCCGTCTCAGGGGCGGATTTAGCATCAAGTTTGGGTGGGGGTCACTACCAGGGGGGGGGGGGGGGGTCCTGGCATACCCCCAGGTGCGCGAGAGGGAGTTCTCCTCAGGGTTTTGTATTTTTTTTAATTTCACCATCTTAAAAATACGTTTTTACGGATTTCTAAGCCTAAAATTTCCATTTCTATAATGTTACAACACACAAATGGAACAATTTTAAGAAATTTAAAAATTCTAAGACATTTAAGAATGGGGAATAGATTATTGCCTGGCAATTTGAAATTTAAAAGAATTTTATATCATAATGAAAATATGAAACTAATTTATTGGTAAAGGTTTACTTACAGTATCTTAGGGGCTTACTAAATAAGTTATTAAATATAGGTACTATGTTGGGGTGCTCATTTGGGCGTATCAGTGTCATGTAAGAAAATAATTTATAATTAATAAACACATTATCAAATTTATTAAATTTTGAGAGGGGGAAAATCAAGAAAAGAATACATTCTATACATTAGTTTAATTTAGAAGGGGGGTCCGGGGGCCCTCCCCCGGAAAATGTTAAAATATGTCCTCTCTAAACAGCGTTTTTATGCATCTCTGAGGTGAACTTTGATTTTAATACTTTGTCATCAAATAAATTAAACTTATGGTGTAATTCGATGGCACATAAGTATGGACACCAAGTATTTTTAAAAGAATTTTAATACCTACTTAAAAATAGTAATTGTAAAAAAAATTGTGCACCTACTAAAGTAATCATTATAGATTAAATAAATCATTCAATAGCCATTGTGCAATATTACTTAAAATCTATAATTAACGATGCCATTTAATCAATAGCTATGATGGGGCCCTAGGAAAATTTATGGAATTTTAAGGAAAAATTTGCATTTTTCATATAAAATTTTTATTTTTATATAAATTTATAAAGTAGGTTTTGTCTACTTAATAGCCATTTCAGATTCTAAATTAGTTGTTCACTATTCACAGTAACATGGTATCAAAGTGACACACAGTGGATAATCAATTATTAATGATAAAATATATGTAGTAAAATAAAATAAGGTTGGATATTTTAAACATTTTTTAGGTTAAATTCTACATTATATCTCAAACATTGGGGGGGACACGTCCCCCAAGGCGAATGTGTATAAAAATCAACTAACCCAAATCCTTGCCAACGCTTCTTTGTAACAAATCTGAAAATTTGAGGGGGGGTCATGACCCCTGTGACCCCCCCTCTAAATCCGCCCCTGAATACAAAACATTAACAGTCTAAAATACCCAAATGTATAAAAATCACGTCATGTTGAAGTCAATTTTTTATATTAATAATATCATCTTAATAAGCATTTAACATCAAGGGTCTCAAAAAATGATAATAATTATTATTATTATGTGGAAAAGAATAAAGATACGTACCACATAAAAAGAATATTAATAATAACAATGAACGGGACTAAAACTACAAAGAAAAAATAATAATAATAACAATGGTAATAAATAAAATATAAACTAACTTCACCTTTTTAGTAAAATTATTCTTTATTTTTTATTCATTTATTTTTATTTTATTAATTTTTATTATTACTGGCCGAGTGGAAGTGAGGCCCCCCTTACCCCGAGGCCCGTGTGCGGCTGACCCCATGCACACGGCTAGTTCCGGCACTGACCTAAATCTAATACATACGCATACGCAAGACTCGACTGAAACTTTGCTAATATTTTTAGCATTCTGTATTTGCAGGTATGCTTCAATATGTGTTGTACATGAAAAGAATTGCTTATTGTTTCGAGTATCCCTGGACAGTGTAAAGATTCAAAATTAGGTAATAAGAGGTATTGCAGATAAGGAAAGGAGTTGTCGATTATTTCTCGTACATATATAATTATTTGTATTTCCTTTGTAATGATCTGTCGGGCTCTAAGATTTTTCAGTATAAGTTTCATATATATAGGCCCGAACTAACTTGCGTGTTCATACTAAGACTCTTAAGGGAGAAATATTAGGTGGGAGAGCCGTACCCCCACCTCACTCCCCAGGAGAGAAGAGGGGGTTGCCTCCCTACCACCATGGAGAGGAGCGTCTTCATGGTGGGAGAGCCGTACCCCCACCTCACTCCCCAGGAGAGAAGAGGGGGTTGCCTCCCTACCACCATGGAGAGGAGCGTCTTCATGGTGGGAGAGCCGTACCCCCACCTCACTCCCCAGGAGAGAAGAGGGGGTTGCCTTCCTACCACCTTGGAGGGGAGCGTCTTCATGGTGGGAGAGCCGTACCCCCACCTCACTCCCCAGGAGAGAAGAGGGGGTTGCCTCCCTACCACCTTGGAGGGGAGCGTCTTCATGGTGGGAGAGCCGGACCCCCACCTCACTCCCCAGGCCCTACGACTGACTTGCAGTCGAACAGCCCTTCGCTTTCAACATCGAGTTTATTTATAAATCTTATACAACGAACAATATGAACAGAAAAAGCCTCACGAGTCAATAATACACAACAAGATGGCGGTCACCACAGATCATTATGACATAAATATATAAATTTAATATACAGAAAACTTGAGCTCGATTAAACAAGAAATTCTGCATAAATGATATTGGCTACTTAAAATAATAAATAGATTGAAATTTTACTTTATTTACCAAAATGTCTTGATTATACCGAGGATACCAAATGCAGACGAAGCTAGAGCAATTCCATAAGTTATAATGTCTTCATCAGTGGGATACAATAAAGAAATGGTTCCAGTAATCATACAAGCTGAGAGAGACAACGTGCAAGTCATTCTCATAACAAGAGTCGATCCTTCATCAGACCAAATACCTAGAAACCTCACCAGCATCCTCGTCACGTTCAGTAACTTGCTTTCATCTTGTTTTAGTAACCTGTCAACATAGAAATAAGTTTTTAATTTAATTTCCATTTATTGAAATATCATAGTATTCTTGCATTTGTTGAAGCGAGCGCAAGTGAGCTTCTTACATTCAACAAGCTATGCATCATGTCGGTTTGTCTGTCTGTCAGTCAGTAACGTTTGACCGATTTGGTTGAAATTTTGTATACATGTTCCTTCTACTAATGCTCAGGCTAAGTTCGTTGGACAGCGTTATCCGTCCTAGAGTTCGCGCGCAACGCAATATGCTATATAAGTATGAACTTCATTTTTAACACCCTCATTATGCCATATTTGTTGCAAAACTTTTGTTAGTTACTTACTCGTATTCTTTTCATACTCTTCAAAACCATTAAAACTTTGTATGGATGTCATGCTGACTAAAAACTTGATCTTTATTTGTCTTTCCCTGAATCTAAAATTTATTTTTTTTAAATTTACTGAGAGGCTGTGAGCCGAAGTCTTAATTCTTGGTAAAAAAAAAACTATTTTCCTTGCATCTGTACATAATATTTATTAAATAAGGTTAATGCAGAATCGCTTCGCTCGCCTGTTTGTACAGCATTTATAGATATCTTTGAATCATATTATCATATTTATCTTTGTTGAATAATATTATTGCAGGCTCGCTACGCTCGTCTGTATGCATCATTTCTAGATAATCCTTAATAAGAAACATTATTGCAGGCTCGCAACCTCGCTACGCTCGTCTGTATATACAGCATTTCTAGATAATCCTTAATTAGAAACATTATTGCAGGCTCGCTACGCTCGTCTGTATATACAGCATTTCTAGATAATCCTTAATTAGAAACATTATTGCAGGCTCGCTACGCTCGTCTGTATATACAGCATTTCTAGATAATCCTTAATTAGAAACATTATTGCAGGCTCGCTACGCTCGTCTGTATATACAGCATTTCTAGATAATCCTTAATTAGAAACATTATTGCAGGCTTGCTACGCTCGTCTGTATATACAGCATTTCTAGATAATCCTTAATTAGAAACATTATTGCAGGCTCGCTACGCTCGTCTGTATATACAGCACTTCTAGATAATCCTTAATTAAAAACATTATTGCAGGCTCGCTACGCTCGTCTGTATATACAGCATTTCTAGATAATCCTTAATTAGAAACATTATTGCAGGCTCGCTACGCTCGTCTGTTTGTACAGCATTTATAGATATCTTTGAATCATATTATCATATTTATCTTTGTTGAATAATATTATTGCAGGCTCGCTACGCTCGCCTGTATGCATCATTTCTAGATAATCCTTAATAAGAAACATTATTGCAGGCTCGCTACCTCGCTACGCTCGTCTGTATATACAGCATTTCTAGATAATCCTTAATTAGAAACATTATTGCAGGCTCGCTACGCTCGTCTGTATATACAGCATTTCTAGATAATCCTTAATTAGAAACATTATTGCAGGCTCGCTACGCTCGTCTGTATATACAGCATTTCAAGATAATCCTTAATTAGAAACATTATTGCAGGCTCGCTACGCTCGTCTGTAGATACAGCATTTCCAGATAATCCTTAATTAGAAACATTATTGCAGGCTTGCTACGCTCGTCTGTATATACAGCATTTCTAGATAATCCTTAATTAGAAACTTTATTGCAGGCTCGCTACGCTCGTCTATATATACAGCATTTCTAGATAATCCTTAATTAGAAACATTATTGCAGGCTCGCTACGCTCGTCTGTATATACAGCATTTCTAGATAATCCTTAATTAGAAACATTATTGCAGGCTCGCTACGCTCGTCTGTATATACAGCATTTCTAGATAATCCTTAATTAGAAACATTATTGCAGGCTTGCTACGCTCGTCTGTATATACAGCATTTCTAGATAATCCTTAATTAGAAACATTATTGCAGGCTCGCTACGCTCGTCTGTATATACAGCATTTCTAGATAATCCTTAATTAGAAACATTATTGCAGGCTCGCTACGCTCGTCTGTATATACAGCATTTCTAGATAATCCTTAATTAGAAACATTATTGCAGGCTCGCTACGCTCGTCTGTGTATACAGCATTTCTAGATAATCCTTAATTAGAAACATTATTGCAGGCTCGCTACGCTCGTCTGTATATACAGCATTTCTAGATAATCCTTAATTAGAAACATTATTGCAGGCTCGCTACGCTCGTCTGTATATACAGCATTTCTAGATAATCCTTAATTAGAAACATTATTGCAGGCTCGCTACGCTCGTCTGTATATACAGCATTTCTAGATAATCCTTAATTAGAAACATTATTGCAGGCTCGCTACGCTCGTCTGTATATACAGCATTTCTAGATAATCCTTAATTAGAAACATTATTGCAGGCTCGCTACGCTCGTCTGTATATACAGCATTTCTAGATAATCCTTAATTAGAAACATTATTGCAGGCTCGCTACGCTCGTCTGTATATACAGCATTTCTAGATAATCTTTAATTAGAAACATTATTGCAGGCTTGCTACGCTCGTCTGTATATACAGCATTTCTAGATAATCCTCGCTACGCTCGTCTGTATATACAGCATTTCTAGATATTCCTTAATTAGAAACATTATTGCAGGCTTGCTACGCTCGTCTGTATATACAGCATTTCAAGATAATCCTTAATTAGAAACTTTATTGCAGGCTCGCTACGCTCGTCTGTATATACAGCATTTCTAGATAATCCTTAATTAGAAACTTTATTGCAGGCTCGCTACGCTCGTCTGTATATACAGCATTTCTAGATAATCTTTAATTAGAAACATTATTGCAGGCTCGCTACGCTCGTCTGTATATACAGCATTTCTAGATAATCCTTAATTAGAAACATTATTGCAGGCTCGCTACGCTCGTCTGTATATACAGCATTTCTAGATAATCCTTAATTAGAAACATTATTGCAGGCTCGCTACGCTCGTCTGTATATACAGCATTTCTAGATAATCCTTAATTAGAAACATTATTGCAGGCTCGCTACGCTCGTCTGTATATACAGCATTTCTAGATAATCCTTAATTAGAAACATTATTGCAGGCTCGCTACGCTCGTCTGTATATACAGCATTTCTAGATAATCCTTAATTAGAAACATTATTGCAGGCTTGCTACGCTCGTCTGTATATACAGCATTTCTAGATAATCCTTAATTAGAAACATTATTGCAGGCTCGCTACGCTCGCCTGTATATACAGCATTTCTAGATAATCCTTAATTAGAAACTTTATTGCAGGCTCGCTACGCTCGTTTGTATATACAGCATTTCAAGATAATCCTTAATTAGAAACATTATTGCAGGCTCGCTACGCTCGTCTGTATGTACAGCATTTCAAGATAATCCTTAATTAGAAACTTTATTGCAGGCTCGCTACGCTCGTCTGTATATACAGCATTTCTAAATAATCCTTAATTAGAAACATTATTGCAGGCTCGCTACGCTCGTCTTTATATACAGCATTTCTAGATAATCCTTAATTAGAAACATTATTTCAGGCTCGCTACGCTCGTCTGTATATACAGCATTTCTAGATAATCCTTAATTAGAAACTTTATTGCAGGCTCGCTACGCTCGTCTGTATATACAGCATTTCTAGATAATCCTTAATTAGAAGCTTTATTGCAGGCTCGCTACGCTCTTCTGTATATACAGCATTTCTAGATAATCCTTAATTAGAAACATTATTGCAGGCTCGCTACGCTCGTCTGTATATACAGCATTTCTAGATAATCCTTAATTAGAAACATTATTGCAGGCTCGCTACGCTCGTCTGTATATACAGCATTTCTAGATAATCCTTAATTAGAAACTTTATTGCAGGCTCGCTACGCTCGTCTGTATATACAGCATTTCTAGATAATCCTTAATTAGAAACATTATTGCAGGCTCGCTACGCTCGTCTGTATATACCAGCATTTCTAGATAATCCTTAATTAGAAACATTATTGCAGGCTCGCTACGCTCGTCTGTATATACAGCATTTCTAGATAATCCTTAATTAGAAACTTTATTGCAGGCTCGCTACGCTCGTCTGTATATACAGCATTTCTAGATAATCCTTAATTAGAAACATTATTGCAGGCTCGCTACGCTCGTCTGTATATACAGCATTTCTAGATAATCCTTAATTAGAAACATTATTGCAGGCTCGCTACGCTCGTCTGTATATACCAGCATTTCTAGATAATCCTTAATTAGAAACATTATTGCAGGCTCGCTACGCTCGTCTGTATATACAGCATTTCTAGATAATCCTTAATTAGAAACTTTATTGCAGGCTCGCTACGCTCGTCTGTATATACAGCATTTCTAGATAATCCTTAATTAGAAACTTTATTGCAGGCTCGCTACGCTCGTCTGTATATACAGCATTTCTAGATAATCCTTAATTAGAAACATTATTGCAGGCTCGCTACGCTCGTCTGTATATATAGCATTTCTAGATAATCCTTAATTAGAAACATTATTGCAGGCTCGCTACGCTCGTCTGTATATACAGCATTTCTAGATAATCCTTAATTAGAAACATTATTGCTGGCTGCCTAAGCAGCAACAACTTTTTTAAATAAAGATTATCTATAAATGCTGCATTATAGGCGAGCGTAGCGAACCTTCAATAATTTTTATAAAATAATGATTATCTACAAATGCAAGGCAAATATGATAAGAGCTATAGCTGTCTACCTGTCTAGACAGGCGAACGCAGCAAGTGATAATAACATTATCAACAAATTCTCTCTAAACAGGCGAGAGTAGCTAGCCTACGATAACTTTTGTTATTCTTAACGTTTTACTTAAGTTCAGTTTTTGTTGTCTTCTAAACGATGTAAACGATATGAGACAATAACGCATGTCATGCTGAAAAATAAGTTTTTGTGAAGACGTCAACCATTTTGGCCGCCATCTTGAAAATATTTAGTGTGGAATTTTCAAAAACTATATAGTTATCATAAATCATGAGATGCACAATTGTGCCGAATTTTGTTCAAATCTATCAATTTTTACGCCAGTCATCGTTACACAAACAAACACGCAAAAACAAACTTTTCAAAGCACAAGTCTCTGAAATGAAGAACTCACTACGCTCGACGCTCGTTGAATTACAATGTGCAGAAGAATGTAATAAAAATAATCTGCCTATTAGTGAGGCACCTTTGTGCCTATTTTTTTTACAACCTATTATTGTCAAATGGATCAACAAATGTTTCCTGATGGCTGAAACGGATTTCTGTCTTAGAATTTTTACGCTGTACACCAAGTGCGCTGGGATAGGTTGGGTCACGGGGGAAGTGCGCCAGCCCCTTTTTGGAAGGGCACGGTCGAAGTGCGCCGGGTAAAATCCCATCTAACGACACAGGTAGTCCCACCTCGGATCTTTTAAAGGACTAATCGTTGACAATATTCGCATGCACTCAATAAAAATAAATTTGAAGTTACTTTGAACAAACTGCTCTGAGAGTTTCCTTTATTTTACTACGTTTTTATTAGCTTGCTTTCTTGTTTGTTTGTTTGTTTGTCCGGTAAAAATCTGGCAATCGATTTCTAACTAACTTCCCGAATAGCTAGAAATTGAAACTTTTAGCATAGCTCAGAACACGATGACAATGCATTATTGGAACGAAGTTCCTTATGGCACGTTCTGGAGCCCGGGAGTGAATCCGAAAAAAAACGACCAAAATCACCGTCACAAAATAACCGTCACGCAAAATCCGTCACGAAATCTACAGATGACGATAATTTGAGAAATAAAGACCAAGTTAGATGAAATTTGGTACACATGTTCATTTTACTAATGCCAAGGCTGAGATCGTCGGAAAACGGTATCCGCCCAAGCGTTCACGCGCAACGCTCGCATAAACGTAAGCTTTAAAAGACGGGAAAGTGTTATTAAGAAAGCCTGTTACTTGACTTGTTTTGATTATTTATGTTATGTATGTCAAAAATGTCACTTTTTTTTGTAAATAAATAAAATTTAATCATGTAAAATTTACCCTGATACAAGCAGAAGCTGTATAGAGTAGGGAAGAGATATATTTTATAATATTTTAAATTAATTGGCCAGGTAGGTAGAAAACAGTCCTATTTCAATCCAAAGTCCTTGAACAAACATACTCTTGCACAGTGGCTTATCCAGCGGCTAGGTCTGGAGGGGGCACAATCTAAGTAGTTTAGATTGGGGGGGGGGGGGGAATTCGTAGTGGAATCAAGAAAAGGGAACTGCTTATACAAAAAGCAGCTGCCCCCCCCCTCCAAATCTCCGCCCCAAGAAACAATTAACTGATTTCTAACGAATAAATTTTATGCTGATTGCTACTGCAGTACAACATCTTACTGTAAGTCATGGGCGTCATCTGGAGTTAATTATTGAGGGGGGGATCAATGGCGGGGGGTCCGGGGGCCCTCCCCCGGGGGGGGGGGGGGCACGTGCCCCCTGTGCCCCCCCTGGATACGCCACTGCTCTTTCACTATAAACTCATCATGATCAACTTTTTTCTTACATTTAATATATATTTATAGTAAGAAGCTTGCTTTAATTATACAAATAATGATTTTCTTTTAATTTTGCTTAACTCTGCTAGGTACAAACAGTTCGTTACTTTTAATTTTATCTCTTTTCTAACTCCGCCATGTATAAGTAGTTAGCAATGTATACGTATTTTTTTTTAATACTTTTAGCCATCTTTCAGCAGAATTTAATTGGTTTTCAGCAAATGTTGCTGTATGGAAAGTTAGTTCGGAAAAAATCCGCAACTTATTTTTTTTGTTTTGCCATGTCCCATATCTTCATTTTGATGGGTTTAAAATTTTTGATTTTTATAAATAAGATAAACATTGAATGACAGCAAAACAGGAAATATATCGATTATATTATTTATATTATTTCAAACATATCGATGGCACGGTTTAGATTTGGTGTTGGGTAGATCCGTTGTACAAAGATTTGTCCTTTTATAGATTTAAGATCAGCTCTCTAGATGGTTGACATTTATGTGTAGTAAATTAAATAAATTCGGAACTATTTTTTTTTTTTTTTTCACTAACATTTTAAGAACAATAAGAATGATATTTACACAGTGGCGTATCCAGGGGGGGGGGGGGCGCAGGGGGGGCACGTAAGCCCCCCCCCCCTGACCCAATAGAGTAAAAAAAAAAAAAAATACGCCGTAGCGCTGTTTTGAGAGGTCATATTTTCAAAATTCCCCGGACCCCCCGCCATAGATGAATAAACTGCATGATAAAGCTGAATGATAAACTGCAGACGACGCCCATGACTTTCAGTAAGATATTGTACTGCAGTACAATATCTTGAAGTTCAATCTTCTATTGGGGGGGGGGGGGGGGCTGCTTTGTTGAATAAGTAGTTCCCTTTTCTTGTTACCACTACGGATTCCCCCCCCCCCCCTCAATCTAAACTGACTTAGAAAGTGCCCCCTCCAGACCTAGCCGCTGGATACGCCACTGTATTATTAACACTACATAATACGATTCAACAGAAAATTTAAAAACGTACTATATAAAAAGTTCTTTTTATCTTAAAATTATTTACAATTTCAAGTTTCTAGGATTGTTAGTGCCTTAGAATTATGATGAGTGAGTGAGTGAGTGACAAAATAACAAAACCTTAGGCTAATATTATATCTTACTAGTATGGGTAGAGGTGTGAAATTTTTATTTCTGGTTCAGTTTCTCGTGAACTTTAAATTCAAATTCATTTTATTTATCTAAGTATCTTCAATAGGATAATAGAGGGGGGTCCAAATTGCCGTGAGTTGGTTCTAGTAAAGGATGGTACGGCTGTGCTCGACTTGGCAGATAAATTAAAAAAATGTTTTCTTACATAAATTACACTCACTTATAAAAGTGAATGCCAAAATTGATTAAAAGGGCATAGACCAACTTGACTTAAAGGTATAAAAGGATAAAAACTAAAATCTACGTAAATAATACAATTGAGTCTCTATACAATTATTATAATACAAAAAAATCGGTCCGAGACAACTCAGACAAACTTTCTCATATACTAGTTCATAATTACTTAGCCCAGTGTTTCCATTTATTATTTTTAAAATGTACATTTAAATATTATTGAACATTTCATCAAAATTTATCATATAAATAACTTCTCCAGGGTGGGGAATCGAACCCGGGATCTCTCCGTCCACGTTTTAAGCTATTTTATCAGGAACTTGATATTTCCCGGGAAAACTGCTTATATCGTTGGATCCGTATTTAAATGGACTACATTTTAGAATTTTTTAATCAAAATCGTCGGAACCGTTTTCGAGAAATCTTTTTTTTTCACGGTTTTTCAGAGTTTTTGGGGGTAGCGCCCCCAAATTAGAAGCTAAAATTCATTTCTCGATTTCGCCTCGGGGTATGATTTTTCTGAACATGTATGCCAAATTTCGTCAAAATCGGCCCAGTAGTTTAGGCTCTAGGCCTCAGCACAGACAGACGACAGACGACAGACGACGGACAGACATTTTTTTAAAACCACTTTTTTGGACTCAGGGGACCTCAAAACGTGTAAATCCATCAAAATCTCAAAATCGAATTTTCGCGCCATCACAATACTTTCTCTTTATATGAGAAAGTAAAAATATATCATAATATAATACAAAATACATGTTAAAAGGTGTAATTTATGTAATATAATTTATATACTCCTAAATAAATTAGAAATTACTTTCACAACTTCAAATCTAGGTAAAAACTCATTATTATTTTTGAACTTAAGTTCTTCAAACACTTTGGCTTAGGGATAAATCGGGGCGACGCTTTAATTTCGGTACTTCACTACTTTTCATTGAAATGTAGTAGAAACTTCTTCAGGGTCTAAATAGGGTTGTCCGAAGAGTACCTTGACCATCGTTGGTAAAACATCGGTAGTCCGCAGTGAATCCTACATCCTAAATTTTTCTACACCAAGCTTGTGCTAAATGAAATCTGCACCCTGTAATTGAAATCTTTTTAGATTCCAATTTATTCCCTAATTTTGTGGCTTGTTGAATTCCAATTTCGAAATCCGCTACTAAGTTCTTTAGGTTTAGACAAAGTGCAAGTGGGTATAACCCGGGCTTACCTGACTAGACGTTCGGGACACAAAAAAAGTCACCGAAGAAGGCTGAAGTAGAGAGAGCGGAGTCGAGTACGATCGGGCCTACCCTACCTCTGCTTTCTACACTAAGCATTCAACCCTCTAATTTCTGTTAATTTCTTTCAAGGCCTTCTCCACTATGACTATTCATAATAATAATAACACTTAAAACATACAAATGTTTACTAATATAGCAAAACTAATACAATAATTTAACATAGACATGTATAAAACATACATATAAAATAGAAATAAAATTGGCATTAAATTATTTCGTTATTTTTACATAATAAGATATTATTCTCGGGATAGTAAGATATTATATAGTATGATATTATACTCGACAAGTAATTATAATTCTAGAATGAAAAATGCAATAAATACAAAAAAATAAAATACAAAAATAAAATATGAATTAAATTGAAATGTAATTTAATTAAAAACAAAGCCAATCATAATTTTGATTGGTTGCCTTTCTGTCGGTCTGTTGATAAATTTCTTGGCTGTCTATTATGAATTAAAGTATCAATTTATTAAAATGTTAAGAGCGCAGACGGGTGAAATTAATTTGAAGTTATCTGCGGACTACTTTCGACAAACCATCAAAATTTCATAATAATCAGTTGAGTACTTTTGAAGATATAGATCTAAATAAATGTATGTTTGTGCGCATGTGGAGGATAAAATAATGGGCGCAGATGTTGAGACTTATATGGGATCAACAGTGGGCTAAGTATAACCTACCATCCCAATTTCATTAAAATCGGATGTGTTGTTTTTTAGATATCTTGGTTCGCAAAAATACGTTTTATCTCTATCCAACTACAATATCTCGAAAACGGTATGTCTCACTTCAAACATGCATAGGACTTTTATTGTGCTGAATTATGTGAGGAATAATTTTGGTAATAACAATTCTCTTCAAAAAAATAAACCGTTTTGCCTAAAAAGTGAAAAATAAGTAAATTTTGGACTTTAAGGGGGGGGGGGGGGGGGGGGGGGGGACGCGCCCCTTCAAGAGGGGGGAACTTTACTTTTTATTTTTCTTTCTCCCGTGTTCATGACTACTTGGTCGACCTCTAGTGGTTGTTCCCAAAAACATCAATTATTGTACTATTATTGATTTTTTTGCAAAATATCTAGTCATAATTATTACTCGGAGTTAATGATTTAGTTTGAGTGGGTAGGTATTGAAAAGTGGATTACAAAAATATACAACACTTGTGGACTCAAACATGGTGTACGTGTAACAACAAACTATTACTATTGTTGTCGCGAGAAGAATCGAATTACTTAATTATGGTACAATAAATGTGGTAATGTACCACTTCAGTAACTAGAAAATAGTATTGGTAGACAAAACTAATATAGACCAAAGCATAAAAGTATTGTAGTTTCTTGTCCGTCAATCAGTTGATTTAAGCATAAACATTGCACTCCCCCCCCCCCCCCTTAAAAAAATAACCTAAAACCCCCCTCAAAAAATTATTTACGACGCACTCTGCGTCGTCCCCCCTATTGAGCGGGCACCCCTGACCTAACGTTATTAAAGCTTTATATTTAAAATAATAGACATTACCGCTGTAAAGCTTTTCTAACGATATCCATCAGGAGTTCCAGACTTGACTACGACCACTAAACAAATGAAAAACTGCTACTTAGTTTATGAATTATTACATCCTCTGTAATTTACCTTTCGGAATTTTAGTTAATTTAAAATGCCTATTCATTATAGCAATGTAAATAAATTACCTACTTCAGTAATTTTTTTGTCCCTCCTCCACCCGCGGCTAAGAAAGGTGCGCGTAAAATGAATTAAAAATTACTTTTATTTATAAACTTGTTGCAACTGAAAGAAATGTTTTTCAGGGAAATTTGTCTTTTCTTTTTCACAGGATAAATAATATAATTAAGGGTGAGCTATAAGTTGTATAAGAAAATAAGATGACATTACAAATAATTATATGGTTCGTGTGAAGTAGAACTTAGTCAGTGAATAAATAAGTCACGTGATCATTTATTTCTGTTATTTCCTGATAAAGCAGTCGGCAAACTCATGACTCAACTTGTAAATAATACTTTTTTTTAAAAAAAGTTAGGAGAACTTTGTATAAAGTTTGTAGTTATTTAAAGAAGCTACTGATAATTTCACATGTAAATTGTTGATTATATGACAGCCCTTTTCTTTTACTTGTTAACAAAGTTATTTCTGTTTCAGTTTTAACTGTTGCAATATAATATTTTTAATAATTACAAGATAAAAAGAACTTTTTATATACTACGTTTTTAAATTTTCTGTTGAATCATATTATGTAATGTTGATAATATAATTGTCATTGTTATAATGTATAATGTTAGTGAAAAAAAAAAAAAATACATAGTTCAAAATTTATTTACTTCACATAATAAATGACATCCGTCTAGAGAGCTGATCTTAAACCTATAAAAGGACAAATCATTGTACAACGGATCTCGCCAACACCAAATCTAAACCGTGCCATTGATATGCCCTTGGGTAGGGACAGTAAGAGAAGAAAAACGTGTACAAGAAAAAATGTACAGATACAGAATAGTACATTACGCGTCGAGTGTGGAAAGTAGCATTTTGCATGCGAGTGTGGAGTTTGCACCCGAGCGAAAGCGAGGGTAGTAAAACCACACGAGCAATGCAAAATGCCGTTTTCGCACGAGTTGCGTACCGTACTTTATCTACGATTGTTAGATTTAAATAATAAATACAGAAAAAAATAAACTTGCTGTGTGTAAGTTCGTATCTCTCTTTTGATAAAGATGGCATTAATCTTGAGTTGTATTTTTTGCCGAATTAATTATTTCTGGAGGAGTATTATTCTCCACATTTTCGTCAAAGTCACTTGATTCACTTATTGTGTTTCACTAAAAACTCGATATAAACAGTTACTTTAATAAAAGAACAGCAAATTAGTTTTGTTAAATGTAAACAAACTCGCTAATCGTGCTTAAAGCTGAAGAATTCCTCTTCTTTACCGCACTAGGGTGGTATAGAAGAGGAATTCTTCAGAACTATGAGACACGCATGCGCAATGAATACAAGTACGTAAAGAATCACTTTCTACGCATCTAAACAGAGATACAATGTTCATATTTCGTATCAATCGTAGATAAAAAATTAAACCTATACCTAGGACATAAGTGTAAACAAACCTGGGTGTCACACGTCAATTAATTTATTTCTTTGTTTACTTTTCGCTGTCATTCAATGTTTACCTCTTAATAAAAATTTAAATTCTGCTGAAAGATGGCTAAAAGTATTAAAATAATGCATTGTCATCGTGTTCTGAGCTATTCTGAAAGTTTCAAATGTTTAGCTACTCGGGAAGTTAGTTAAAAATCGATTGCAAGATTTGTACTGGACAAACAAACAAACAAACAAGAAAGCAAGCAAATAAAAACGTAGTAAAAAAGAAAGAGCATCTCACTAGTGTTAGTGTGTCTCAGTTTTAAGGTGGGTTCATAGTTAGCGGATACGTAATTGCGGAGGCCCGAAGGGATTCATCTATGGCAACTCTTTTGCGGCACCGCAGAAAGTTGGTTCCAAACCATCTTTTTTGCGGTGCCGCTTTAAAACCTGTATGAAACCTTCACTTCGTCCTCTTCATATTTCCTTTATGTTTTTATGTTAAAATTGTTTTATTATGATATTATATTTGTATCTGTTTATTTGTTCCTGCATTATTTTTATTGAAGCGAGCGTAGCGAGCTTCCTACATTCAACGAAATATGCTCCGTGTCTGTCTGTCTGTCTGTCTGTCTGTCTGTCTGTCTGTCTGTCTGTCAGTAACGTTCACGCGTGTGACGATAACTTGAGTAAAAGTTGACCGATTTAGTTGAAATTTGGTATACATGATCCTCTTACTAATACTCAGGCTAAGTTCGTTGGACAGCGGGATCCGTCCAAGAGTTCGCGCGCAACGCTCGCGTAAACGAGAGGTTCAAAAATTAAATTGGAATTTCAGGACGGGAAAAGATTCTATCATCATCTATTCGATGAGACGAACATTTTTTTCAAATAACATTTTTTAGTAAAACCAACAGCGACACCGCAATGAATTAATAAAGATCGCTAAAACTATTAAAGCGGGCCTAAACGTTTAAAATAGAGAAAACAACCTTTTTACCGATATCTTACGTTCTAACGTAACGATTTTAATAAAACTTCATAGACCCCATCTGATGCACAATTGAAACAGGCATGCAAAATTTCAATTTGATACATGCAGTAGTTTGTTTGTAGCAAAGAGATACAAATTATAAATATTGAAATAGAGATGTGTGGTTAGTGGAATAGTAAGAATGCGGGGTGGTTCCCTTACTACTAGCCGCTGCTCTACTACCAGACCCATTATCTATCAACTCATCATGATTCACAATAATCATTTTTTTCAATATTCAATACATATTTATTACTATACGCTCGCTTCAATGATAGAGCCACGCGATGCCTAGTTATAATCTGTGTTTTGTCTGTGTTTAATCTACGTTTTTTTATCAGTGTTTTATCTTTATCTGTGCATTATGTCCATGTTTTTTATATCTCTGTGCTTATTAAATCTGTTCCTACATTATTTTTATTGAAGCGAGCGTAGCGAGCTTCCTACATTCAACGAAATATGCTCCGTGTCTGTCTGTCTGTCTGTCTGTCTGTCTGTCTGTCTGTCTGTCTGTCAGTAACGTTCACGCGTGTGACGATAACTTGAGTAAAAGTTGACCGATTTAGTTGAAATTTGGTATACATGATCCTCTTACTAATACTCAGGCTAAGTTCGTTGGACAGCGTGATCCGTCCAAGAGTTCGCGCGCAACGCTCGCGTAAACGAGAGGTACAAAAATTAAATTGGAATTTCAGGACGGGAAAAGATTCTATCATCATCTATTCGATGAGACGAACCTTTTTTTCAAATAACATTTTTTAGTAAAATCAACAGCGACACCGCTATGAATTAATAAAGATCGCTAAAACTATTAAAGCGGACCTAAACGTTTATAATAGAGAAAACAACCTTTTTACCGATATCTTACGTTCTAACGTAACGATTTTAATTAAACTTCATATACACGATCTAATGCACAATTGAAACAGGCATGCAAAATTTCAACTTGATACAAGCAGAAGTCTTTCCGTAGTGAAGAGATACATTTATAATAATTGTTTAAAAGCTACCGCGGGTGGTTAAGATTGTTATAGTCGTATAGTGTATAGGTTTGTTTAGGATGTAAAGCTTTGTACCGAGTACCCCCACTCTTCCCCACACTACCCTCTTCCACTTATCTTCAACTATGACATTCATCGTGATTAATAAATTTCAATATTCAGTATTTCATTGCAATACGCTCGCTTCAATGATAGAGCCACGCGATGCCTAGTTTATATAATAATAAAAGTCCTTATCTATAATCTTATTATATAAGTTTTTTTTTAAGCAAGAGAACTAAATTCAAGTTGAAAAACGATGTTATAATTGCATTTGTTTATAACCTGGCCGACCGAAACTCGTGGGGAGAGAAACAACGACTCCGTCCTAAGTCTCGGCGGTTCTCCGAAGATATATTATTGTTATCTATATAGCCCTCCGCAAATACGTATCCGCTAGCTGTGAGCACCTTTAGATAACCTTACTAGTTTAGCGTGTCTTATTACTTATTAATGATAGATAACCTCCCTATAGGTTTTCTTTATAGGAGAGTTCACTTGAGTGTGCGAGCTACTCGTCTGTCTTTACGTTCCCTTTAAACTATTGATTAACTTAATATAGAAGTAAGTTATCTGCTTTCATATTCAGTAACGACACAAACTTACACGGACAATTAAACGTTTCTATTACTTAATTATTGAAAATATTTTTTCCCCTTTTCTATTTAGTTAGTCGTTAGGGGTAGTTAAAAAAAAACACAATATTCTTAATGTGGCTATTGCGTCCACACGCTAGGCATCTTCAGGCTTTAGAAGCAATATAATCAATATTATTCTATCTTAGTGCGTAGGCTTTCGCGGGATGACACGTAATCAACACCTTGATTTTCCTGTGAAATTTGCATCAAGAAGGGTTTGGAGTCCTTAGTTTCGCTTCCACTACTGGAAGTATGTTCAGGGGTGTGGTGTTGACTCGAAGCAACAACATGATACTCTGACGACTCAAGAGAAGAACGGCGTTATAAAGGTACGTCTTCCTAGACGTGACTCCAGTAATAGTCGCTGAGCAATAGATATAACGAACTTAGAATAAAATAGACTGCCAATTGGTCTTGCACATAGCTTCCTCGCATGCTGTCACGTACTTTTTGATTTTATGCTTTTGCAAGCTATTATTGTCTAATTTGTTTAATTGTTTCCCCCGTTTTTTTAATCTGTCAAAATTGTTTTGATATTTTACATAAATTAAAGTATCAATTTCGCAAAAGGTAAAGAGCACAGACGCACATGGTTCAAATTTATCTGGGACTATTTGCGGGTTGCTTTCGATTAACTATAAAAATTTCATACAAATCAAATAAGCACTTTTGAAAGCTAGAGGTAAAAATAAATGTATGTTTGTGCGCATATGGAATAGAAACCAATAAGCGCAGGAGGTTGAAACTTATATGGGATCAACAATGAGCTACTTGTGACCCACTATACAAATTTCATTAAAATCGGACGAGTAGTTAAATTAAGATATGTATTTGAATTAAGATATGTCGGTTCGCAAAAATTGAGCGACAGACACGGAAGAAAAAGACTGCCAATGGGTGTGGCACATAACTTCCTCGCATGCTATCACGTACTTTTTGATTTTATGCTTTTACAAGCCATTATTGTCTAATTTGTTTAATTATTTCCCCTATATTTTTAATCTGTCAAAATTGTTTTGATTTTTTACTTGAATTAAAGTATCAATTAAGCAAAAGTTAAAGAGCGCAGACGGTTCAAAGTAATCTGGGGTTATCTGCGGGATACTTTCGATAAACTATATAAAAGTTTCATACAAATCAGATAAGTACTTTTGAAGCTATAGGTGTAAATTAATGTATGTTTGTGCGCACGTGGAAGAGAAAAAAATGAGCGTAAAAAGTTGAAACATATATATGGGACCAACATTAGGCTACTCATGACCTACTAACTAAATTTCATTAAAACCGGACAAATAGTTTTTAAGATATGGCTGTTCGCAAAAATTGAGCGACAGACCGGCAGACAGACACGGGATCAAAAATGTTCCCTGATGGATTCTCTTTTATTTTTTTTATCTATATTTTATGTTTAAAAATTATACATTTCTATAGCCCCCAGTAAGTAAATCTTCGTTTAGCTTTGGGGCCGCCTCGGCCCCCTCCCCCTCCTAGCGGCCAGTGTTGCCAGGTCCGGCTAGGTAAGGGCGCTCTCCCCCCTCCATAGTTAGTCGCAGCTCGCCAGGACGTTGGAACGGAAGGGAACCGCCACATAGATTCACCGCCACACCGCTTTTAGTATAATATCTACTTTATAAAATAGTTTGAAAACTCCAATTAATAGATTCGTCAATACCCGGCGGGGGTCGTTGCTGTCAAGAAGTATCTCCGTTTCTCCGTTTTCCGACGTAAAGCAGGCTGGACTCCTCAAACTGGGTATGAACTTTTCTTGCTAAACTTATAATTTATTTTAAGGGGCTTTCTATCTAAATTATATATATTATATTATACATTAAAGTACAGTCCATCTTTGCCGCCTTCTTTCCTTTATTTTACCGGCTGCTTATGAATTAGCTGCAAGGTGATAAGCGCATCACCCCAGAATTCTACCACCCGTTACCTTCGGTAAGCTCGGAAGCAAAAATGTACGCTGATGGCTGAAACGGATTTCTGTCTTGAAATTTTTGAAATCCGTTACCTTCGGTAAGCTCGGAAGCAAAATTGTTTTGCCAAAGCTGGCTTCGTGAAACCATTAATTCCAGACAGTGATGATATTGAAACTAACATCGATGATCAAAACAACTATAAAGAATCAGTGCCAATAGTGATAGAAAAGTATAGGAATGAGTTACAATGTAGAGGAGTAGTGTCTGAAAACGTATTTCTTAAGGATTTTCTAAACATAGACAATGCTGTGATAGCAGAATATCCCTCTGATGAGGACATTTTAAATTCACACCAAAGAGAAGACGAAGATGATGATGATGATGATGTCGAGAATCAAGTTGTAAAGCTTTCCAAACAAAACATGCTTGCCACCTTCGATACTCTCCGCCACGGATTTCAAGCTGAAGAAAATGTACCCGATGAAATATTTCAATGCCTGAATAAGTGTGAGCATTTCTTTGAAGAACTGTCAGTACACCGGCTTGTTCAAAGAGATATAAGACAATTTTTTAAACAATAATGCTTTTTGGGTTGGAATCTGTGAACTGTAACTTATATTTTACATTATTGTTATTTATGCTTGATATAAGTATGTATATGCATACATAAATTAATGGAATTATACTAATTTTTATCAAAATAAATATGTGAGTGGTTTTTATTCTTACAATTCTTAATATACATCATTATCATTAAGCAACACATGTTTCTCAAAAAATTATATTTAACGATTTTTTTTTTTCCATTAAGTCTGCTACCTGCTTCAGGTCTTAAGGCTATAAAATAAAAACTAAGTTTTTATGTCACTATGCACCATTTCAGCCCCACTTGGGCCATTATGAAACTTAATAACTTCCTATGCGCGAGCGTGACATCAGACATTACGTCAGAAAGATGTTGGCTCGGCATTACGCCATGTCCTGCATTGTTTCGTCTTGTCCGACTCATCAGGGGCCCGACGATGCCCACCCAACTCTGGACCTATACTAGATCAAGAAGATCAGATATAGGACTTATCAGAGACGAGCGTGCTCTCACACCGCCATTCTTGCTTGGTATGATGCAGGACATGGCGTAATGCCGAGCCAACATCTTTTTGACGAAATTGTCTGATGTTAGAACAGTTGGTGTCTCTCACTAACACAAATTGTATACCCAGGGTCGGACTGGCTATAAGGGAGTTCGGGAGTTTTCCGGTGGGCCGGTCTGGTTAAGGCCTAAAATGGGCCGGTCCCTTGGCCAACTCAAGGCTTGCGGGCCGGCCTGATGGAGAAATTCCCGGGCCGAAATTTCATCCCAGCCCGACCCTGTGTGTATACCTTATTGCAGTGGACAAACACGGTATTACATTGCTGATGTGTTTTGCCAGCAAAGCAAGAATGGCGGTGTGAGAGCACGCTCGTCTCTGATAAACCCTGTTTCTGATCTTCTTGATCTGGTATAGTTCCAGACCATGGGCATCGTCGGGCCCAGACATTACGTCAAAAAGATGTTGGCTCTGCATCACGCCATGTCCCCGCATCGCCCCGCCCCGTCGCGCTGCATCGCTCGTCGTCGCCCCACGGAATAGAGCTGCCCGTATCTACCCATAATTCTATATTATCCTCTTTTATTTCAATATATGGCAAATCATTTAATATGAAGTTTTTATTTTTTTATTTTAGTACTTAATTTTTTGTTATATTTTTTACTAGATGAGGATATCCGTGCTTCGCTACGGAGTGTGTGAACTTTCCAGGAATATCAGCGGAATTCTCCTTCTGCGTCCCCCGTGTCTTTTCACACCCCTGGGTTGAAATTAGAATGATATTTTATTAATATATTATAATTTTTTCATCCAAAATAGGAGCCCTTTTTCAAGTATTAACTTCCTAACTTTATAGGAGATCGGGCTGGGCTCAATCCCATTCTCTTCTTGCTTTGTCCTTATGTTCCCCTTCTTAGGGGTAAAATTTCATAAAATCCCTATTGGCAGATATCAATATAATTTAGAAATTATTATACTACGTATACACTCGTAGACTTTATTTAAGCGTTTTAAAGAACTGGTGATAATTATTATGTTGGTTTAGGCATGGTAAGGTGTGATTTATAAAAAAATTGTCTTCTTGATGATTTATTTAAATAATATATGTGACATTTGTTTAAATAGACTGCCAATTAGTGTGGCACATTATTAAAACCATCCTTAAAAAACCAATATTATAGCCGACAAATCAATTACTTTCAGGCTTTCCTGTTTTCAAAATATCACAATTATTTAAGGAATCAGTGCTACTAAATTATTTCAAAAATGACAAACAACATATAAAGCATAGCTATGAAACTCAAAGCAAAATTAATAAAAAATATGTGTGAGGCTCTTACGCATTAGAAGTGAAACTTAACTTCTAGAATGCATTGCTCTCTTTCATTTTTTTGACGAATTTAGTATTATTTCAGGATGAAGAAATGGTTATGGGAAATGTAATTGAAAAAAATATATATATTGCTACGCTAAGGCAACCACATTTATTCCAATAAAAATAAATGTTTGTTTTGATTTGCTGGTCTTTAAATAGATATAATACATTTAATCTGTAAAAATGTTACACTTCGACGAGTCTCGAATCGCAAACTTCGTTACACGATTTCACTATATGAAAAAATTCACTCTACCGCCGCCAAAGAAGTTTCACTTCAAAAAAGTAACAAATATTACCTGTAATACTCACTTACTACAGAGGCATGCCAGTGTTGTCGCTCCAAATTTATATAAGCTTTTGTCAGAATACACTAGGAACATAGAGGATATAAAATACTACAATACGTTTAAAAAAGAAGTTAAAAATTGGCTATCAACGGTAGAAGCACAAGAAATATAGCATTTATGTATATGATTTATGTGGAATTATGTATGTACTTTTGGGTTTTCCATTTACTTTTTATAGTTTAGTATTTGTATATACTTATAGTATTTTTATATACTTATTTGATTTACTTATTTGATTACTAACCTAAATAGAATGTTTAAAATTATATTATTTTTATTAAAACCCCAACTCCAGACGCTTGTAATTAAAATAAAATAAAAACATTAAAAAAATTAATTAATTGATTAATAGATTAAACAATTAAGATAACTAGATTAAATAAAACGAAACTGTATGTACAACAATAATTATTTATGCACCTAGGGAGTAAAGTAAGGCATTATTCCCTGAGCAAAAAAGTTGGTTCTTGAGGCGAAGCCGAAGGAATTAGACTCTTTAATAACTCTAATTAGCTCCCGAGGCGCAGCCGAGGAAAATAATTACCGCGAGGGGAATAATGGCACTTTACTCACGAGGTACATACAATATTTTATCTCCAGTAGGAAGAAAATACACATTTTCGTCCATTGCACAGTTTTTATTTATTATTTTAATATATAACAATAATTATTAGCACTTTTAATAGCAGATATAAGAGATTCAATATTAAAAACAAATAAGAATTGGAATTAAACTCAAATAGAAGGTTATTTAGATGCAGGTATAAACAAAGATAAACATGGTCAAAAAAGCGCAGTGCCGCCAACCTGATTTCAACAACTTCATTACATTAGCCATTCATTTTTTACTATTAATAAAATAATTAAGTTGCAATCTTTACTTTTTTTTTTGCCCTACTTTACTTTTTCGCCCTACATTTACTTTTTCTCCCTACATTTTGAGTTCAGTGATGAAAAGACCTGTTTTAGTCCCTCTAAACTAATTCAAAATCATAACTTTTTTTCCCTACTGGAGATAAAAATTATTATAATCCATATTTAATATGTGAACACGAGCCTCCTGTTTCAAGGTTTTTCCTTCTTGGAGACTCTTTTGTCTTTTGATTTTGTGTTTGATATTAATTTATTAAATTCTAATTATATATGTAAGCGATTGTAATTTATAATTATTCTATGTGAATTTGTAAATATGTTTATGTTTTAAATAAATTTTATCTCCAATAGGGACGAAAAGTAACTTTCCAGGGCTAGTTTAATGGTAATAATGTTGGTCTTTTCATCCCCGTTCTTAAAAACGGGGAAATAATGTGAAAACAGGGAAATAATGTAAAAACGGGATTATAATCCACGTTCGCCAACCTAATTATTTTGTAAATAGTAGAGAATGAATGGCAAATATAGTGAATTGATTGAAATCAGGTTGGCAACACTGCTTTAAAACTCCCAGCTGATGGCGAGTCATTCTACGATGCTTTGTTTACTTTTGTTTAGCTTTCGTTGAACTTTTCTTTTTTTTTATTACTTTAAAAGTGATTATTAATTGTTTTAAATAATTGATATTGTTTTATTTTTGTATTTGATCCGTTTAATAAAAAATCGGTCCGAGACAACTCAGACAAACTTTCTCATATACGAGTTCATAATTATTTAGCCCAGTGTTTTCCATTTATTAGTTTTCGTATGTAAATTTAATTATTATTGTGCATTTCATTAAAATTTATCATGAAAATAACTTCTACCGGGCGGGGAATCGAACCCGGGCTCTCTCGGTCCGCGTTTTAAGCTTTTTTCTCAGGAACTAGATTTTTCCCGGGAAAACGGCTTATATCGTTGGATTCGTATTTAAATGGACTATATTTTAGAATTTTTTAATCAAAATCGTCGGAACCGTTTTCGAGAAATAATTTTTTTTCACGTTTTTTCAGAGTTTTTGGGGGCTGGCGCCCCTAAATTTGGAGCTAAAATTCATTTCTCGATTTCGCCTCGGGGTATGATTTTTCTGAACATGTATGCCAAATTTTGTCAAAATCTGCCCAGTAGTTTAGGCTCCAGGCGTCTGCACAGACGACAGACGACAGACAGACAGACATTTTTTAAAAACCACTTTTTTGGACTCAGGGGACCTCAAAACGTGTAAATCCATCAAAATCTCAAAATCGGATTTTCGCGCCATCACAATACTTTCTCTTTATATGAGAAAGTAAAAAAATACAAATGTTTTCTTTATAGATTAAATCGTATATACAGCGCTTTTTCTGGAGATAAAATTTTGTATGTACCTCGAGAATAATGCATTATTATTCCCTTGTTACAATTATCTAAAATCAAGGGTTACAAAATCGAGGGACATTAATCCCTTGGCTTCGCCTCGGGATTTAGTTGCCTTGATTCCTTCGCCTTTGCCTCAGGAATCAACTCAGTCACGCGGGAAATAATATCTTACATTATTCCCTAGGTGCATAAATAACTATTAAATCCTTTAATTAAATATCCGTTCTATTTAGAAGTCCCGTTCTCCTCCCCATATAGTATTTTAGACTAAGGAATATAAACTACTCTCTTAATATTCCTTTGTCTTAATAAATGTGAAGACACAGGGATATAGGGGGGGGGGGGGGGGGGGGGTGCTTAAGTAAAAAAGTACCCTTAAATTCATTATCAGGACTTATCATTTAGAGGAAATACAAAATTTGAGCCCAATCGAATAAATGTACAGACACCACTCCAATCTTATAAATATATTTTAGATAATTTTTGGTTTGATTTTTTTATTTTCTCATATAAAGATAAAGTATTGTGATGGCGCGAAAATTCGATTTGGAGATTTTGACGTTTTAAGGTCCCCTGAGTCAAAAAAAGTGGTTTTTAAAAAATGTCTGTCTGTCGTATGTCGTCTGTCTGTCGTCTGTGCAGACGCCTGGAGGCTAAACTACTGGGCCGATTTTGACGAAATTTGGCATACATGTTTAGAAAAATCATACCCCGAGGTGAAATCGAGAAATGAATTTTTGCTCCAAATTTAGGGGAGCTACCTCCCAAAAACTTTGAAAAAACGTGAAAAAAATTATTTCTCGAAAATGGTTCCGACGATTTTGATTAAAAAATTCTAAAATGTAGTCTATTTGAATACAAATCTAACAGTATAAGCAGATTTTCCGGGAAAAATCTAGTCCCTGAGAAATAAGCTTAAAACGCGGACGGAGAGAGCCCGGGTTCGATTCCCCGCCCAGGAGATGTTATTTTTATGATAAATTTTGATGAAATGTTCAATAATAATTAAATTTACATACGAAAACTAATAAATGGAAAACACTGGTCCAAACAATTATGACCTCGTATATGAGAAAGTTTGTCTGATTTGTCTCGGACCGATTTTTTTAATATTATTGAAAATTGTAGAGTTTAATTGCCGTTTTCTTTAATTATTATTATTATTTATTTATTTATTTATTTATTTATTTTTTTTTTTTTATTCAACATAATTACATTAACAGAAATAGATTTAGGTAAAATATACATAGTTCTTGACAATAATCATAAATCAAATTTTTTTTTTTGTTGTACTCCTCTACAAGGTTGCCCGAGCGTAGAGGAGGAGCCTGATAGCCTATAATCACTAATCATAATAATATATTTATTCAAATTTACACACATTATTGACTGTTATATATATAAAACACAATTACATACATATATAGATATGTTTTTAAATTTTATTGTTTTAATATGAAATTTTATCATTAATATAAATTGAATCCTCTCTTTATTTACTAAAAATTAGGAGCAGTTTTATTTGATACCTTATCTGAAAGCTAAATATATTTATAATAGGAAAATAAACCTTAATAACCTTTGTTCCATTATCATTTGAATTGAAATTTGAATGTAATGCTAGCACCGTCGAATTCTCTGAGAGTTATACAACCCCAACCCCGCCAACTAATTTAAACTAACTTGACGTAAACTATATCACTAACGTAGTATTCTTTATATATCATTAATTTCATTTATGTCTTTTATTATTATTATTACTACTATTATTATTATTATTGTTAAGTCTAAATTTGAATTTAGATTGTTAATATATTAGAATTTTCATTTAAAATTATTACATTTTTAAAAAAATATATACCTATGTATAAAATTATAAAATAATACTTTCGAATTTATGATATATTATGATGTACTGCATTTTTATGCTTTATTATTCAGATTTCTTACTGATTTTATCATTTTTAAATCCGGTTGAGTCTCCTTAATAATTATTATTGATTTCAATTATTAATATTGTTACTTCAGAGTAGAGAAATATTTTTATTGTTTTTTATAATGTATTTTAAGTTGTGATTTAAATTTGTTGTATTGTGTTATAAGTTTTATGTTTTCCGGCAATTTATTATAAAGTTTCGGTCCTATACGTATCCAGTGTTTCGAACTTGTGGTAGTTCGTGCTTTAGGTATTATTAGTAAATGTTGCGCTTGTCTTCTGGTTTGATAACAATGTTCAACAGGTAAAAAAGAATTATAATATTTTTTAATCATTAGTATTGATGTAAAAGAAAATAGTTCTGAAATATTTAGTGTATTTAATTGTTTATAAAGAGGAGCCGCAGAATCATATTTATTTTTTCTGCAAATTATTTTAAGCAATGTATTTTGAGTGGATTGAAGATTAGATAGTGTAGAAGGGAAGGCAGCTCCCCATGCTACAACACAATATTGTAAATGAGACTGTACTAATACATGTTCCTCTTACTATTACTGAGGCTAAGTTCGTTGGACAACGTTATCCGTCTCAGGGGCGGATTTAGCATCAAGTTTGGGTGGGGGTCACTACCAGGGGGGGGGGGGGGGGGGGGTCCTGGCATACCCCCAGGTGCGCGAGAGGGAGTTCTCCTCAGGGTTTGGTATTTCATTTAATTTCACCATGTTAAAAATACGTTTTTACGGATTTTTAAGCCTAAAATTTCCATTTCTATAATGTTACAACACACAAATGGAACAAATTTAAGAAATTTAAAAATTCTAAGACATTTAAGAATGGGGAATAGATTACTGCCTGGGCCTGGCAATTTGAAATTTAAAAGAATTTTATATCATAATGAAAATATGAAAATAATTTATTGGTAAAGGTTTACTTACAGTATCTTAGGGGCTTACTAAATAAGTTATTAAATATAGGTACTATGTTGGGATATTAATAAACACATTATCAAATTTATTAAATTATGAGAGGGGGAAAATCAAGAAAAGAATTACATAGCGTTTTTATGCATCTCTGAGGTGAACTTTGATTTTAATACTTTGTCATCAAATAAATTAAACTTATGGTGTAATTCGATGGCACAAAAGTATGGACACCAAGTATTTTTAAAAGAATTTTAATACCTACTTAAAAATAGTAATTGTAAAAAAAAAATTGTGCACCTGCTATAATCATTATAGATTAAATAAATCATTTAATAGCCATTGTGCAATATTACTTAAAATCTATAATTAACGATGCTATTTTATCAATAGTTATGATGGGGGCCCTAGGAAAATTTATGGAATTTTAAGGAAAAATTTGCATTTTTCATATAAAATTTTTATTTTTATATACATTTATAAAGTAGGTTTTGGCTACTTAATAGCCATTTCAGATTCTAAATTAGTTGTTCACTATTCACAGTAACATGGTATCAAAGTGACACACAATGGATAATCAATTATTAATGATAAAATATATGTAGAAAAATAAAATAAGGTTGGATATTTTAAACATTTTTTAAGTTAAATTCTACATTATATCTCAAACATTGGGGGGGGGGGGGGGGGGACACGTCCCCCAAGGCGATGACACCCGTGATATTCCGTACTTTCATCCCAAAATACAAATACAGTTATCTTACTGAGTGGTTACTGCAAAATGGAGACAAATATTATTTATATATTTAATTTTTAAATGTGTAAAAATCAATTAACCCAAATCCTTGCCAACGCTTCTTTGTAACAAATCTGAAAATTTGAGGGGGGGTCATGACCCCTGTGACCCCCCCTCTAAATCCGCCACTGACCGTCTAAGAGTTCGCTCGCAACGCTCGCGTAAACGTGAACTTAAAATTTAAAATTGGAATTTCAGGACGGGAAAAGATTATAATATCAACTACTCGATGAGACGGTCATTTTTTAATAATAATTATAATTTGATTTTTAGTAAAACCAACAGCAACACGGCTATGAAGTAATAAAGATCGTTAAAACTATTAAAACAGATCTAAACCTTTAAAATAGAGAAAACAACATTTTTGCAGATTTTTTATGTTTTAACGTAACGATTTTAATAAAACTTAATATACATCGTCTATAGTACAATTGAAATAGGCATGTAAAATTTCAACTTGATTCAAGCAGAAGTTTTTGTGTAGCAAAGTGATAGTTTATAATAATAGTTTAAAAACTACTGCGGGTGGTTAAGATTGTTATAGGCGTTAGGCGTGTAGTTATATAGGTTTATCTAGGAAGTAAAAAATAAATAAATAAATACTTCCACTTATCTACGACTATGGCATTAATCATGATAAGTAAATTCCTTAATATTCATTATTCATTGCAATACGCTCGCTTCAATGATAGAGCCACGCGATGCCAAGTTTGAACAGAGAACGACGTCTGTGATGATAGTTTCATCACAATGCTCAAAAATCCAAAAAATGGAAAAATTGCAAATCGTTATATAGAGATTTTCGTTGTAAAAAGTTCGTTTTATAATGAGGTCCGACTGTATTTCACTCTTAAACTCCATCAGGGTGTAGACACACACTTACAAATGTTGTATTCACACTTTTTAAATGCTCAGAAAAGCGTTAAATTAACGTATTAACAAGTCTAAATTTCCAAATTTTCCCCCGGACCCCCCCCCCCCTTGCGTGTTGGTACTGTATTAATAATCATGCATATCTCCCCCCGAAAAAATATCCTGGGTACGCCCCTGCATCTGATTATAGTAATAATTATTATTTGGAAAAAAAAAAAAAAAAACGGTGGTGAGCAGAGCAATGTCCTTCCCATTTTGGTGGTCGATGTGATTTTCATGACCTTTAGTACAAAATAAGTTTGTGAACTAAAAAATCAAGTTGATGTTAGCTTATCACTCGATAAACTTTTTAGTCAAACATTACTCCAAATCAAAGTGTTCACCTACCAAGTGAAGAACTAAAATGTCGGACACTTATTTGTACGCCATCTCCTCGACTATAACAGCCACATCTCCTAACAACAATTCCTAGGTTCATTGTTGTACTGGATAAGATATCATTAATTTTGCATTAGTACACATATTATAGTACTAGGCTTCACCTCGCGCTAGGTATCAGAGCTGGGTTATCTATAGAGATGATTAGTAATGACGTCACAAGATGGCGTAAGCTTTCGATAATTTATTCGATTCGGTTTGTTATGTTCCTTTTCCTTATCACCTGTTATCAATCCCATGTAAAATGAATGGGAGAATTTTCTCAACTTTTTAAATAATTAATTATTAAATTATTATTAATTTATAAGACTTTTCAACCTTTGAACGTTATTATACTAAGTCTATTTTGACAATGTAAGATAAGAAAACATTAAAAATTGCCGTTCTAGTGGTTTAAAAAAGTATTATTGTGAGTGTGTTTTATTGTGGTGATACCGTCCGGGTCCGTTCTTATTTATTGTTTATTTTTTAAATCGTTTTTCTATTTTAGTTTGTATATTATGTGTTCCACCTTCTCGAGCGTTATGAACATTTCATCTATACTTCATTTTTTTCGGAGGACAAAGCTATTCTTCGTAAAAGTATGTCAGAGTACTTAAGTAATATTAAATTAATGTATTAAATTAGTTTTTTAATCAAAATATTAAACAAGTATACATGCGAGGCACTCATATCTTATATTATTATACTCGTTAATATAGATAACAAAAAATACACAAATAATAATAGTGATAACAGTCTGCTCTTTGTCTCGTCATCAACGTCTTTTTCCTAGGCTGATCAGTGATCTATTGTATAGTATATAATTATGTTCTAACATCGGTTAAATATAATGCATATTGTAAGTAACCAGGAACAAAATATTATTAGCAAATAATCTTTTATTACCTGGCAGATTAAGTATCACTATCTTTCTACAAGTCCTGTATCCTGAGTATACTTCATTGAGTTTCAAAACTTGAGCAAAATTTATTTTCGGACACACAATATGAACACGAACACACCCTGTGAATTTTTATGGCAACAGGAAATACAAAAAAAATCAAGTATAAAGATTAATAACTCAAATAGCTTTTTCGATGATATGACCCTTCACACAAATACTCATTTTAAATAACTGAAACGAAAGTTTTTAATGTTTTCTTTGTTACACTCGTTAAAAAAGACTTGGTACAACAATGTTCAAAGGGTGAAAACTCTTATAAATCAATAATAATTTAATAATTAATTATTTAAAAAGTTGAGAAAATTCTCCCATTCATTTTACATGGGTTTGATAAGAGGTGATAAGAAAAAGGAACTAACAAACACTGAGTTAAATTTTCGAAAGCTTTTGTGACGTCACACTAATCATCTCTATTATCGTGTAGGCCAAGCGGTAAATGAAATGCCTCAATAGCTTCGTTTCTAAAGTCATCATAGAAAAGAATCAGGACTAATGTGTTATATACAATATTCATTCCACGATTAAGAATAAAATATCCTGTGAACTACAGTTAAAAGACTATTTATTATTAAATGCAAATAATCATCCAGTTCATTATTGTGCACGATAAATCGACGTAATATAAAATTAAGGTTTTATCTGTATATTTTTAGTCTAGAAGGCTTTGGATGTAAAACTATTTAGGCATTTCATTTAATTTTTTAGCCCACATGATAATAAAAACATAGCCACTTATAGCATGGTATCAGCGGGGTGAAGGGTAGTAACCAATAAAAAAATCCCATTTTAATTAAAAAATAAAAGGAACGCAACTCGGAACTTTTCACAACCAAAAATACCAAAATGGCACCAGATGGCAGATATTTAGTTAAACTTTTTTATTCTATCGATTTTGATGCAAATTACACATCATCAGCCAAATAGTTCCGAGATTATTTAGCGTTAAAATTTCAAAATTCAAAAGTCCATATTTTTCAAATTTTCTGCAGATATCAAAACAAAATTCAGCGGAAATTATTTGTCCTGTAATGAGCTAAAATTGATGCAAATTTCAGCGCTATATGTACAATATACATATATATTTAATTTTTTTTTTACAAATTTTGGCTGACTCAGCAAAATGGGTTAATGCCATCACAAATTTATGATTTTCCATGTCGCCCGGAAAACATATGTAACTCCATGTAAGGATAGATTTTCGTACCAAGTTTCAAATTTCTAGCTTAAAAACTATGGGAATTATGTCATTTTTGTTTTGATGTTAAATCAAAAGCGACATTGTTACGAAAATAGTTTTTTTATTTAATTGTTAATAACTTTGGTTCTACTCAATATTTTTCAACGAAACCAAGCCTACATCGTGCGCAACATATTGGCGCACACATCTACCAAATAATTAATAGATTTCGTTCGGCCAGTTTTGCGTCTATAAACTCGGACTGGTAGCGACTGACACACATCCATATATACAAGAAAAAAGTTAATTCTGGATTTAATTTATTAGTCGTTTTGACGGAGATTTTGTGGTATTTAGATACCATCATGGTATTTTTAGGTAACTGAGTAAATAAATAATAACGCACTTAAAATAAAAGGTTTTCGCATTCATATTTTTATAATAATAAGTTCTCTAATTTTTGAAAACAATATTTACCTGTTTTATTCATTACATCTATAACATTATTTATATTTATTAACAATAATAATTAACTTTGATATATATACATATATATATTAATATAAATTTTAACATAAACAAAATGAACATTTCGTAAAGACCATGATAAAAACCAAAGTTGGAATTTGGTATCCTCGCTGGGCAGAAATAACAATATAATTACTTCTTACTTTTAACTTTTAACAGAAATATATCAATTAAATAATTTACAATAAAAACATTCTCAATAAGGACGTTTGGCATTTTAGAGTGCTAAAAGAAGTCCACAGTATAACCAATTTTATATAAATTCTTTACTATAACATTATTAAGTCTATAAAATTAAATTTTCAATTTTTACATATATTTATAGTCCAGGAGATAGCGTGCAAAAAAGTGTCTGACTAACATCAAGCTAGAATTTTGTATACAAGTCAATCTTTTAGGCATTTTAAGAATATGTGGTCGACTAAGTTCGTCTGCGGGACATAGCTTGGCAATAGGCATGTGAAAAAAACAAACCGGTGGAGAGCTGCCATGTCTCACCAATTATGCTGGACAATGTGATTTTCATGGTCCTTAGTACAGAATTAGTTAGTAGACCGAAAATCAAGTTGATGTTAGTTTGTCCCTTGACAGGTGACCACGTTGATTTTTAGTAATATTTGAATAACTAACTTTATCAAGTGTGAAAATAACATCGACTTGATTTTTGGTCTACTAACTAATTTCGTACTAAGGATGATGAAAATCACATTGTCCACCATTAAGGGCGGGACATGGCCGCTCTCCAACATTTTTTTTTTTTTTCACATGCCTATTGCCAAGCTATGTCCCACAGACGAACTTAGCCGACCACATATTCTTAAAAGGCGCTAAAAGATTGACTTGTATACAAAATTCTAGCTTGATGTTAGTCAGACACTTTTTTGCACGCTATCTCCTCGACTATTAAAAAGAGGTGGTTACAGACAATCGCTGTTTACAAGAACTTATTTGATTCTTTAATGTGTATATTTGTTTGTATTGACTATAATAAATCAATTTTAACTTATTGCTACATTTACTTATTGCTACATTTACTTATTGCTACATTTACTTATTGCTACATTTACTTATTGCCTAATTAAGCTTATCAATATCTAACAACAATGCTATATTAGGTATGTAGGTATAAATGATTCTATAACTTGAACAATATAAAAAAAAAAAATCATATTTTACGATTTTGGTAGTATTCATACTACGGAACGATTAAATTTTAATTTAAATCAAATTATAATTATTATTAACTACGAGAAACAGACAGAGAAAAATAGACTCTAGCGCGGGGATTTGAACCACCTTTATATTTCCAGTATAGCGCTCTAACCAACTAAGCTACGCAGGAGAATGAATTTCTCTGACGTTAATGATACCTTGACCCGAATTTAAAGCTTTCAATTTTTCCACAAGTCTGAGAAGTCAACATTAATGACAAAGAACTAGACCGAGAAATAACGCTTATAATTATAAAGTACGTAATTATATAGAGGCCGGTGGTTCAAATCCCCGCGCTGGAGTCTATTTTTCTCTGTCTGTTTCCCGTAGTTAATAATAATTATAATTTGATTTAAATTAAAATTTAATCGTTCCGTAGTATGAATACTACCAAAATCGTGAACTATGAATTTCTAATTGATTGTACGAGGTACAGGTACTAATTGGGTACTTTATAATTATAAGCGTTATTTCTCGGTCTAGTTCTTTGTCATTAATGTTGACTTCTCAGACTTGTGGAAAAATTGAAAGCTTTAAATTCGGGTCAAGGTATCATTAACGTCAGAGAAATTCATTCTCCTGCGTAGCTTAGTTGGTTAGAGCGCTATACTGGAAATATAAGGCCGGTGGTTCAAATCCCCGCACTGGAGTCTATTTTTCTCCGTCTGTTTCCCGTATTTAATAATAATTATAATTTGATTTAAATTTAAAAAAAAAAATATATATATATAAATAGAGATAACAAAGAAACAACGTTACAACAACAAAAACTATAATATGTGCAACTTTAATTTTTTTTAGATTTAACTTCTAAATTCAACATACCAAATAAATGAATAAAATATTTTATATTAAAATTATAATTATTTTAAAACTTTTACTTTCAATATAGGGGAGGTCGGCCATTGTTGATGCCAACAAGAGGATCTAATTGATGTTACTTTTCTGATTATTTACTAACAATTATACTACATATTATGTTATAAATGTTAAGTATTTCTCATTAGAAAGACTAAGTTTTAAGTGAATTGTGTTACTTTGCAGCGGCATTAACACTATAAACAGCTAAATTTCTTATTTTATATTAATACAAAGTAAAAGCATGGGATTTATCATTTCTTATCTATATTTGATAGTAAGTAACCACTATTTCTTTCACACAAGTAGCTGAGTGTACAAGACCACAATGTAGTACAGGCAACTTGATTTACCATTCAATGAAATAGAAACTAAATAACCTACCCGTCCTTAATTCCTGGATTGATACACTAACCAGGTAGGAAGTGCTTAAGTCTCCGTGATCAGGTCCCATGGCTATAGAGATGATTAGTGTGACGTCACAAAAGCTTTCAAAAATTTAACTCAGTGTTTGTTGTGTTCCTTTTTCTTATCACTTGTTATCAACCTCATATAATTCTAATGGCGTTTTTTAGTCATTTTTTTTATATAATTAATTACTAAATTATTACTGATTTCTAAGACTTTCACCCTTTGAACATTGATATAGTAAGTCGATTTTAACGAGTGCAATAAGGAAAACATTAAAAACTTTCATTTTAGTTGTTTAAAATGAGTATTTGTGTGAAGGCTCATATCAACGAAACAGCTATTTGAGTTATCAATCTTTATACTTGATTTTTTGTATTTCCTGTTGCCATAAAAATTTACAGGGTGTGTTCGTGTTCATATTGTGTGTCTGAAAGTAAATTTTCCTCAAGTTTTGAAACTCAATTAAGTATACTCAGAATACAGGACTTGTAGAAAGATAATGATACTTAATCTGCCAGGTAATAATAGATTATTTGCTAATAATATTTTGTTCCTGCGGTTACTTACAATGTGCATTATATTTCACCGATGTTGGAACATAATTATATACTATACAATAGATCACTGACCAGGAAAAAGACGTTGATGACGAGACAAAGACCAAACTGTTATTATTATTTATCTATTATTTTGTTGTATATAATAACGAGTATAATAATATAAGATATGAGTACGTCGCATGTATACTGGTTTAAAATTTTGATTAACAAAACAAATTGAATACATTAACTTAACATTACTTAGTACTCTGACATACTTTTTCGAAGAATATTTTTCTCTCCAAAAAAAAATCAAGTATAGATGAAATTTTTATTACGCTCGAGGAAGTGGAAGACACAATATACAAACTAAAATAGAAAAACCATTTAAAAAATGAACGATAAATAAGAACGGACGCGTAGGGTATCAATTTAATAGAACACACTCACAATAATACTAATTTTAAACCACCAGAACGGCCATTTTTAATGTTTTCTCATCTTACATTGTTAAAAAAGACAGTATAATATCATTCAAAGGGTGAAAAGTCTTAGAAATCAGTAATAATTTAATAATTAATTATTAAAAAAGATATAAAAATTCCCTCATTCAAATTACATGGAATTGATAACAGGTGATAAGGAAAAGGAACACAACAAACAGAATCGAATAAATTTTCGAGCGCTTACGCCGTCTTGTGACGTCATTACTAATCATCTCTATAACGGTTTAATCTTTAATTTCAAAGGAGATCGTCAGTTCACAAGATCGAGCCTCACCGGTATCAAAGCTATTTTTATACAACATTACACTTTAGCAGTTCAAATATCTTAGTTAAACTATGCAAAACAGCGCAATCATCGTCAAAAGCACAAATGGAAAAATTGAAATATAATATTGTAAACGCAGACCTAAAAATCAAATCAATGAATGATGTAGACAACATTATCTATTGCAACTAGCGCTTTTCTAGGATTTCCAAAGCGCGTTCTAATAAATTCTTTTTTCTTATGTTTATCACCTAGATCACCATAGGCACAACCTAGATTATCTAATACAATTGCTACTTCAAAATGATTTCTTCCGTAGTGTTATTCTTTTATTTCCAAAGCGCGTTCTAATAATTCTATTTTCTTGTGTTGATCACCTGTCACCTAGAGCACATTGGCAAAAGCTAGATTAGCTAATGTTGATGCTACTTCAAAATGATTTTTTCCATAGTGTTTTTCTTTTATTTCCAAAGCACGTTCTAATAATTCTCTTTTCTTGTGTTGATCACCAAGATCACCATAAGCAGAACCTAGATTAGCTAATGTTTCTGCTACTTCAAAATGATTTCTTCCATAGTGTTTTTCTTGTAGTTCCAAAGCGCGTTCTAATAATTCTATTTTCTTGTGTTGATCACCTAGAGCACCATAGGCACAAGCTAGATTAACTAATGTTTTTGCTTCTTCAAAATGATTTCTTCCATAGTGTTTTTCTTGTAGTTCCAAAGCGCGTTCGAATAATTCTTTTTTCTTGTGTTGATCACCTAGATCACCATAGGCATTACCGAGGTTACCTAATGTCGGTGCTAATTCAAAATGATTTCTCCCATAGTGTTTTTCATCTATTTCCAAAGCTTGTTCTAATAATTCTTTTTTCTTTTGTTGATCACCTAGGACCTAGAGCACCATAGGCACAACCTAGATTAGCTAATGTCGGTGCTACTTCAAAATGATTTCTTCCATAGTGTTTTTCTATTATTTCCAAAGCGCGTTCTAATAATTTTTTTTTCTTGTGTTCATCACCTAGAGCACCATAGGCACAACCTAGATTAGCTAATGTCGGTGCTACTTCAAAATGATTTCTTCCATAGTGTTTTTCTATTATTTCCAAAGCGCGTTCTAATAATTTTTTTTTCTTGTGTTCATCACCTAGAGCACCATAGGCACAACCTAGATTAGCTAATGTCGGTGCTACTTCAAAATGATTTCTTCCATAGTGTTTTTCTTCTAGTTCCAAAGCGCGTTCTAATAATTCTTTTTTCTTGTGTTCATCGCCTAGAGCACCATAGGCACAACCGAGATTACCTAATGTCGTTGCTACTTCAAAATGATTTCTCCCATAGTGTTTTTCATGTATTTCCAAAGCTTGTTCTAATAATTCTTTTTTCTTGTGTTGATCACCTAGATCACCATAGGCACAACTTAGATTAGTTAATGTCGGTGCTAATTCAAAATGATTTATCCCATAGTGTTTTTCTTCTAGTTCCAAAGCGCGTTCTAATAATTCTTTTTTCTTGTGTTTATCACCTAGAGCACCATAGGCACAACCGAGATTACCTAATGTCTTTGCTAATTCAAAATGATTTGTTCCGTAGTGTTTTTCTTGTAGTTCCAAAGCACGTTCTAATAATTCTTTTTTCTTGTGTTCATCACCTAGAGCACCATAGGCCCAACCTAGATTAACTAATGTCGGTGCTACTTCAAAATGATTTCTTCCATAGTGTTTTTCTTCTAGTTCCAAAGCGCGTTCTAATAATTCTTTTTTCTTGTGTTCATCACCTAGAGCACCATAGGCACAACCTAGATTAACTAATGTCGGTGCTACATCAAAATGATATCTTCTATAGTGTTTTTCTTCTAGTTCCAAAGCGCGTTCTAATAATTCTTTTTTCTTGTGTTCATCACCTAGAGCACCATAGGCCCAACCTAGATTAGCTAATGTCGGTGCTACTTCAAAATGATTTCTTCCATAGTGTTTTTCTTCTAGTTCCAAAGCGCGTTCTAATAATTCTTTTTTCTTGTGTTCATCACCTAGAGCACCCTAGGCACAACTTAGATTAGTTAATGTCGGTGCTAATTCAAAATGATTTCTTCCATAGTGTTTTTCTTCTAGTTCCAAAGCGCGTTCTAATAATTCTTTTTTCTTGTGTTCATCACCTAGAGCACCATAGGCACAACCTAGATTAGCTAATGTCGGTGCTACTTCAAAATGATTTCTTCCATAGTGTTTTTCTATTATTTCCAAAGCACGTTCTAATAATTCTTTTTTTTGTTGTGTTCATCACCTAGAGCACCATAGGCACAACCGAGATTACCTAATGTCTTTGCTAATTCAAAATGATTTGTTCCGTAGTCAGGGCCGGATTTTTAATTTTCGGACCCCCCCGCGAAAAACTCCAATGGGCCCCTAATCTACCCAGGGAGGGGGGGGGGGGGGAAGGAGTTTACTGGTTAGTGTAGAATGGGAGTCCTACACTATCAATGAGCCTCGTGATGGTCAAAGAAAGTAAGAAAACTACACACTACAACCTAATTTTACACGCACCGCATTCATTCTTCATCTCAAATTCGCTTTTGAACTACCTCGCCAAAGTTGACCGATGTGGAAGACATGTTTATTTTAGCAACGCTCGCGTATACGTTCAAATGTAAAATTGAAATTTTTGGACGGGAAAAATTAACTTCTATTCAATGAGACATAAAACTTTTTTTAATTTTTTTTTTTTTTTAGTTAAATCAGCACCGATACTGCTATGAAGTGTTAATGATCGCTAAATTTATAAAGCGGACCTAAACCGTTTAAAATAGAGAAAACTACGTTCTAACGTAACGATATTTATAAATCATCATAAACAAAGTAAAGTAAAGTAAAATTGAAACTGGCATGTAAAATTTCAACCTGATACAAGTAGACGTTTTTGAGTAGGGAAGAGATATATTTTAAATTAGTAGGCCGGGTTGGGGAAAACAGTCCTGTTTCCCACCTACTACCACCATCCTCTTTAACTATATCAACTCATCATGATTAATTTTTTCTCAATATTCTATACATAAGTATTTATTGCAAGGCACTCGCTTCAATGATACAAACAATGTTTTTCTCTTAATTTTGTCTTAACTCCGCTAGGTACAAACAGTTCGTTACTTTTAATTTTGTCTCTTTTCTAACTCCGCCATGTATAAGTAGTTAGCATCGTATACTTAGAGTGTGATTTTATAATCTGTATATTTAATGAAAAGCGTAAGGAACTTCGTTCCTAACGGGTGTCCTGCGACGCCACACGTATTTTTTAATAAAAGTGTTACGTTTTGTTTAAAAGTTGTGTCAACGACATTTCGTTATATAAAGATGTAAGTTAAAAGTTAATGTAGATATAAGAAATAAATTTTTTTAAATCTTTTAGGCCGGAAGATGCCTCAAAGGAGGTAAACTATAGCCAAAAACTGATTGACTTTGGAGTTATTAATGCCCTAAAGACCTAAATAAGACTAAATAAGAATCATAAGCATAGTATGGAAATGAAGGGTAATATACTGCGAATATCTCTCAAATAAATAATAATGCAATTTACCTCCTCACAACAACAATATTATACCGGGTGTCCTATAACTACTCCCCTTTAATATTAACTTTTGTAATATTTCAAATAACATTTTTTTCAAGCTTATCCGATAATGGGGTTTACATTTTTTTCGTTAGTCCTTTTCGAAGATACCTATTTTATCGTTTAGGTAAAACAAAACTGAGCTGATTTAGTTATTTTGTATAGTGACCAGATATATGTATTATATATCAGGGCCGCTGAGAGGATTTCCGGGCCCCAGGGCAAGTTAGCATCTGGACCCCTTTGAACAAACAACGGCTGGGGGTCCGGGGAGCTCCCCCGGAGAATTTTTTAAAATTTAAGTGCAAAAAGATGAGTTTTAAGGATTTCTGGGGGCAAGTTGTCCTTACAGGAAAAGAGGTTTGGCTCGGGGACGAATTTTGAGTTTAACTAAGATGGGCAAAAAAAAAACACAAATAATTAAGTTTTTTGTAGCTGGAAAGCTTAAAAATTGCATTACGAGTAAAAAAATGTTAAATTTATTAATATCAGTTAATATGATTTGTCAGTCAGTTTCTCTCCTTTAAATTAGCATTGACCATATTGAATTAGGTGAAAACATCACAAAAATCTAACTAAATGAAACAAAATAATTCAAACTTCCGTTCGTACTCATGACACGTTAGGAAAAATTTTAAGTTTATCACAATCAGTGGCGTACCTAGGGCAGTGGGTCCCTCGCCAAACAAAATTATAAATGAAACTTTTGCGTTCAGCACTGAATGGGGCGCACTGACTAAGGTATATGAGTATAATTCCAGTTTAGATTTAATTATACTCTAAAGGGGCCCCAATCGACATTTTTTTATTTGTGGGCCCCCTGGCACAGGGGACGTGCCCGTAATTCGGGCCCATAGCTACGCCCCTGATCACAATATCCTTCTTGCCTTTTTTGTTGTAAAAAAACCTTTTTCAACATCTCTGACTGGGCCCCCCAGGACCGTGGGCCCCCCCGCACCGCGGGGGCTGGCGGTAGCTATATCCGGCCCTGTCCGTAGTGTTTTTCTTTTATTTCCAAAGCGCGTTCTAATAATTCTTTTTTTCTTGTGTTCATCACCTATAGCACCATAGGCACAACCAAGATTAGCTAATGTCGGTGCTACTTCAAAATGATTTCTTCCATAGTGTTTTTCTTCTAGTTCCAAAGCTTGTTCTAATAATTCTTTTTTCTTGTGTTGATCGCCTAGAGCACCATAGGCACAACCGAGATTACCTAATGTCTTTGCTAATTCAAAATGATTTGTTCCGTAGTGTTTTTCTTTTATTTCCAAAGCGCGTTCTAATAATTCTATTTCCTTCTGTTGATCACCTAGATCACCATAGGCACAACCTAGATTAGCTAATGTCGTTGCTACTTTATAATGATTTCTCCCATAGTGTTTTTCATGTATTTCCAAAGCTTGTTCTAATAATTCTTTTTTCTTGTGTTGATCACCTAGAGCACCATAGGCACAACTTAGATTAGTTAATGTCGGTGCTAATTCAAAATGATTTCTTCCGTAGTGTTTTTCTTCTATTTCCAAAGCGCGTTCTAATAATTCTTTTTTCTTGTGTTCATCACCTAGAGCACCATAGGCACAACCGAGATTACCTAATGTCTTTGCTAATTCAAAATGATTTGTTCCGTAGTGTTTTTCTTGTAGTTCCATAGCTTGTTCTAATAATTCTATTTTCTTGTGTTCATCACCTAGAGCACCATAGGCACAACCGAGATTAGCTAATGTCGGTGCTAATTCAAAATGATTTGTTCCGTAGTGTTTTTCTTGTAGTTCCAAAGCTTGTTCTAATAATTCTATTTTCTTGTGTTCATCACCTAGATCACCATAGGCATTGCCTAGATTACCTAATGTGTTTGCTAATTCAAAATGATTTGTTCCGTAGTGTTTTTCTTGTAGTTCCAAAGCTTGTTCTAATAATTCTATTTTCTTGTGTTGATCACCTAGATCACCATAGGCACAAGCTAGATTAACTAATGTCGTTGCTACTTCAAAATGATTTCTTCCATAGTGTTTTTCATTTATTTCCAAAGCTCGCTCTTGTATTTTCTTCTGGCCTGTACAATTCCCTAAATCATGATACTCTTTAGTTAAACTTGGTAACAATTCTAAAAAGTGTAAATCCATTGTTAGTTTGTTTTCAGGATTCGATTTCAACCATCTATCTAGGTGTAATAAGAACGATTCTGTATGAGTGAGCAAATGGCGTGTTACTGTATAGTTCTCTTGTTTAATTATTGTATCTTTTAATATTTTAAAACCTACTTCAAATGTAAAAAATTCTTTATTTTGGTCTTTATGAATAATTCTGGTTACCTGCTGCACGAGTCGATGGACATTTAGTTGCGTTGTTGTTTGCCCTGAATTAATTAATGAATATTGTTTGAGAAGTTGAATGGCCTCCGATAGTTTATCTTTATTATTTTTTATCAGATCTAATTCGAAAAATATTTCTACTGGGATATTGTCAGGAGCTAAAAGAGCAATTATATCTAAAATGCCCCCAGCTATCTCGCCGTATTCTTTATTTTCCTTTATTTTAATTATTGTGATTTTCATTATTGTATAGGTTGTTTTTGTGTACAAATCTCGACTATCTTCTGGAAAATTATAATCGAGTAGGTTTTTTGCTTCTTCTTCATATATTTTAATATAGTCAATAGTCTTAAATTCGAATCCGATATTTTTATACGCTCTACTCTTTTCCTTGATGTATGCTACAGCTTGTTGTAGTGCTAGGGGGAAATACTGCAATATCTGTGCTAAATTCCTTATATCGGAATCTTGTGATTCGTCTTCAATTTCCAGTTGAATTTTGATAAAACCCAAAGCCTCTCGTTCTTCAAACGTTTTTAAAACTAACTGTGGAATACTTCCCCATCTGTTGTTTCTAGATGTTATCAAGACTTTGGGAGTGTTTTTATCTCGAGGTATAAAAGACGATGGTAAAACTTCAGAAATGCCAACAGAGCCATCTTTGGATTTCAAAGTGTCCGCGTTATCGAAGACAAAAAGACAATTTCTCTTGGCGAAATAGCTGTACGTCTTCCTTAAAACAGATTTTATATCTAAATCTTTATATGCAACTCCCAGGACTTCTCCGGCTAGTTCTTTAAAAGACGCTTCCATAGTTTCGTGAGTTTCAGTATTTATCCACAGAATGTTGTCGTAATGTTCACTGTATTCTGATAAGTATTTTCGTACAAGTTCCGTCTTACCGATTCCTCCCAAGCCGCTGATTGACGTCTCTTGGCTTATCACTGCGGGTCCATCTTGATTTATTAATTTGTGAAGTGTTTTTAACTCTTCGTCTCTACCGAAAAACGATTCTACTGGACTTTGGACATTGAAGAGAAAATGTCCGAGTATTTCTTCTCTCAACTTGTCAAACAACTTAGATCCGTCGTCTTGAGTAAGGAAATACCCTCGTCTGTCTTTGAGCCAATCAAGCATTACTTCGTGGTATCGAGCGTATGCGTAGTTGGAATTAAAGGTGTCGAACTCCTGGCTTAACTCGCTCTTTATGATCTGGGTTAACACGGTCTCGTTAGGCTGCCCTACTGCTAACACTAGAGTATCGAAAAATTGTTTCATTTCCTCTTCCACGTTACCGCTTGTCATTTGTTCAAATTCTCCCAACCACTGCTGGATCTGATTTAGTTTCTTTGTTAGATGTGGTTCCGGTCTGTTCTGCAGTCTTCCTCTGCTCTTTTTCAATTCTTTTATCTCTTCCTTAAGAGTTTCTTCAAAAGTGTGTTTTAGTACCGAAATCATATTGCTATGATAAGAAAACCTGTATCTGGAGCCGCGATCTCGGAAGAAGGGGTTGTCTCCTTCAACGATAACAACAAACATATCGCTAATTTGATTGGACTTTGAAGATTTGACTCTTTTCACCTTGTCACCAGCTGTTGCTGGATCCAGATCCAATTTTATATTGGTACAGAGAATAAAGTCTCTGAGAACGCTGTCTGTAAAGTCGGAATTATGTTTAATTTTCAAGTAAGAAATAAAATACTTGGGCAAATAATATTCGGCCTTACGGTTGTTGATCAAGTCTTCAACTCTAATTCGTCTCTTTTCATCTTGCTTGTGCTTCGCCTGCAGGAATACGTGCACTTTCACATCATTTTCTATAAACTGGAAGACAACGTCGTCAAATTTCTCCGCCGCATCAATCTCTGTTGCAAGATAAAAAGTGTAGCCATTATTGATTGCCCTTAACAAAAAGAGCATTAGAAGCTTTAATTGATACGTGGCACCGTGGAGGCAGCTTAATCCGGAGCCGATGTACACTTTGGACTCCTCATCGTCTTTCTCTTCTGTGTTCAAGAACTCGCTCAGTTGATCCATCTTCTGTGAGGTTCAAACTTCAACCGGCACTTCCTGGTTTTAACAATGTCTGCAGCGAATCTAAAACAAAATCATTCACACATATTATAAACTAATAATATCACATGCAGGTACTTAATATAGAAGTAAAATAAGTCCAAGTATCAAGGTGGCTTAATGGCCTGCAAAGTTGTGATGGATCTTACTCCCAGACCTAAAAGCAGGGACGGATCTAGGATTTCCTTCACGCTGGACATGAATAGTGTTTGACGTCTCTCCCGCGCTGCAATAAACATACGCTGCGTCGATGGTTGATTTTAAATGGGCGGTGCCGTGGCCATGTACACTATCGATATATCGAACGGTCTTTTAGACTTGGTATTATTTAAATGTGAATTATTGACAGTGAATTACTAGTACTAGGCATCACGTGGCTCGTGGCTCTATCATTAAAGCGAGCGTAATAAATAAATAAATATTTAATATTAAGCAAATATTTAACTATGAGTTGATATTGAAAGAGGACGATTCTTAAAGAGAGTCGTGTAGTGGGGGAGAAAGGTGCCTTTCTATTAATCTTTTCCTTTTTTTTATGCATTTCAACTATTAAACAAAATTATCACTTCATTACACAAAATCCTCTGCTTGCATAAAGGTGAAATGTTACATACCTCTTTCAATTGTGTACTTTAGACGAGTATATGAAGTTATATTAATTATTACGTCAGAACCAAGGATCTTATAGAGATGATTAGTAATGACGTCACAAGATGGCGTAAGCTTTCGATATGTATTCGATTCGGTTGGTTTAGGTTCCTTTACCTTATCACCTGTTATCAATCCCATGTAAAATGAATGGGAGAATTTTCTCAACTTTTTAAATAATTAATTATTAAATTATTATTAATTTATAGAGATGATTAGTAATGACGTCACAAGATGGGGTAAGCTTTCGACAATTTATTTGATTCGGTTTGTTGTGTTCCTTTTCCTTATCACCTGTAATCAATCCCATGTAAAATGAATGGGAGAATTTTCTTAACTTTTTAAATAATTAATTATTAAATTATTACTGATTTCTAAAACTTTTCAACCTTTGAATGTTATTATACTAAGTCTATTTTAACAATGTAAGATAAGAAAACATTAAAAATGGCATGTCTAGTGGTTTAAAATAAGTATTATCGTGAGTGTGTTTTATGTATTGATACTGTTCGGGTCCGTTCTTATTTTTTGTTTATTTTTTAAATGGTTTTTCTATTTTAGTTTGTATATTATGTCTTCCACCTTCTCGAGCGTTATGAAAATTTCATCTATACTTATTTTTTTCAGAGGACAAAGCTATTCTTCGTAAAAGTATGTCAGAGTACTTAAGTAATACTAAATTAATGTATTAAATTAGTTTTTTAATCAAAATTTTAAACAAGTATACATGCGACGCACTCATATCTTATATTATCATACTCGCTATTATAAATAAACAAATAAATAAAACAGTCTGGTCTTTGTCTCGTCATCAACGTCTTTTTCCTAGGCTGATCACTGATCTATTTTACAGTATATATTATGTTCCAACATCAATGATATATAATGCACATTGTAAGTAACCAGGAACAAAATATTATTAGCAAATAATCTTTTATTACCTAGCAGATTAAGTATCACTATCTGCTATCTGTCTACAAGTCCAGTACTCTGAATATACTTCATAGAGTTTCAAAACTTGAGGAAAATTTATTTTCGGACACATAATATGAACACGAACACACCCTGTGAATTTTTATGGCAACAGGAAATACAAAAAAATCAAGTATAAAGTTTAATAACTCAAATAGTTTTTTCGATGATATGGACCCTTCACACAAATACTCATTTTAAATAACTGAAACGAAAGTTTTTAATGTTTTCTTTGTTACACTCGTTAAAAAAGACTTGGTACAACAATGTTCAAAGGGTGAAAACTCTTATAAATCAATAATAATTTAATAATTAATTATTTAAAAAGTTGAGAAAATTCTTCCATTCATTTTACATGGGTTTGATAAGAGGTGATAAGAAAAAGGAACATAACAAACACTGAGTTAAATTTTCGAAAGCTTTTGTGACGTCACACTAATCATCTCTATAAGACTTTTCAACCTTTGAACGTTATTATACTAAGTCTATTTTAACAATATAAGATAAGAAAACATTAAAAATTGCCGTTCTAGTGGTTTAAAAAAGTATTATTGTGAGTGTGTTTTATTGTGGTGATACCGTCCGGGTCCGTTCTTATTTATTGTTTATTTTTTAAATCGTTTTTCTATTTTAGTTTGTATATTATGTCTTCCACCATCTCGAGCGTTATGAAAATTTCATCTATACTTCATTTTTTTCGGAGGACAAAGCTATTCTTCGTAAAAGTATGTCAGAGTACTTAAGTAGTATTAAATTAATGTATTAAATTAGTTTTTTAATCAAAATTTTAAACAAGTATACATGCGAGACACTCATATCTTATATTATTATACTCGTTAATATAGATAACAAAAAATACACAAATAATAATAGTAATAACAGTCTGCTCATTGTCTCGTCATCAACGTCTTTTTCATATGATGGTCAGTGATCTATTAATCCATAGTATATAATTATGTTCCAACATCGGTTAAATATAATGCACATTGTAAGTAACCAGGAACAAACTATGATTAGCAAATAATCTTTTATTACCTAGCAGATTAAGTATCACTATCTTTCTACAAGTCCTGTACCCTGAGTATACTTAATTGAGTTTCAAAACTGAGAAAAATTTATTTTCGGACACACAATATGAACACGAACACACCCTGTGAATTTTTATGGCAACAGGAAATACAAAAAATCAAGTATAAAGATTAATAACTCAAATAGCTTTTTCGATGTTATGACCCTTCACACAAATACTCATTTTAAATAACTGAAACGAAAGTTTTTAATGTTATTTTTGTTACACTCGTTAAAAAAGACTTGGTACAACAATGTTCAAAGGGTGAAAACTCTTATAAATCAATAATAATTTAATAATTAATTATTTAAAAAGTTGAGAAAATTCTCCCATTCATTTTACATGGGTTTGATAAGAGGTGATATGAAAAAGGAGCCTAACAAACTGAGTTAAAAAAAGGTAAGTATGCTAAAGGTCTATAAAAGTAGGAATAGAGACATTAACTTTTCAAATTTCATAATTTATATTTTCAAGATGGCGGCCAATAAGGCGAATGACAAAACGTTTTTCGTCAGTATGGCATTTTATACATCGTTTTAAAGGGTTTACAAGTAAGGAAAGAGTAAATAACTATTAAAATTTCACTCTATATATTTTCAACCAATTGTAGATAATTATTATTTAGTATAATTATTGCATACTAAGCAGTTTAAACTGGAAATTTAGTTAAACGTTGTTTAATAGAGGTATTGCAGGCTCGCTATGATCGCACGTTTATACAGGAGTTGTAATAATGTTATTGTTGGCTCGCTGCGCTCGCCCTGTATAGACAGCATTTATAATTAGTTTTCATTTAACTGGGTATATATTGAAGGTTCGCTGCACTCACCAATTTATTTATGTGTATGTGTATATTAAATAATGTAGATGTGTGTGAGCGTTGTATATTGCAAGTATTGTATTCTTGATTGTACTATTAAAATGAGTGTATTTTTATTGTGTAAAAGTAATTAAAGTATTGTGAAAACTATAATAAGTATTGTGCATTTTTACAGTGGCGACGAGTAAACGGTGTGGTTGTTGGATGATTAAATTCGTGTACACGCAACAGCTACATTTTCGTGAGTGCGTTACTTTTGTGTGACCGTGACCACGTTTCGTACATTTTATATAAACTTGATGAGTGATATGTCCGACTCACCTCCAGTGAAGCATTTTGATGCAACAGGCACAGAATCCGCTATTGCTCAAAGATGGGAGAGATGGGTTCGAGGATTTGAGATTTACTTAACAGCCAAAGGTACTACTGGGGACCAGAAGAAAAAAGCGCTTCTTTTGTATTGCGCTGGGGACTCCGTCCAGGATATTTGGTTTACCCTCCCTGAATCAAAAGCCACAGGAAATGAAGACACTTATGAAAACTGCTTAAAGGCGCTAAATGCGTACTTCTTACCGCAAAAGAGCAGCACATAAGAAAGATATGTTTTACGTTCGATGAGTCAAAAACCGAACGAAAGTATAGCACAATTTACTACACGCTTACAGCACCAAGCGGTCAACTGTAATCTGGGGGAGTTCAAAGAGGCAACACTTATTGACCAAATAATAGAGAAGTGTTTATCGAATGAATTACGACGGCTGTTTTTTAAAGAAGGAGATCAGTTAACTCTCCCATCAGCCCTTAAAATTGCACGCACATACGAGCAAGCAGAGCAACAAGCTTCAGCTATGGAGGTACAAGTACCAGCTGAGACTGCTAAGTTAGAATCAAAAGATTCTAAGCCAGGGCAAAAAGGCAGGTGCTATCGGTGTGGCTCAAATTCCCACTATGCTTCGAGCGAATCTTGTAAAGGTAGGACGGAAACCTGTTCAAAGTGTAATCGAACGGGCCATTATACCAAGTGCTGTAGGTCCTCTAAATTTCAATCTAATAAAAAGTCGGTCCGGCAAGTTGAAGACCCGGATAATAATAGTGACTCAAGTCAATCAAGTTTCACTTCAGGCTATGCTTTTCATATTACTCATTCTCGTATTAATCAAACATCATCTGATAAGGATGGATGGATTTCATTGAGGATTGGTGGAGTTCCTACTCAACTACTCATAGATTCGGGTTCTTCGTGTAATTTGATAGATCAAAATACATGGGAATACCTAAAAAATAATAAAGTCAAAGGTAAGTGCGAAAAAACTAGTAAACTCATATATGCTTATAATTCTGATGATCCAATACCCTTACTTGGGAAATTTCAAACTAACATTGACATTCCTGGAACAGAGGAAAAAGAGCTCACTACTTTTTATGTGGTAAAAGGGGCTGAAAAGTCTATTATAGGAAAGGAATCAGCCAAACGAATGGGCATTTTAAAGTTAGGTTACCCATTCATTACATTCACTTGATGTTGCTCAGACTGAAGGGATGTCCTTGCAAGAATGTATTTTAAAATACCCACAAGTTTTTACCGATAATGTTGGAAAACTGAAAAATTTCAACCTGAAATTAGCGATTGATGAGAAAGTAAGTCCGGTGGCTCAAACAGGAAGGCGAATCCCTCACAACCTTAGACCACAGGTAAGCAAGAGACTTAATGAACTTTTATCCACTGAAATAATTGAGAAGGTTACAGAGCCAGCTAAATGGGTTTCTCCCGTCGTTCTTACTATCAAGAAGAATAGGGAATTAAGACTTTGTGTCGACATGAGGGCGGCGAACCAAGCCATAATCCGTGAACGACACTATATCCCTACTATCAACGACATTACTTCTAACTTAGCTGGAAGCAAGTATTTTTCTCGGCTGGACATGTCGTCTGCTTTTCACCAGATAGAACTGGACCCGGATTCACGTGCTATCACTACATTTTCAACTCACGAAGGCTTATACAGATTTAAAAGACTTTTTTTGGAATAAGTTGTGCTCCGGAAAGTTTTCAACGTACTATGGAATCAATAAAACATTCACTCCAAGGTGTTGAACTCTATTTGGACGATTGGGTTGTTCATGGAAAAACAAGAAAAGAACATGATGATAGACTTAATAAATTACTTACTGTGCTTCTGGATCATGGATTGACCTTAAACACTAAGAAATGTGAAATCGGAAAGACTAAGATCGAGTTCCTGGGACATCAAATTTCAGCCGATGGCATAAGACCTCTTCAAAGCAGAGTTGAAGCATTCAAGGAACTCAAAGCTCCTAAATCAAAAGAGGAACTGAAGAGTTTCTTGGGATTGGTCACTTTTAGCAGCCGCTTTATCCCAGATTTCTCAACTGTCACAGCACCTATGCGTAAGTTGTTAACAAAAAATTCTATTTTTAATTGGGGAAAAGAACAAGAACAATCATTTAATAATATCAAAGCTATTGTTGCAAACCTACCCACTCTAGGGTTTTACGAACCCTCTGATAAAACCATAATTTATGCGGATGCTAGCCCTTTTGCTCTTGGTGGGGTTTTGATTCAAATTGGAAATCAAGGCTCGCGAATTGTTGAGTATGCTAGCAGATCGCTGTCTGAAGTTGAGCGAAAATACAGCCAGCTTGAGCGTGAAGCTCTAAGCCTAGTTTGGGCTTGCGAAAGATTCCATTTCTATGTTTATGGAAAGGATTTTGATTTAATCAGTGATCATAAACCTTTAGAGTTTTTGTTTTCTCCCCGGTCCAAACCATGCCCCCGTGTTGAACGCTGGGTGATGAGGTTACAGGGATATTCTTTTAATATAATCCACAAACCAGGCAAGATGAATCTAGCCGATCCACTTTCTCGTATGGTTACAGATAAAAATAATTCTAAGGACTTTGACAATGGAGATCTTCACGTGAGGTGGGTAGCAGAAACTTCTATGCCTTGTTCTCTCTCTCTAGAAGAAGTTAGAGAGCACTCACTTAAAGATTTAACCATACAAGAACTCACCAAATGTCTTATGGGTATTAAAAAATGGTCAAATTCCCTAAGTAGGTATGAATTGATAAAAGAAGAGTTATGTGTCTTGGATGGCATTGTTTTACGTGGAACTAGAATACTTATGCCTGCTAGTCTTCGTGATCGCGTTTTGAAGTTAGCTCATGAAGGCCACCAAGGCATTGTGAAAACAAAGCAACGATTAAGATCAAAGGTTTGGTGGATAAACATGGTGGATAAACATGGTGGAGAAGCAAACTGGAGAATTTTGCAAAAGATGCCATGGCTGTCAACTAGTTCAACAATCTGATCCTCCAGAACCTCTTCAACCATCTAGATTGCCTGAGAAAGTGTGGCAAAAAGTAGCCATAGACTATCTGGGACCTTTCCACGATTGGGACAATCAATATGTTCTGGTAATTATAGATTACTATAGTCACTTCTATGAAACAAAAATTATGAAGTCCACCACTTCTAAGGACACCATACACGCTTTACATGAGGTTTTTATGAGGTACGGTTTACCAGAGGTAATATTACTAGACAATGCTCCTCAATTTTCCAGCAAAGAGCTTCAAACGTTTTGTTCTAAAAATGGCATTAAGAAACAACATACCACCCCATTATGGCCTCAAGCTAATGGTGAGGTAGAGCGTCAGAACAGATCTATCTTAAAAAGGTTAAGAATTGCCCATGCAAATGATGAAAATTTAGAAATGGCCTTACATGAATATATATTTGCATACAACCCCTCACAACCCCTCACACTACAACTGGAGTTTCTCCTGCATCATTGGTCGTGAATTGAGGGACCGTTTGCCAACTTTCACTCTAGACCCACCTATTAGAATCGATGTTGCTGATCGTGACTCCGAAAGTAAATTAAAAGGGAAAACATATGCCGACCAACATAGAAAGCTTAATGAATTAAATGTAGGTGACCAAGTCCTCTTAAAGCAGGATCCAAAAACCAAGTTAGACACACCTTTCAGCCCATCCCCATGCACTATAATGGATAAAAATGGAAGCAAAGTTACTGTCAGCACGCCTGATGGGTCAGTGTATCACCGGAACTCCTCTGCTGTTAAGAAACTTCACTTACCACCACCCCCCACCATAAATGCTGATTTGCCTGCTACTCCGTTACCTGCAACACCAATAAGTATCCCAACTGACCAACCTTCATCATCGAACTATAATCATCCTACCCCACAACATAACTCCGATCAGAGTGTTCATCTATCTGGTAGTTGGAATGATCCAAAATCACCGATTTTAACAGAACCTTCTACTCCCTCTGGACGGCCAGTAAGAAATAGAAAACCACCTACTTGGCTGGCTGATTATGAAGTGATCGATGAATGATTGGCGAATTTTATTTTCTATTATTTTGATTGTATTATTTTTTACTTTATTATTTCCGTATTATTTATAAAAAAAAAAAAAAAAAAAAAAAAAAAAGAGAATATTGTAATGTTGGAATGATTGTTCAAGAGTATGGAATAGATGTGTGTGAGCGTTGTATATTGCAAGTATTGTATTCTTGATTGTACTATTAAAATGAGTGTATTTTTATTGTGTAAAAGTAATTAAAGTATTGTGAAAACTATAATAAGTATTGTGCATTTTTACAAATACTTTATAAACAGGCGAGCGTAGCGAGCATACAATAACTTGATTTAATTAATATTTACTACAAATTCTGAATCAAACCGGCGAGCGTAGCGAGGCTGCAATAACTTTATTTAATAAATACTTACTACAAACGCTAAATCAACAGGCGAGCGAAGCGAGCCTACATTAACTTTATTTAATAAATATTTACTACAAATTCTAAATCAACAGGCGAGCGCAGCGAGCCTGCAATAACTTTATTTAATAAATACTTACTACAAACGCTAAATCAACAGGCGAGCGCATCGAGCCTGCTATAACATTATATAATACATATTTACTACAAATCCTAAATCAACAGGTGAGCGCAACGAGCCTGCAATAACTTTAATTAATACATATTTACTAGAAATGCTGAATGAAGAGGCGAGCGTAACGAGCCTGCGTTAATATTATTAAATAAAGATAATGGACAAAATCATTTTTATGATCTTTTCAGGTTAAATAAGAATGTCAGGTTTTACTGAAATATTATCCTGATATCATTATTGAGAACATAGTATGGCTGATATAAAATCACCTTTCTAGGCGAGTTCGTTATGCACCGTGTGGCGACAGCCAATCAGATTCTTTAGCCTTATGTTTCTTACGGCAATGTTATTGTTTACTTTATTTTATGTCAAAGTAGAATTATATTTTTAGTCTAGTTTTGTTCAAGACAAGCGTTTATTCTCTTATTAATAACTTACTTATTATAGCTATAGCAAGCGTGTAGCTAAACACCGCATCACTAGTGTAGATACTTCTCAAAACCCTTATACCGAGGGTGATGTGTCCGTCCGTCCGTCGCTCTTTGGTTCATAGGGCCCGGACCGTTTACGCGAAAGTACTGAAATTTGAAACACTGGTGCAACTTTTTGACCCAACCACTGGAAAAATATACAGAAGTTCATAATTAGATTTGCGCATGCGCAATTCGAAAAAATGTGGTAAACTCAAAATTTAATATTTTTTAAATTTTTGAGTAGGGTATCAAATGAAAGCTGCTGAAGAGTAGGACACAAATATATATATGATTTTTTAAATGTTGCATTCCTTATTGGTTAAATTAATCAAAATACAAAAAAAAATTCCCCCCCCCCCTTACCACTATAGATCGGCTGGTGCTAAAATTTTGAAATAATTCATACTAGTATCTTATTGTGGGGCGATGAAAATTCCGGGAGTTCATCCCAAATTTTCAAAAATTGTTAATTTTGGGCGCGAAAAAGTGAAGAGCGCCCAAAATTTTATTTTTTTTAAATTTTGAGTTGGGTATTAAATGAAAGCTGCTGAAGAGAAGGACACAAATATATATATGCTTTTTACTTTTTTAAAATTTGCATTCCTTATAGGGGAAGAAAATCAAAATATACCCCAAAAACATTCCCCCCCCCCCCCCAACCACTATAGATCGGCTGGTGCTAAAATTTCGAAATAATTCAGTCTAATACCTTATAGTGGGGCGATGATATTTCCGGTAGTTCATTCCCAGGTTTTAAAAATTACCAATTTTGTGCGCGAAAATTTGGAGTGTGCCCAAAATTTTATTTTTTAAAAATTTTGAGTTAGGTATCAAATGAAAGCTGCTGAAGAGTAGGATACAAATATATATTTGCTCTTTTAAATTTTTAATTCTTTATTGGTTTTATAAGTCAAAATATACCCCCAAAAAAATCCCCCCCCCAAATTTTATATAATGGCTGGTCTTAAAATTTTGAAATGATTCATGGTTACACCGTATGGTTGGGCGATGAAAATTTCCTAAAAAATGTCATTTATCTTGTCGTTATTACCTATAAAAAACATTGTGACCTCCCGGGGGATCGTACCCGGGACCCTTAGGATCGAAGAAAAAAAAATCATAATTACATAATGGGTATGCTTAATCATCTACAAAACCCTAAAAAGTTCTTGGACGCAAGTACTTCCCTGTGATTTTTATCTTGTAATTATTATTCAAAAATATAAGAGCACTAATCTGTGGGCCACTCTCATCTAACAATGCAAATTTAACATAATCTGACGAGTGCATTCAATGACATGGTGTTAATGAAACAAACGTTTTCACGTATTTCATTTTAATATTAAATCTAAGCAGTCGGGTAAAATTAATATGGGACCACTTGGGCTACATTTACCCTACCATCTAAATGTCATCATAGTCGGGTGAGGCTTTTTAGGGTTTCATTCAAGGTCATCCTAGAAACCCTTAGAATAATACTATAATATAGAAGGAGCATAGAATCGGAATCCTAAGCAATTACTGATAAGAGACTGAAGCCAACTTTTGCCGAGAGGTTGTGTCCTTAAGACCAGGCTGCCAACATAACAACACTCATTTTTTTCATTTAAACAGGAGAAGGTTTGCCATGCTTTAGTAACTATTCAAGCCCGCTCACAAACATCAAGAAGACAAAACCCTGCCATTGGCTATTGTTTACGTTTCACTCTGACACTCTGACGTCATTTTTTACAACTCGCCCAGCATGTTAAACTTTCAATTTCAATTTAAATACATATTTACTTTAATTTATAAATTTATTTTATTCAAGAATAATGGGTTTGAAATCCCTTGTTAAAGAACTGGGAACTATCAGGTTCATTGATGAAAGTGTTGAAAGGGATGCTGTTATTATATATAAATCCCTTAATAAATTAGTTAAAGTACAGAAGGAAAATAAAAATAAAAATGACGAAGAGTGTGACTACTTGTTTCAAAAAGTATACAAGCATCAAATAAATGTTTTTAATAAAATAAATACCATATGTGATGACTATAATAAACTGCAACATAAATATAAGGATGTTATGACTAAACTGGATGAGAAAACTGACGAGGCATTTAAACTTGCTGAAAATGGTAATAATGCTGCTAAAACTACGGAGGTGGACAAAATTAAAGAAAAATGCTCTGAATACGATGAGATAATAAGAAAAAATAAAGACGAGATTGACTTGTTAAAATCAAGCAATGATGAACTGGAAGCTAAAATGATGATTTTAGAAAAGCTGAAACAGGATTTAGATCAAAATAAAAATAGTATCGCAACGTCTACGGAGGATTTGAGTAATTCAGTTAGACAGGATAATACAATTATTAACAATAATAGAAAGATTCTACTAATAGGTGATAGCCATATTAGAGAAATAAGATGTTTTCTAGAGTCTCAACTAGGATATGATTTCGATATAACAGCTGTATTTAAACCATCAGCACTATTAGTAGAATGTGTGGAGAGTATCAAGGAGTTAACTGAGGATTATACTGAAAATGATTTTGTAATCATACTGGGGGGAACAAATGATACAAGAAGAAACAATCCGTACAGACTCACCTACACACATGCTGCCAAGAAGATTAGAGAGATAGTAGTAGTAAAAACCAAGTGTTTTTATTAATCAAATACCGTATAGATATGATGTTTCATTAAATGTAAATAAAAAAATAACTGAGGCAAACATTATTTTTAAAAATTACTTTAATAGGGAAAATGGTAAAAATGAAAATAAATATTCTATATATTCAAATAATATACTTAGTATGTCAGATTATACGTCTAAAGGGTTACATTTAAATAAGAAGGGTAAATATAAAATGGCTAAGATGTGGGCAGATCTAATACGGCAAAAAATTGACGGAGGGAAAGTAGGTTTTCCTTTTTTAGTGTAAGTTATAAGACCTTCCATTCAAATAGTATGGAAATGACGGCACATCCTAACTGTGAAACTAAGACGAACAATTTTAGTAAAAATTGTAATAAAACTGCAAAAAATAAACTTAAATTGTTGGTGCAAAACATGCAGGGGTTAGGAAATAAGGGAAATGAAATAGCTGCGGCTATCAACTTATTCAACCTTTCTCAAACTTATGAATGGGACATTTTGTGTCTTACTGAGCATTGGCTGAGGGAGGAGGAAATGTCTATTGATAAAATTAAAGGTTATAAACCAGTCTCGTGGTTCTGTAGGAAGGATAGGATTAGAGGGGGGTCAGGTATTTGGGTGAAAGACGGATTAGAGGATAGAGTCAAAATAAAAAGAAGACATGATTTTGAAAAAATGAGTCAAGAATTCACCATAGAGACTAGTGCAATACAGCTTTCTTATAATAAGAAATATAATAAAGAAATAGTTATTATCATATCAATATATAGGTCCGAGAATGGGGATTATAATAGATTTATCGATCAATTAGAAGAAATAGTCAAAAAATGTTCCTCTAACACGAATATAATATTAACGGGTGATTTAAATATTGACGGGCTCTTAAATAACAGCAGGAAAAAAGATTTATTTAGTATTTTACAAAGACACAATTTAATAAATATTTGCAATGAAGCGACTAGAGTCACTCAAACTTCAGCTACATTACTTGATTATGCTGCTACTAATATAGATAAAAATAATATATCGGCTAAAGTTATTGAAATCGCTGTTTCTGATCATAGTGGTCTTCATGTTGAGAAAGATCAGTTTAAACAAAAACATAGGGTAAAAAATAAGTTTATAGATAAAAAAATTGTAAATGATGAAAATGTTACTAAATTAATAGAATATTTGGAGGGGAAGGACTGGAGTCCCATCTTTAATAGTGATAATGATTTTCCAACTAAATTTGAATATTTTAATAATATAATAATTGAATCTATTAATAAATGTATGCCTCTTAAAAAAGTTAAATGTAAAAATACTAAATCTAATAAAAAATACTTAACACAGGGTTTATTTTGTTCTGGGGAAATATTGAGAAAACTACATACGATTAAAAAGGTAGATAACTCCATAATTGATTACTATAAGAAGTATAAGAAAACTTATAAAAAAGTAATTAAAGCATTCTATAAATTGGAAATGAGGGAAAAAATTAACAATAAAATTGAGAATCCAAATACTAACAATACTAAAGAGCTTTGGAGAATAGTGAAAAAATCTAAAAATAATGATTTTGATGGTTCTACAACAATTAAATAAATTACTTTAGGTAAGGGGGAGAAATGCAATAATGTTGAGGAGACAGCTGATGCGTTTAATAAATATTATAAAGATCTTCCAGATGTGAAACCTCAACATGTTGATCAGGTGCAAGTCGATCAGTATTTAAGTAAATTAGACACCATAGAGAATTCTATTTATATTAATTTTTTTTAACAAGGATGAAATTAATAAATTATTAACTGGATTAAAAAACAAGAGTAGCTTTGACATATATGGGATGAATAATAAAATATTTAAAAAAATCTCTAACACTATTATAAATCCTTTAACGGAATTAAATATAATAGAATAAATTGTATGTTTACGGAAGGAATATTTCCCGATAAATTAAAAATAGCAAAACTTATACCGCTGTATAAAAATAAGGGGGATAAGACTAACATGAGCAACTATAGACCAGTAGCGATGCTACCAATACTGTCTAAAATATTTGAAAGAGCTTTACATAGAAGGATATATAAATTCTTAGAAAAATTTAAATTATTAACTGAAAGCCAATATGGCTACAGAAAGAATAGATCTACTATATCGGCACTTAGCCATATTACTAATAAATTTCATGAGAGTTTGGATAATAGGGAAAAATGTATCGTAGTAATAGTAGACATGTCAAAAGCTTTCGACTTAGTAGATCATAAAATCTTATTAAGGAAACTATATAAGTCAGGGATTAGTGGAAAAGTCTATGATACTATTAGTGATTATTTGAAAAAAAGAAAACAGTGTACAGCTATAAGTAATGATAATGGGGAGTTTAAGTCTAGCTTTCAAAATATTTTAAGAGGAGTGCCCCAAGGTAGTATTTTGGGGCCCCTACTTTTTTCAATTTACGTAAATGACCTTCCAAGTGCATTGTCTGAGGCCGATGATTGCATTTTATTTGCAGATGATTTAACAATTATCATTAAAGGTAGTGATGAGGTAGAACTGGTCCAAAGATGTAATAGAGTTCTGCAGCACCTCAAACAATGGATAACAGTAAATAAATTAGTTTTAAATGAAACAAAGACGGAAATAATGAAATTAGGGAAATTTTCAAATATAAATATTAGTAGAATTATTTATAATGACAAAGAGCTAATAGAATGTAGGGAAGCTAAGTTTTTGGGTTTAAATATTAACGATAACATTGACTGGGAAGCACATATAGAATCAGTAAATAAAAATCTAAATTCTAGTTATTATATTTTAAAACATTTAAAAAATTACTTATCCCAACAAGAATTGATCCAAGTGTATTTCGGTCTTGTGGTTTCCAAACTATATGGTATAGAAATATGGGGTAATTCGCTGAAAGCTGGCAAAATTCTAAGAGCACAAAAAAAGATAATTAGGTTAATCTTAAATTTGCCTTACCGAGCATCATGTAAGAAAATGTTTGCTAAACTGGAATTGTTGACCGTCAGTGGACTATATATTTTTAGAAATCTAAAATCTAAAAATCTAAAAAAATCTAAAAATCTTTTTTTAATGTAGTTGTGATAAATGGTTAATGTTTTAATATGTGTTAAATTCAGTAAAATTGTTAATGCCCGTGTAATAATAGTATATTTAATAAAATTCGTCGGGGTCGAAATATCGCAAAAGGATGTGTTTTATTTTTTTCCTTAAGACTAAAAAGCAACAAATGTAAACGATACAAGGAAACAACCACTCTACTTACTAAATTGTATTATTCACAACTAATAGTTAAAGTTTTAAAATATAAGGAAAGAAAGGATTCTGACTAATTATTATTAATGTGTTTCATTTTTAGAAAATAAAATATGATTGATAATGACCTTAACCCTAGAATACTTATCTTTAAAAAACACCCTTTATTACTTATCATACGTCAATATGACGTACAACTAGAAAAAAATTAGTAAAAATCTATTTGAAGCAACCAGATAAAAATATTCATGAGTTTGCATCAGTGCAACATCGTTAGACATCAAACCCTACCACTTAGGCGCACGAGTGTGCACACAACACTGTTTTTTGTTCACACAGGTTTTTGTGAGTATGAAGCATGTAAATAGACACTATGAAAAAGAGATATTTTTTATATTAGCATTCAGTGATTTATTTTCAATCGATTTTTAACTTCTATAGTTATATAAAAAACTATTTTAAAAAAAATTATAAACAATATATATTTGACCAGTTTTTGGACAAATAATACAGACTAGGTGGTATAGATAATATAGTTATTATCAATACCACCAAAAACTAAAAAGACAAAACTATTAGTAACATTTGCCTGAAGCAGACTAACTGAGGAAAGATTACCTTGAATATGGGCGCGAAAAAACTAGTGGTTAAGTCAATACCATCTTTTTTCAAAAATATACACGTCAAAATGACGTAGATAAGCATTCTAGGGTTAAAAACTCAGAGAAGGCTTGAAACGTTTTATTCTGAAATATAAATGAAAACCAACATGTTTTGATTATATTTATTTAACACCTAATGAATCCATCAAAAAACAATAAATGTGATACAAAGTAAAGAAGGTGTTTAATTTTAACGTCATTTGCATTAATGGCTTGTAAAAGCATAAAATCATTAGATTACATGATAGGATGTGAGGAAGCTATGTGCCACACCAATTGCCAGTCTAGTTTTTTCTCCCTTCTGTAGATAAAAATTGTGTACGTACCTCGGGAGTAGAAATCAATTCTACCCAAACGATAATTAACTGCTTGTGGTTGCCTCGACTTCACCTCAGGAACCAACTTGTTCGCTCAGGGTGCAATCACTTACTTAACTCCCTTGGTGCGTAAATATCTATTACAGTTATATTCCTAGTTTTATTTGAAATATATTTGAATGATATCGATTGACCCTCTTTTGAGAGAATGGCCCATATACATATTTATATAAGCATATACATATTATGACCCATATTATATTTTTAAAAAATAATTAAAATAAATAAAGAAAAAGTATTCTCTTACCTGCTGAAGAAGATGCTGAATATTGGAAGTTATATTTGAATTAAATTGAGAAAAAAAAAATATATATTTAGTAATATTTAGATTTTTAAAAAATTAGTAATAATATTTGATATATTGGGAGATGAATAAGTAATTCATGTGAATATTAATGTCAGGAGTGTTGTTAGATCTGCTCGGCCTCTGCCGCACCTTAAATTATATAAACCTGACATTCAAATCTTTCATTATCTTATCATTCTTTTTTTTTATAAGTTTTTATAAAATTTAGAAATAACTGTTTTTAGAAAGATTGCTGTATATATATATATATATATATATATATATATATATATATATATATATATATATATATATATATATATATATTAATTTAATAAAAATGTATATATAAGTGTTTTGTTGTTGATTCAAATTTGCTCTTTAAATAAAACAAACACTTGAAATTATTTTTATTTCTGAAGAAATAAAATTATGTGCAATGATTGTAAATACGTGCACTTTGGTAAAGGACACTTCAAACATGGCACACCCAGATTTATTTGATCACGCTATCTTTTATTTCTACCATGTAACTTCCTCCTCGTTTTAAAATCGATTCCAGAAAAGTCTGAAAATAATTAATAATTGACCGAGCGAAGCGAGGTCTATGTTTTAACTTTTTTGTTCCCCAGGTACTAGACCGATTTGCATTTCGTCTGAAAATGTTTCAATTTGGAAACATTGGATTTTCTTCAAATTTGGCATAGATGTTCTTTAAAGTCATAAAAAACAACGTGTGAGTTTTATATTTAATTAATTTCATTTTTAAATTTAAAAAAAAAATAAAACAAAAAAGGTTTTTTCCAATTTATTTTTTGTTTATCTTGAAATTTGGCATGAATATTACTTCATGTTCAAGCACCATTGAACACTAGACCAGCAATGCAGGCTAGTTCATAGGTTTTAGTCTTCAAGCTTCTGAAGGGGCCCCCAAGTTCTTCAATTAGAAGCTTACTATTGGCAAACCTGCTGTCATGGGGCTTTCCCACCAATTTGTGGCAACTCAAAGGAGAGGCAAGTGTGTGTGTAGCTTTGCTAGAGTGTAGTGGCCATTTTTTTATGATTTTCTTAAAACCACAAATTTAAGCTCCAGATATCCGTGTCATCCTTGGGCTCCTTTAAGTTTATCAGCAGCCAGGAAGACCACCAATTTCTCCACTGTGCACTGAATCCCGGGGAAGCGTTTACAACCCTTTAATTCCTGGATTCAGCCTCTACTCTGTTACCACTCACCACTTTCAGCCACCACACTTCACTCCACCTCAACACCACTCCACACCAGATACTATTATTATTATTACCTTATATATATATATGTATACTTCATTTGACCAATCACATTCATAATACACATTCATACAGTCTACTTATTTTCTCATTTAATTTTATTCAACTTATATCCTTTACCGAGTCGTGGCCAGGTCAAGCCGACTGCTCCCTGGCGCGTACACTTCAAGTTGGCAATATAAATATATGCATTTGTTTTTTTATAAAAAAAATTGTTATTAATTTTAGAAAAATGTTATTTAGACTTTTTTTTCAAAAAAAAGAAAAAATGTTTTTATTTTTTCTTGAAATTTGGAATAAATGTTCCTTTACGACATTAAAATCGTTGTATATGGTTTATTTGTTTAAAAAATGTTTAGAATTACCACAAAAATAACCTTCCCTGCAGGGAATCGAACCCGCCCTCTCACTGTTCCCGTTTAAAATTATTTTCTCAGAAGCTAGATTTTTCCCTGGAAAACGACTTATACCGTTAAATTATTAATTATAAATTATAAAATTAATTAAATAATTAAATTATTAAATTATAAAATTATAAATTATTATTATTATTTAAATAGACTACATATTGAAAACAATTAATTATAAATCGTTGGAATAGTTTTCAAGAAATAATGTTTTTTCAGAGTTTTTGAGGGGGAGTGCGCCCATATTTATTGCTTAAATTAATTTCTCGATTTCACCTCGGGTTCTCATTTATCCTCTAAGTAATTGAAATAGATTCTTATGGTTTATTTTCGAATTAAAATTTTACAAATACCATAAAAATAACTTCGCCCCAGCGGGGAATCGAACCCCACCTCTCACTGTCCGCGTTTAAAATTATTTTCACAGAAACTAGATATTTCTCGGGCAATCGAGTTATACCTATGGATTCGTATTTAAATAGACCTTGTGTAACGTTTAAATTTATTTCTAATTTTCGCGAGGTCTACTGTTCACAGAACTACTAGTAATATGTTTTAATTAACATGGGCCAGTTTTTGTTTTTAGCAGGGTCACATTTATTGTTTCTGAGCTGGCTCATGATATTGCAAGCTATATATATGATAGCTAAGATATATGATCGTTCTGTTAGTTCCGATCTTACCGAAGGTATTGAAAGTTATGTGATTGCTCTGAACTCATAATATGTTGTAGAAATAGAAAAGGTAAGCAAAGGACATAATAGGAAATAAATAGTACAGAACAACAGAAATAATTATCATTGTTTACAAGAAGGTGTTTGAAATAAAAAGACAAAGTAGAGAAGTATGTAATGCAACAGGTGTTCTGATTGAACTAAAACAACTCAGACAAACTCTCTCATATACGAGTTAATAATAATTATAATTAATTAGCCCAGTGTTTTCCATTTAGTAGTTTTCGAATGAATATTTAATTATTATTGAACATTTCATCAAAATTTGTCATAAAAATAACTTCTCCTGGGTGGGGAATCGACCCGGGCTCTCTTCATCCGAATTTTAAGCTATTGCTTCAGGAACTAGATTTTTTCTCCGGGAAAACAGCTTATATCGTTAGATTCGTCTTTAAATGGACATTTTTTAATCAAAATTGTCGGAACCGTTTTTGAGAATTATATATTTTTTTTTTTAGAGTATTGGTGGGGTAGCGTCCCCAAATTTAGAGCTAAAATTCATACCTCAATTACGTCTTGGGGTATGTTTTTACTGAACATGTATGCCGAATTTCGTCAAAATCGGCCCAGTAGTTCAGGCTCCAGGCGTCTGCACTGACGACAGACAGACAGACAGACATTTTTTAAAAACAACTTTTTTTGATTCAGGGAACCTCAAACTCTCTCATATACAAGTTAATAATTATAATTAATTAGCCCAGTGTTTTCCATTTATTAGTTTTCGTATGCATATTTAATTATTATTGAAAATTATATCAAAATTTACCATAAAAATAACTTTTACAGGCTCTCTCTGTCCGCGTTTTAAGCTATTTTCTCAGGAACTAGATTTTTCCCGGAAAAACAGCTTATATCGTTAGATTTGTATTTAAATGGACTATATTTTAGAATTTTTTAATCAAAATGTTCGGAACCGTTTTCGAGAAATAATTTTTTTTCACGTTTTTTCAGAGTTTTTGGGGGGTAGCGCCCACAAATTTAGAGCTAAAATTCATTTCTCAATTTCTCCTCGGGGTATGATTTTTCTGAACATGTATGCCAAATTTCGTCAAAATCGGCCCAGTAGTTTAGGCTCCAGGCGTCTGTACAGAGACAGACAGACAGACAAAACTTAAAAAAAAAAGAATTTTCACGCCATCACAATACTTTCTCTTTATATGAGAAAGTAAAAAGTCTAGAGTCGTTAAATTAATAAATTATATATATACTAGACTAGTTTTCCTACAAGTTACCATAAATTAAAATAAGATATACATATATCTCAGTTTAATTTGTACATATAAATAATGTCAAGATAAAAAGAAATTTTTATATAGGTACTACGTTTTTAAATTTTCTGTTGACTAAATAAAAAATCATAAATTTGAAACCCGTGAAAAATGAAGATAGTAAATATGAGTCATGTCAAAACAAATAAAAAAAACTTGCGGATTTTTTCCGAACCAATTTTCAACACAGCAAAATTTGCAGAAAACGAATTAAATTTTGCTGAAAGATGGCTAAAAGTATTAAAATAATGCATTGTCATCGTGTTCTGAGCTATGCTAAAAGTTTCAAATATCTAGCTACTCGGGATGTAAGTTAAAAGTCAATTGCAAGATTTGTACTGGACAAACAAACTAACAAACAAGAAAGCAAGCTAATAAAAACGTAGTAAAATAGAAGAACATGTTTATTGATAAACCAAGTATACATAAAATATTATTAACAATTTTGTAAGCAGACATAATACCGCATGGCCATTTTTTTGGCCGTCTGGGGGGAGTTGGTGTCACAATGTTTCTTGTCTTTTCATTTCCCACTTTACTAATGATTTTAATTTTCCTAATTATTTATACTTATTTAAATTATTATAATTATTTATATTTACTTCCCTTTGCTGTGAGATTGTTCTATTACATAATTTCTATTTATTTAGTTCTTATTTCCTCCAAAGATGCTCATTTTCATCTGTCTTATGCATAACTTAGTTTATTAGCAATAAATATACCCTTTTACCCAAGTAAAAAGGAAAAGGGAGAGAATTACTGGCTTCATCATACATTTGTTTACTAAAAAGGTTAAACTAATCCACAACGTAAATAGAACAAAGGGCATTTGTATATATAAAAATGTGTATTGTATATATATAAAAATATGTACATATTTATAAAAAAAAAAAAAAAAAATATTGTACATTGTGAATAAAACTCAACTTATATACGAAGAAAAAAATTATCCACTTTATGGTAAAAAAAAATTCTTGGATCATATTCATAGGATAGAATATAGAATACATTATAATCATAAACCAAAGATAGAAAGGTTCCTTCTAAGAAAAAAAGTTATTAATGACGAAAAATGAAATTGGTTTTAAGTCAACAGCCAAAAAATTATTATAATATATTCATAATAGAACTATAAGAAAAAACAAAATAAAATAAAAAAAAATGGGAAATAATAAAATACAGTGTAGAGGTAGGCAGAGTTTGAATCTCAGATGTGATGTATCTCTGTTATGAATGTAGAAGAAGTCAAATCATGCTCACGCACACCTGCAACATTATACACATGTTTACATGTTTAATTGTTAAGAGTGTGCTCATGTTTCTCTTATGTATAGCTATGTTTAGATTGTCAAATTAAAAAGAATCTTCTTTGGAAAATAATTGGTCAATAAGTAGTTGATTTATTACTTTACTTTCTCATATAAAGAGAAAGTATTGTGATGGTGCGAAAATTTGATTTATCGATTTTGATGGATTTACATGTTTTAAGGTCCCTGAGTCAAAAAAAGTTGTGTTTAAAAAAATGTCTGTCTGTACAGACACCTGGAGCCTAAAGTACTAGGCCGATTTTGACAAATTATACCCTGAGGCGAGTTATACCCTAGCTCCAAATTTTGAGGCGCCACCCCCCAAAAATGTGAACAAAAATTATTTCTCGAAAAAGGTTCTTATGATTTTGATTAAAAAAATCTAAAATATAGTCCATTTAAATACGAATCTAATGATATAAGCCGTTTTCCCGGGAAAAATCTAGTTCCTGAGAAAATAGCTTTAAATGCGGACAGAGAGAGTTAATTAATATTTATATTATACACAATATTTTTCCTAACTAGACTATGCAAGTATTGATACTTATGATCATGTTGTCTTTTATTTAATTTTAACAATTAAATTTTACATGTCATTACAATTTTAACAATAATTATTATTAAATAAAAAAAATATGGAACTTAATTAAGATTAATATTGCTGAGTGTTCAAGCACCATTGAACACTAGACCAGCAATGCAGGCTAGTTCATAGGTTTTAGTCTGCAAGCTTCTGAAGGGGCCCCCAAGTTCTTCGATTAGAAGCTTGCTATTGGCAAACCTGCTGTCATGGGGCTTTCCCACCAATTTGTGGCAACTCAAAGGAGAGGCAAGTGTGTTTGTAGCTTTGCTATAGAGTGTAGTGGCCATTTTTTTTATGATTTTCTTAAAACCACAAATTTAAGCTCCAGATATCCGTGGCATCCTTAGGCTCCTTTAAGTTTATCAGCAGCCAGGAAGACCACCAATTTCTCCACTGTGCACTGAATTCCAGGGAAGCGTTTACAACCCTTTAATTCCCGGATTCAGACTCTACTCTGTCACCACTCACCACTTCCAGCCACCACACTTCACTCCACACCAGATACTATTATTATTATTACCTTATATACAGGGTGTCCCACATAAGGTGTAACACAGAAAAACCTGATGTTCTACATCACATTTCTGACAAAAAATGTTATATAACATAATGGTTGATCGACCTTCGTTTTCGAGATATATCGATTTTTCAATTATCTCATTTTCTGGTGACTTTTTCCCATTAAAAACGTTATAGCGTAAAATCTAAAAAATATATAAAGACAGGGTTTTCACCATTCAAAAGGTGAGGAAATTTGCTTTAAAAATGTCATGCTGCTTGCCCATAATACCCTTATTAAATTAATTTTATATACTTCTAAATACAATTTTTTGGTAAATAAGAAATTTGTGGTCAACGTTCTTGGTAGCATAACTTTTTAATTTTTATGGTAAATGAATAAATTTGACCTCGTGTAAAACTGGCCCGTTTAATAAGCTTTAAAATGATATAACTTGTTAATAAGTTTGCTTCAAGTTTACAAACTTATTTGGATGAAAATGAGGTAACAAATGACAAGTTTATCAGTTTCCATGACTTTAAATGACCCTAAGACTTGGTGAAAAAATAGAAAGGGTAACAATAAATAAAAAAAATACCACTCCTTGCATTACAAAAATGTAAAATTGAATAATATAGTATAGAAAAGTGTACATAATTGTTTACAAAAACTTAAAGTAGCCCCCCCCCCTCCCTCCCCCCGTTGCTGTTAATGGATCTTCTGCAGCGGCGAACTATGGAATGACATCAATTATCCAAGATGGTAGATCGGTTCTGGGTGGGGCTGCCCGTCTCACTCCTTCAGGTTTCAATTTGATTGCATCTAATGCTAAATTTGTTCGCTAAACAAGGTCCTCTCTTGTGTTCACCAATTGGCTGTACACTTTAATTTTCACCTCTCCCCACAGGTAGTAGTCAAATGCAGTGAGATCGGGTAAACGAGGTGGCAAATTCACAACCAATGAATTAGAATTTGAATTAGTGTGCTATCAATAAGAAAATTTGTACTTTTACCAAAAGAATTAAGCTATGAAAAACCATTTATAACAATATGATACAAATAATTAGGTCTATTCTTTCCTTATTATTTGTATCATATCACACTCATCTGAAAGTCTAAAAATATCGCTGTCAATGTACTCAGGCAACTATTAAATTCCTAATAAATCAATTATTAAATGTTCAAAATCGTAGCATTACCCTTACAGCTGTGTAGACCGCTTTATTACCTTTATCCATTCATCTCTGACTTCTCCTCGCTTATCAATAAGACGTATATAGCTCTCCCATCACAATAGATTTCATTTCATAAAACATTTTTGTGTTTTCCACCTGCAATAAAAAAATAATAGTACATTATGCGTCGAGTGCGGAAAGTAGCATTTTGCATGCGAGTGTGGAGTTTGCACCCGAGCGACAGCGAGGGTAGTAAAACCACACGAGCAATGCAAAATGCCGTTTTCACATGAGTTGCGTACCGTACTTTATCTACGATTGTTAGATTTAAATAATAAATTCAGAAAAAATTAAACTTGCTGTATGTAAGTTCGTATCTGTATCTTGATAAAGATGGCAATAATTCTTGAGTTGTATTTTGTGCCGAATTAATTATTTCTGGAGGAGTATTATTATACTCCACATTTTCGTCAAAGTCACTGAATTCACTAATTGTTTATCACTAAAAACTCGATATAAACAGTTACTTTAATAAAAGAACAGCAAATTAGTTTTGTTAAATGTAAACAAACTCGCTAATCGTGCGTAAAGCTGAAGAAATCCTCTTCTTTACCGCGCTAGCGTGGTAAAGAAAAGTAATTATTCAGAACTATGAGACGCGCATGCGCAATGAATACAAGTACGTAAATAATCACTTTCTACTCATCTATACAAAGATATAATGTTTATATTTCGTATCAATCGTAGATAAATATACATACAGCTTAAGATTATTCTTTGTTAACTCTGATTATCTACTCATCTAGATCTCACTTCGAGACCAGAATTTTCAATTTTTTAAGAAATGGAAAAAAGAAAACTTCATTTTCTTTTGTAACCACGCCAACTTTTAACTAAATATAAAACTAAGCTGTAACTTCAAAGATATTATTTTATATCTATCATCATCTACTTGAATAATTATAATATGTAACTAAAATTTCTTCTAAAATGTTTAAAAATCACAAATTTAAATTGAGAAGGTAAGCTGTGCTGTATATGCACACTAAGTGCTAAATAAGTAAATTAACTTGTAAAGAAGGAGAATGTTTATATTAACAATATATAATTTATTATTTTATTTGTTAAAAAGAAAGTAAAAATATTATGCAAAAAAGGGGTTACTTACGTTGTTTTGTAATTCATAATATATAAATATCAGAATTTTAAACAGTTTTATTATTTATTTCTTTCTGAGTTAATTTACCTGTTTAACAGTTCCAGCATAACCCAGAGATACCGTATTATATATATATACATAATACATATAAAATATAATTAATAACTGTTGGAATAAACAGTGAAATGTGACAGACCTGGTGTTCAAGAAGTTTTTCCTGAGGACAACTCTGACTGGCCTGCCTGTACTTCTCATGGAACAACTTCCCATCTGTGTACTGATGCGGCACAACCTGTAAGTGAAACAGTAAATAACTATTTTTATAACTAATAAAGTGTCCAAAAAAAAAAAAAGTTTTAAATTTTAAAATGACATTAAGGGGGGACACGCGTCAGTCAGTAAAACATACTCGAGTGGAGGGGAGTAGTTCAGTGTAAAACAAGACCTTGAAGAGGGCACACGCACCTCTGTCTCTACCTTAACTAATATACATCGCATCTCACACAAACTATTTTTATTTAATTCCTCCTTCGCTAGCTCCCTTTTAGGTGGGACCCCTTACCCTTCTTGCTTACTCATTCCAATCTAACCGTTCACTTCACTGTCATTGTTATTTATCTGCATTATTTTATATTTCATCACCTAGCCTTATTTTATATAATTATTTACCAAATTACAGTATATTTATTATAATTTATAGACCACAATAATTATAATTAGTGCACAATTATTACAATATTAGTAATCTTATAATTTTATTATAAAAAACTAAATCATAGTTCATAAATATATCTAAATATATATATATATATATATATATATATATATATATATATATATATATATATATATATATATATATATATATATATATATATATATATATATATATATATTATAATATATATATATACAGGGTGTCTGGCGATATGAAAAAATGAAGTAGGTTGTTCTACGCCTCAAGGGCTACAAAAAACAATAATATAAGCCATGGGTCAAATCCTAACCGTTCTCCCACAAAATCAAATTTCATGATTTTTTTATGATTACATACTTTTGCTCATAAATGTGCTTATTGCACCAAAAGTATAGAAGCTAGAATAAAATGTTTAGAACCGTTGTAAAGCTGACAAAATTTCCTATAAGGAAAATGTAATTTTAATTTTAATGCCTTCAAATTATATGACAACAATGTTATATACAAATTTTTTATTTTTTTTTATTTTTTTTTTTTTTTGAGGTACCATAAATAAGGAAGTTTTTCCCGAAGTCCGAAAAGTTTAAGCTGGGTTCTATACCAAGTTATAGAACCGCAAAGCAATTGATTTTTTTTTTTTTTTCCTTGAAAAAAAATTTGTATACATTGTTTGTCATGAAATTTGAGGGCATGAAAATTAAAATTACACTTTTCTTATTGAAAAATTTGTCAGCTTTACAACGATACCAAACATTTTGTTCTTTATACTTTTGGAGCAATAAGTGTTTTTATAAGAATAGGTATGCGATTGTGTAATATATATATATATATATATATATATATATATATATATATATATATATATATATATATATATATATATATATATATATATATATATATATATATATATATATATATATATATATATAAATATTATAATTATTATTACACATCCATTAATTATACGTTGGTATTTGTAGTTTTATCATTTCCAATATTATTGCATTCAGTTTATTGTTGTATTATATTTTTATAATTTTACTTAGGTAGGTAAACGAAAAATGTTTAGGTCTCCGATTTCAAAATACTAAAACAGAAATCCGTTTGAGACATCAGGGAACATTTTTGATTCCGTCTGTCGACTCGTCGGTCTGTCGTTCAATTTTTGCGAACTGACATATCTCAAAAACTACACGTTCGATTTTAATGAAATTTAGGTGGTAGGTCAAAATTAGCTCATTGTTGGTTCCATATAAGTTTCAACCTTCTGCGCTCATTTGTTTCTCTTCCACATCCGCACAAGCATACATTTATTACACCAGCTTCAAAAGTACTTATCTGATTTGTATGAAACTTTTATAGTTTATCGAAAGTAGCCCGCAGATAGCCCCAGATTACTTTGAACGGTTTGCGCTCTTTAACTTTTGCTAAATTGATAGGGATTATGGGGGGGGGGTTAATTTATGTAAAAAATGTTGATAAATTGAAATAACGGGGGAAACAATTAAACAAATTAGACAATAATGGCTTGTACAAGTATAAAATCAAGTAAGTTCTTGATAGAAGGCGGGGAAGCTATGTACCACACTAAGGGGAAGTCAAGATATTTAGTCCTGTTATTTTAGTCAAAAATATGGCTTCTGCTCCAAAAAATGGGAAATAATTTTTTTTTGTTCTCTTCATTTTGACGTTTTGAAAAACATATTCAAAATCGGCAACGAGGTCGTATATATTCAAGGGCAAGGTCAACAAATTCGGTTATTTACGAATATCTTGCTTCCTATGACAAAGACACCAATCGCACGGTGGTTATCAAAATAAATATAACAAAATTTCCCACAGAAAAAGTCTCATTTATTTTGACGTCTCATTGTGTAATGGACGGTTTTCGAAATATAGGGTGAAGAATATCTATGAATATCTAATATCTGTCGCCGCACCACTTTTTACGAACTTTTACAAATATATCGATTCCTATGGCTCGGAGACAAAATAGGGTGATTTTAAAAAAGAAAGTGTACCTATTCAATTTCGATTTGCACGATTTTTTACTTATTTTTGCGAATATCTCGCTTCCTCTGGCTCAGAGACAAATTAAAGATCAGACTAAAATTATAGATTATAAAATTTCCCACATGAAACATTATGTTTATTTTTTACGTACAACGAACCGCTTTTAGATAATAAAGTGTTCCGAAGTTTCCGCAAAAGGGGTATCAACGACCAATAACATTGGTGTTTCCTCCACGGTGAGAAACGTTATTCCATACCTGCGAGCGGCATGTCAAGTTTGTTTGGACGTAGTTTGAAAATATATTTCTGCTCTAGTGTTTTCATATTTGAAGAAGGTAATTATTACGGTGGCAATCGCAATGGCGAAACATTGATTTATATGTAACAAACTTCTCGACAGCGGTCCCACCGCACTGTGACTGTGGACGTGGTATTAAAAATTTAAGTATCAAGAGAGGTGATGAACATATAGAACATTTAACTAATGTTAACTCTGTAACAGTGTATGTGGAGTGTTAGATAATACAAACAAAAAATGATTGAAACATATAAGTTTTCTATTACATAGAAAATCACGACGATTACCAGTACACGTAGGCGGGGCTGAATGGTTCGCTTGGAGATGATGCTCCTACCAATGCAACAAACAAATGAAAGCATAACACTGATTTGTTTCCGCGATACTCAAGCGACTACTTTTTCTAACCTTGGTTCGAAAGTAAAAAACTGAATCAAGAAGAAGAACGTCGAGTTTGATCTTTGCCTGGTTTCATAACAAATATTTGTTGCTGTTGATGGCTACGTCCCACGCAGTGGCGTAGCTAGACCATTGGGGGCCCCCCCGCGAGAAATTTTTGGGGGCCCCTCCTCGCCAAAAAAAACTGATGAGCAAAAAAAAAAAAAAACCCTTGCATTCAGGATTGGGGGCCCCCCTCGACGTTGGTAAAAGGATAGTAATCCCAGTTATTTCTGGATTTGGGGGCCCCCGTGACACTGGGGGCCCCCCCGCAATGCGGTCCCGCGCGGGCCCATAGTTACGCCACTGGTCCCACGAGAAGAACCAAAAGATCAATTTCTTCGCCAAGTACGACAGTGGTGTTACCAATTAATTCTTCCATTACAGTTTCAATAATAAAACATATGCATCATCGCGAGCTTGTTTCGAAACGGTGTTTACTTTTTTAAATGTTTCCATGAGTATTGCAATTATTTATTATTTTATTACTCTTGGTAAGGAACTTATCCTGAGAGATTGATACTTGGGTATTTTTGTCGAAACTAACTTCCGTAGATCTGGAAATTATGGTGGTTCTTAGTGACTGCTCCAATGGTTGATGTTCTTACTATCGTCGATATAGCCATCGATCACAACAACAACGTTAGCTCCGATATGTTTTTGTATATATGCTACATATCTGTAAATAACACCGAGGAAAACTTAATTTTGTTTCGACTCGAAATTTCCGAGATCAAGCGTATGTTATCTAATTTTAACTTGCGGGGTCGTACTGTCGTACACAATCGCGATCAAGATCCAACTCAAGACACCGTTGAATATCATACACTACAAATAACAATACCTGCTGTAATTATAGGAGATTTGGAGACAACGCTTCCAAATGCACTTTTCCTTGTACTTTCAAGCGGCAGGAAAACTAAATATGGCTAACGACGAAGCGGCCAACGACAGCTATACTTGTAGCTTATTTATTAAAGATCGCCAGTTATTTTTAATTTGCACCGGTGCAGATGTTTGTGTTATACCTTTTTCCCTGACTAAATTTTACCGCGAAGATCCTTTATATGCACTCTCCGCTGCGAACAGTTCCCATATTAACGTTTACTGTTTAAAATTATTTCCAGACTTAGGCCTGCGCAAATCGTTTAACCATTCATTTTTCGTGGCAAACGTCAAGAAACCAACAACAAACAACGTCATTATAGGGGCAGATTTTCTTAACAATGTCGGACTTCTAGTAGATATTAAACATCGAACTCTTATTGCCTCTCAAACTAATATGAAATAAAGGTTCCTTGCGCCAGATTGATGTCGCTACTCCTAACTTTTTTTTTAAGTCAACAACTCTAACAAATTTTCTGGCATTCTCAAACAACAACACTTATGTTAGAACGGAATTTCAACGATCCAGTAAAGCACACAGTACAACATACAATTATTACTACAGGTCAACTACCACAGAATCTAGGGCAAGACCTTTAGATCCACCTCAATTAAAAATTGCAAAAGAAGAATTTAACTATATGTGTCAAATGAGAATCTGATGTAAAATTAGTAATGATGGTCTGCAGACCATCATCTCCTTGCTCATCACCTCTACACATGGTAGCCAAGCAAAATTCTAACTTAGATTTTGTATTTACCTACTTGGATGACGTGCTGATATTTAGTAAGTGATCAGAAGAGCATGAGCGCCATCTCAAATGAATATAGTCATGGCATCAAGGCATCAAAATGCATTTTTGGAACTCCTAAAATTAGTTTCTTCAGCCATGATATTACACCTGAAGGCATAAGACCTTCCATGAAAAGATATGAGAGAGTTACAAGTTGTAGTGTTACAAGTGTAGGTGTTACAAGTTGTAGTTGTAAGTTACAGTTGTAGTGAGGTACGGTCTAAAGAAAAACTTCCATGAAAAGGGTATCGGCTTTATTAGATTTCCCAGAACCATCATCTATTCGGTGAATAAAGTGTTTCATGGGTATGATAAACTATTATCTTATCACAGGTGCTTACCAAGATTAGCTGAAAAGCTAGCTCCTATTTACACGATAGAGATTGAACTCCTAGTTCAAGATAGAGATTTGAAATTTAAAATACTGGTGTAACTTTTCGACCCACACATAGCAGGAATATAGAGAAGGTTAACATTTAATATGCGCAAAAATATACAAAAACTCTTTTTTTTTTTTATATATTTTTTTTTTTTAATTTTCGAGATGGTTATCAAATGAAAGCTACTGCAGAGTAGATTACAAATATACATGTATGACTTTTTATGGCTATTGTGCTACCGCCAATATTGCGTTTTTAGCTCCAAAATTTCACCCAAATAAAATTTCCAGCCCCCCCCCCAAACTGCCCTATAACGGCTAGTCTTAAAATTATGAAATAATTCATGCTAATACCTTTTGATAGGGTGATAAAAATTGCCAGAAAATAATTACTTTAACGTTTTATTATGCCAATGAAATACATTGTGACCCCCCGAGGAATCGAACCATCTACTCTACACTATTTTTACTTTCTCATATTAAAAGAAAGTATTGTGATGGCGCGAAAAATCGATTTTGATGGATTTACACATTTTGAGGTCACTTGGCAAAAAAGTGGTTTTTAAAAAATGTCTGTGCAGACACCTGAAGCCTAAACTACTAGGCCAATTTTAACAAAATTTGGCGTACATACTCAGAAAAGCCATACCCCGAGGCGAAATTGAGAAATAAATTTTAGCTCATAAATTTGGGGGCGTAACCCCCAAAACTCTGAAAAAAATTAAAAAGATTATGTTTCGAAAACGGTTCCGATGATTTTGATTAAAAAAATTCTAAAATGTGGTGCATTTAAATACGAATCTAATAAGCCGTTTTCCCGGGAAAAATCTAGTTCCTGAAAATATAGCTTAAAACGCGGTCGGAGAGAGCACGGTTTTCAATTCCCGCCCACAAGAAGATTTTATATGATAAATTTTGATGTAATGTTCAATAATAGTTAACTGTACATTCGAAAACTAATAATTTATGGAAAACACTGGGCTAAGTTACTATTAATTATGAACTCGAATATATGAGAAAGTTTGTCTGAGTTGTCTCGGACGATTTTTCTTTTTTGGGAATCTATTTAAATTTGTTTATATTTTGTTTTTTTACTTTCATACAGGGTGGGATGGGAAAATACTAAAATTTTATTTTTTTGCAAATATTGTGTATATAAGCTGAATAATCGACGAAACCCTAAAAGTACTTGCTTGATGCAAGTACTTCCCTGTGATTTTTTAAAAATTTATTTACCCTATTTATGATCTTCCATATATGGATATGGATATTGTTAGTTAAAGTATAATATTTAATTAGTTCTAGGTTTATAAGTTACTATTGTACCTACATTTTTTGTTACTTGTATTTCGTGTGCTTACTTTGTATTTATAGTATAATATTTATAATTCTATAAAGAATATCCGGACTAACTCCTTCAGAGTTCAGAGTGTTTCCGTGCTTCGGTCTCAAAATCAGTAAATCTAGGGAAAAAGTCCCTATCTGGAATAACTAAACAAAATAAATAAATCAAAATTACAATGGGCACCTGCGAAAATAATTTTGAATAATTTTAGAGTCTTCATTTAAAGCCGCTGTTGAGCAAAAAAAAATAAATACTAATAATAATAAATAATACTAATAATAGGTACACAAAAGCATTTGCGAATCGTCAACCTTTAATACAGAATTTTGAAAGAAAGCTTAGTAGTCAATTATTTTATTGAAGGACCTCGTATGCATCGAATTCTATCAAAATAATGTTGAGCCCTTCAAAAAAATGAATGAAGCTAAAGATACAAAGATATTTTATTATTTTATTTATATACCTACTCGTAAACTAATTTGTTTCTATACACATTTTGTAATTTATTGTTTCAAAACTTGCATGGACTTCAAGTATGTATATCTATATATATAAAAGTCAACGTATGTGTGTGTGTGTGTGTGTGTGTGTGTGTGTGTGTGTTTGTTCTTCATACAAATTTACAGTTTTAGTCCGATCTCGATGAAAATTTGCAGACTTGATCTTCAAAGCAAGGGGAAAATCAAGGTCTACATGAATTTTCGAAATTTAAATTTTGGTACACAGGGGTACGGGGTACAAGTAATGAATACGGGGTCAAAGTAATGAATACCCTTCGTGAAGCATATCGTTGAAAAGCTCTTTAAGAGTACAGTAATTGTTGTTATGTACACTTTTGTCATATTTTCATTTAGGAGGGGGGTAAACTGGAAAATATAACTATATCTTAATATAAAAAGAAGAGTATCTATATAAGAGAATGTCTTTTATACAAATCTACAGTTTTATCCCAATTTGATGCATTTTTTGCAAACAAGGTGAAGATCACTGCCTACATGATTTTCCGAAATTAAAATTTTGGTACACAGAGGTACGGAGTACAAATGTCAAAGTAATGGATACCCTTCATGATGCATATTGTTGGAAAGCTCTTTAAGAGTACATTAATTGTTGTTAAGTACGTTTTTGTCATATTTTCATTTAGGAGGGGGGTAAAATGGAAATGTATATCTATATCTATAAAAGTCAACGTATGTGTTTATGTTCTTTATACAAATCAACAGTTTTAATTCGATCTCGATGAAAATTTGCTCACTTGACCTTCAAAGCAAGGGGAAGATCTCTGTCTACATGAATGTTTGAAATTTAATTTTTGGTACAGAAGGGTACGGGGTACAAATGTCAAAGTTGAAAACCCTTCATGATGCATACTGTTGAAAAGCTCTTTAAGAGAACAGTAATTGTTTTTACGTGCATTTAGGGGGGTAAATGGAAAAATATATCTAAAAGTCAACGTATGTGTGTATGTTCTTTATACAAATCCATAGTTTTAGTCCGATCTCGATCAAAAAATGCACAATTGACCTTCAAAGGAAGAAAAAATCAGTGTCTACATGAATTTTCGAAATTTAAATTTTGGTACACAGGGAACAGGGTACAATAATGAATACGGGGTCAAAGGACTGAATACCCTTTATGATGGATATCGTTGAAAAGCTCTTTAAGATTACATTAATTGTTGTTATGTACAGTTTTGTCATATTATGTATTTTCATTTAGGAGGGGGTAAAATGGAAAAATAGCTATTTCTTATAAAAAAAGAAAAGTGTCTGTATGAGGTAGTATGTCTTTTATTCAAATCTACAGTTTTAGTTCGATGTCGATAAAAATTTGCCCACTTAAACTTCAAAGCAAAGGGAAAATGACAGCCTACATGAATTTTGGAAATTTAAATTTAGTACACAGGTATGGTAAAAGTAATGAATACGGGGTAAATGTAATGAATACCATTGATGATGCAAAAGCTCTTTAAGAGTAGAATAATAGTTTTTATGTATTGTTTTGTCATATTTTACTTTAGGGGGGGGGGGGGGATTTAGGATCTTTAAAATTAGCTTATCAAAGAGGAGGGGGTATAGCAATAGGTGGGAGAGATATAGAATCTAGATATTCTTGCATAGTAAAATAATTTATATGTTTGTTTTTTATAGGGTGTTAATTAACTTATCTAATTATAATAACACTCCGTAGCGAAGCACGGGTACCCAGCTAGTATAATATACAATTCAAAAATAATATTTAGCAGAGAGACAAGGTTAACATAAATATAACGTTGTTTGTTTGAAAAATGAGGAACGAAATGCGGACGAGACAAGCAAAATGATATTGGAGAGATAAGGTTTGCAAATCAACATTGGGGTTTGGGGTATACTGAGTGTTTATAAAATTAGAGAGAGATAGAAAGAAATAAAGGAATAAGTTGCAAGTCAGTATGTCTGAGCTCGAGCTATCTAGTAGGAGGGAGGTAGTTGTGGAAGACCTCCCTCCCCTCCCACCGTCAGCGTGTGTGTCCTTCCTTCCCTTGTATTAGTAAGTAACGTCATATCCCCTCCCCTTTATTCTACAAATTAATAATCTAAGAACCTAAATAGCGCCTACAATTTTATTCTAAATCGCTTCAAATTTGGGGAAACATCTCATTGACACAAGGAGAAGAGATGCCCTTTTTTAGTTTTTTCCACATGAAGAGTAAACAAGGGTTTCTAAGCACGATATCAAAAATCTAAAAACAGGCATCTCTTTGAAATGGTCTGTAGAGTATCTGTACAAAATTTCAGCTTTCTAAGTTTAATAGGGAAGGCGTCAGTTAGGTTTAAAAATTTTAATATGGGTTGTCCAGCCTTAATAAATAAATAAATGAACAGAAAACATAACAATTAAGAATTCACTGCTTACATTAAAGACTAATTAAATTAAATTAATTAAATTAAAGAGCTTAGAAGAATAACTAACGCTCCTTTCTATGTCTCCAACTTTACCCTTCACAACGACCTCAAAGTTGCCTTTGTTCGCGACCTAGCCACCTCCCGATACAAATCTTTCCATGACTCAATTTCCCATCATCCTAATCCTTTAATCCACAACCTAACATCACCATTCATGCCTGGTAACCCTCCTCGACGCTTAAAAAGACAGTGGCCTCGTGATTTATTAAACATCCATTAAGAAAATGTGTTAAGTCGAGGGGGGACTTGGCCATTCAAGTCTCAACACAACCTTAACTAAAAGGAATAGGGCTGGTGATAAAATAAAAAAAAGTAATAAAGTTAAATGATAAAGCGGACTGTACTTGAAATATAATTACAAAACAAAAGGTATTCTTATAGAAGAAAAAAAGGTGAGAAAGTTAAAGTGAACTAAACTCTTTAAGTTTTTTAATATGTATATAAAAAAAAATAAATAAACAACAAAACTATTAAGCCGGGTTGCCACGGGGAGTGAAGACTCTTGAGTGGCTCACTGTAGAGTGGACTCGCCCTGTGTGAACGCGTCGCAGTGAACTCTCCTCTGACGTCACCGGGAGTGAGGATAGTTCACTACCACTCACTCTCCAAATCAAACTTGTTTAATTTTCAGGAGTGAATACTCCTGTCGCCAGCCAATTCTTAAGAGGCAACACTTTGTTTTGTTTTTTTTATCTCTCCTCCACCCGCGGCCAAAACCTTTAACCTTTGCTTGTTTTATTATTACTTATTATATATTATACTATATTTATATACTATTTTAATTTTATATATTATACTATATTATATTATACACTATATTATTATACTATATTATGCTATATGTACTATATTATATATTATACTATATTCGATGGTGTTGCGCCAAAAGGGCCAATCTGCATTTTATATTTGAATTCTAAAACTTGAAAAGCTATAATGAAAAATTGATATTTGAATGCCTTATTTATATTTTTATTCATTTTAAATATACTTGGATACCTAATTAATAAGTCAAATTAACCAAATTTATTTTATTAATTATAAATAAAAAAACAAACGTGATATTAGTTGCAGATTGGCCTTTGTGGATTTTTTCAGATTGGCCCTTTTGGCGCAACACCATCGTATTATATTTCTTGTTAGTTTGCGTGATATTATACTATATTTGGACTATATTATATTTCTTGTTAGTTTGCGTGATATTATGATAGATAGATAGATAGATAGATAGATCCATTTATTACCAATAATATATACATATACACTTATACATATTACATTGTTTTAAGTGTAAATCGGCCTAGGCCGAGGAAAACCCCTTTGGGGTTTATTATTACAAACATTTTTAATATAAGAATTTACTTTTTAAAGATACTTGTGCCTTTAGGCGCTCACTTAATATATATTTTAACATAGATAATTTTTTGTTATAATGAATAATCCTTTATACAGTATTTATCCTTTATTCTGATTTTCTTTATTGATGTTAATTTTATTTACTATTGCTATTTCCTTATTTATTCGTCGATTATTATTCAGGTGGAAGGTACACTTGTGAGTAGACGTGTGTCATCCTCTTCCACTCTCTGCGCTCCTGAGCTACTCTCATCCACGTTGACTCTCCACAGGCTGCCCTAAATTCATGGTCCCATCTTGTAGGAGGTCTGCCTCGTTTTCTAGTGAGATCCATTGGCCACCATTCTAACAGTGCTTTGGTCCACCTTCCGTCCTTGACTCTTGCGATGTGGCCAGCCCATTTCCATTTTCTAGCAGTTACCAACTGCGCTACATCCTCCATTCCAGAACTCTCTCTTATCCATTTCTTTGTTTTCCTCTCTAGTCTCGTTACTCCTAACATGCTGCGTTCCATACTCCTTACTGTTCTTCTTATTTTCCCTACTATGTCATTGGTGATGGTCCATGTTTCACAACCATATATGAGTACTGGCAGTACAACTGTTTTCCACAAGGATGTCTTTTTCTTTAATTCAATGTTCGCCCTGAAAAGATACCTATATTTATTATATGCTCTCCACGATAAAGCAATCCTTCTCTGGACTTCTTTCTTCGAGCTGGCATCCAGAGTGACAGTTCTCCCGAGATAGACAAATTCTTCGATATTTTCTATTTCTTGCTCTCTCACTATTAACTGATTATTTAAACTATCGTTGATTTTCATGATTTTAGTTTTATTTATGTTGATTTTCAGTCCGGCTTTTCCTGCTTCTTTATCTAGTTCTGTAAGCATTTCCACTAGTTCTTCCCAGCTAGATGAAATCAAGGCTATATCGTCTGCAAATTTTATTGCATTTAGTTTTTTGCCATTAACATTAATACCCTTATTCCAGTTAAGGTTTTGGAAAATTTTGGCTAGGATCTTTATAAATATTTTTGCAGACATAACGTCCCCTTGTCTCAAACCCATGTTGATTTTCCTTTTTGTCCCTTCAAATTTGATTTGTATTTCCGCATTTTTATAAATGAATTCAAAAAGGCTGAATAGGCTCTCTTCTATTCTGCTGTCTTTCAGACTTTCTAGGATGTAGTTGGTAGATACTGAATCAAAAGCCTTCTCAAAGTCAATAAATAAGATATACAGAGGAAAGCCGTACTGGTTTGCCTTATATATTAATTCAGTAATGACCAGGATACCATCCGATGTTGAGAAGTTACTTCTAAAGCCTACTTGTTCCACAGGAAGGTCGAAATCTAATTTATTATTTATTCTTTTACTAATTATTGACATAAACAGCTTGTATATGACTGACAGGAGGCTTATGGGCCTGTAGTTCTTAATATCCTGCTTACTTCCTTTCTTATGCAGTAAAATCAATTCTGCCTTGAGCCATGAAGTCGGGACTTTACTTTGTTTAATACATTGGTTAAACAAATGGCATAAGGTCTTTGCGAGCTCGTGTCCACCAGCTTTAATGAGCTCATTTGCAATTTTGTCTGGACCAGCTGCCTTCCCCTCTTTCATGTTCTTTATTTCTTTAATAACTTCTTCAAGTATGATTTCCTTAAATTCTTCATTCTCGTGAAATAGCCCGAGGTCAATATAAGGAACCCTTTCTTCATTTTGCTCGCTCTTCTTGTATAAGTCTTGATAAAAATCACTTATTACTTTTATTATACTATCTTTCTCGTGCTGCAAATTCCCCTCTCTGTCTCTTAATCCCGTTATAGTTTTTCTTCCAAGTTCATTATCTCTCAGGCATTTTTTTAAGCTGGTTCCTCTATTTATGGCTTCCTGTAACTTATTTATTTTCTTATCATTGCACCAATCCTTGATTTGTTGTCTGATAAGTTTTGAAAGAATGGTAAATTCTATTTTATTTTCTGATCTTTTAAGCTTTCTTCTTTTCTTCAGCATTTTGTAGATTTCTTTTGGCATCTTGGCATCTTTTGTATTCGTATTGCAGTTGTTTGACATTGTTTCCTCCTTCGCTGAACACAGGGCCTCAACCAATCCTATTTCAATGGTGTCGACATCAGATATTACTAGAAGTGATTTATTTATTATGTTATTTTCAAGAGCTTGTTCATAACCCGATAGCTTCAGATTGTCTGAACTAGGAATAGACATTTTCTTTTTGTTTTTGTACCATATTTTCTGCCTAGTTTTGATAATAGCTTTTACTGGGCGATGGTCACTCCCAAGTGTGAAATTGCTTACAACCCTGACATCCAATATACTTGATTTTCTATTTGTCATTATATAATCGATTTCATTTTTTGTGTGACCGTCTGTGCTAATCCAAGTCCATCTATCTGCCTCATCCATCTTAAGAAAGCTGTTCATAATATAGAGTTTATTGCTCATAGCGTATTCAATTAATCGTTCTCCTCGTTCGTTCCTCACTCCAAGTCCTTCCTTGCCAACCACCTCCTCTGTTCCATTTTTTCCTATTTTCGCATTCCAGTCTCCCATCACTATTAAAAGCCTGGCTTTGTCTTCGTCTACAGCTTCTTGTAATAAGGAGTAGAAATCCTCTAACTCCTCGCTTTTGGCCGCAGTAGTAGGGGCGTAGGCTTGTATTATTTTTACTCGTCCTTTCATCTTCTTGCCAGGATTCCAGATAATTTTGGATATTCTTGTGCCGTAAGTTTTGAAACTTTGTATATTTCTGGCAGCTGTGGTGTTCACTATGAACCCGGTACCACCTTCACCTAGTTCTCCGTTGTGGTACAGCTTCTTGCCGTCAGCCATATTTATGCATGAGATTCCCCTCTTCCTAACTTCCGATAATCCAACAATGTCCCATTCAACTAACTTGAGCTCTTCCGTTAATTCTGTAACTCGACTATCATCTTTTAAGGTTCTGCAGTTGAATGTAAATAGCTTTAGTAAGTTTTCATTTCTACCTTGTTCATTGGAGGAGGGTTTTGTTCGATTCGTTTGGTTCCTCTGTCATGCTTTATAGGGTGACTCTTGCCACTTATCTTTGTGGATTTTCCTCTTCTGAACAGGCTTGCTTGGCGACTCTAGACTTCTTCTTCTCTTACTCAATAATTTGTCTTCCGGTATTGAAGAGGCCTCCTGTTTTAATTCCTCAAGAGAAAATAACTCTCCGTCCAAAAGCAATTTATCCGATTTTACTAAAACTTTGCAACCTTGCTTCTTTTTTTCTTCTCCAATAGTAAAAAGTTCTTTCCGAATTTCTCATACTTCTTTAGAGAAGTCTTCTTTGATTTTTATGTGTTTGAAGCGCTCATCTAGATTTAGTTTTGTTTTTGATCTCAATATATCAATCTTCAGGAAAACACTGTTTAGTTTTATAAGGATTGGATTCCCGCTTCCTCTTAATATTACTACATCTTTAATATCATATCTCCGTATTTTAAGTCCTAGAAACGCAAATATCTCCTCGCATTCATCCACATAATCTTTCTTACTTTTTGGCTCCAGTCCGAATATTACTAGATTGAGGGCCCTTTCTTTATTTTCCTGTTTTTTAATTTTATTAATTTCAGATATACACATTTCCAGTTTATTTTCTACGTCTTTATGCATTTCATTGTTGTTTTTTTCAATTGTGTTGAGTTTGTCTTCTATGGTACTCAGCTTATTTAATTTTTCACTAATATCTTGTAATTGTTTTTGTAACAGCTCCATTGTTATTATTAGTTGAAAGACTATTTTCCTTAATACGATCCTATCAGATTTAACAGTTTACTTTAATATTATTTTTATTATGTGCCAAACAAAATAGCTGTTATGTGCCGGGTACTCGAACTCACGATTACACCTAATCTCAAGGACAAGTGTCACATGTGAGTGTCTTTATCCACTCGGCTACCTGGTCATATGATGTGACCGAGACTTCCAGTTATATATTGCCTTTTAGTTCCTCTTCAATGTTTTTGCCAGGTTATAATAGTACCTTGTAATTTATAATTGTTCAAAGGTATTATTGTTTAATTTTTTATTTGTACTTACTTATCACAAGTTATCACTTCCTTCTTATAATAAAAGAAATTTTACTTTAAAAGATTAATTGTAATAAACTTCTTCACAGTCTGAAAAACACACTCCACATGAGCCGATTATTTATTTGATTATACAAATAATAATCACATAAAAATCAATGGAAACACTACCACTAGTACTTCATATGTTGTTCTCTCAAATAACACTCAAAAAATTTATTAAAAAACGAAAATAAACTATTCTAGTATTTTTATAAACGATTCGTACGATCAACACAGTTCGACAACCTAAAGTAACCTAAAATAACCCGCGTGATATTATACTATATTATATTTCTTGTTATAGTATGCGTGAGTCAGTTTTAAATGATTCGAGCTGTTCAAATTATAAAAATAGAGATTTTAGAGAAGCTGGCTTTTCTACGAGAAGCTCGTTCATGGTTGGCTCCCTGGGATAAAGTGAGAAGCGTGAGCACTACCCTGTGTGAACTCTCCACTGTTCTCCGCTAGTTTCACTCTTCTTCCCCCTCCAGGCATGGGTCACAAGAGTCTTTACTCTAGCGTGGCACTGTAGAGTCTTCACTCCCCGTGGGAACCCGGCTTTAGTCTTTGAATAATGATCAAATAATTAATTAATTTAAAACAAAATTAAAAAGAAACAAAATAAAATCTTAATGTCTTTTAAAGTTGAAGGTCGAGGATAAGTTAAGTTAGTTAGTAATGGAAAAGGTAATAAACTGTGAACATTGATGCGGAAGTTCTGCGATGATAGATGGAGTTAAATGAATCAGAAAAATCCAACCTTGATATATGGATGAGTTGAATAGGCAGCAAGAATCCAAAAGTTGATCACTGAGTTGATAATAGAAAAACTGTTAAAAGTTATTTGGTAGAACTGTAATATTATTAGTAACCTTATTTCCGCTTGGGTAGGTTACATTCTGTTTTCGTTTCCCGCTTTTTACCTGTTCACTGTTCTCAACTCTTTCTGTAAATGTTATACTTAATACTGTAATATTATATGTTATATTAACCACACCTGTGTTTCCTTTTATTTATTTAACAACAGGTTATGGGCCCAGGACCCAGTGTGTGTTAATTAAGTTACAGTATCGCGAGTGCGTTGTTTTTTAGTTCGTTGTGCGTGTGAGTTTACGCGATCGTATTAGTGGTTATACCGGAATAGTTTTTTGGTTTGTTTTTCTATTATTCCGTGCCGATTTATCATGGAGGCTATCATGAGAACAAACATTGATAAGCTAGAAGGCCAGTCTAACTGGACTGACTGGAAATTCCAAATAACCATTTTGTTGAAGAGTAGCGGCCTCATGGATGCTGTGAACGGGACCCTTGTTTACCCCGAAAACATATCGATAGCGGCTAATACTAGAGAGGAACAAGAGTTCAACGCAAAAATTCAGGTTTTAGAAAAGATCGAGTTCAGTGCTCAACAAGTTATTGTCCACAACATGACGTCTACTGTTAGACAATTAATTAATATGTGTTCGACTAGTAAGGAAATGTGGGATAAACTTTTAAGTGTTTACGAGCAAAGGCAAGACAGACTTTTTAACGAGTTTTTCAGTATAAAAACCATGGATTTGTCTGACGGTGTTGCCAAGCATGTGGCCCGTCTAGAGAAGTTGTGGATGGAGCTTCAGGATGAGACGTGGAAAGAAGATAAGGTGAAACTACCCGAATCCCTCTTTATTAATAGGATTCTCAACACGCTACCGTCGCAGTATTTTGAATTTGTTAACGCTTGGGAGTCCATGCCAAAAAATCAAAGGACTGTCAAAACTCTGACCGAACGACTTTGTACAGTCGAATTAAGACTTCGAGAGCGAGAATCACCGGTAGAGGATGTAGCTTTGCTGGCAAAAGGAAGAGTCAACTATAATACCCACGAAAGAAACAAGAAGAAAATCATCTGTCACTTCTGCAAGAAGGAAGGACATGTCAAATCTAAATGTTTCAAACTTCGAGATTTAAATTTGAAGAAGACTAGTGACAAGACAGGTAAGAGTGAATCCTTATTATATGCCTGTGCATTGTCAGTCGATACAAATAATTCAGACTGGGTGATTGATTCAGGTGCCAGTTCACATATGTCTAAGTCCAATAACACTTTTAAAAATTATGAAAAAGATTTTAGCATCAAGGTTAATGTTGCTAATAGATCCTCTGTCGTTTGTAATGGTCAAGGTGACATAGATGTTAAAATATCTAATGGTGTCCAAAAAACTATTACACAAGCTCTACATGTCCCTAAGTTGGCTGCCAATTTACTATCAGTTGGAAAATTGACAGAGAAAAATTTAATCGTAGTTTTTGATAGTAAGGCATGTAAAATCTATAAAAAGGAAGACTGTAGTGTAAAAGGTGTTCCTGACATTATAGCCCCTAAATGTCAAGGTCTGTATAAAATCAAAACAGAAATGTGTAAACCATCCGACCATGTATTTGAAACTGCCTCGTATGCGGTTACCCATCAAACCTGGCATCGGCGTCTAGGACATTTAAACTATGCCGGAATGAAGAAGTTTAAAGATATTTCTACTGGTATTGACTTTCGTGAAACAGTTTTAAGTTAATGTGTAGATTGTGTTAAAAATAAGCAAACTAGAAAGCCTTCATCTAGAAAAAGAAAAGGTAGAAGGGCAAAACAGAAACTGGAACTGATTCATTCAGATATTTGTGGTCCTATGAGTGTACCTTCATGGACAGGAGCAAGGTATTTACTCATGTTCACAAATGACTTCACACGGAAGACAATAGGTTATCTTTTAAAAGGCAAAGATGAGACCTTGTCTAAATTTAAGGAGTTTAAAGCCCAAGTTGAAAATGAAACCGGTTTGCGAATCAAGGCGCTCAGAACCGATAATGGCACAGAGTATACTTCGCACCAGTTCGAAGATTTCTTGAAGCTAAATGGGATTAAACATCAGAAGACTGTACCCTACACTCCGGAACAAGGGGGAGTCTCAGAACGGATGAACCGTACTGTGGTGGAAAAGGCCCGTTGTATGTTATCAGATGCTGGACTGGAAAAGAAGTTTTGGGGTGAAGCTGTTATGACTGCCATCCGTTATTCAACCGACCGTTATATGTGTAGATAATGTTGGAGCAAGGAATTTAGCCATGAATGGAGGAAACAATAACCGATCCAGAACCAAGCATATCGACATACGTCACCATTTTATCCGTGAAAAGGTGAGCTGTGGCAAAATCGAGTTTCGCAGTGTTGGGACTAAAGATATGGTGGCGGACTCGTTGACCAAAGCACTTGACAAGGACAAATTTAATTTCTGTGCAGTGCGTCAAGGACTACCAAATATGGGAGGGTGTTAAAAGTTATTTGGTAGAACTGTAATATTATTAGTAACCTTATTTCCGCTTGGGTAGGTTACATTCTGTTTTCGTTTCCCGCTTTTTACCTGTTCACTGTTCTCAACTCTTTCTGTAAATGTTATACTTATACTGTAATATTATATGTTATATTAACCACACCTGTGTTTCCTTTTATTTATTTAACAACAAAAACCACACACTAAAGGTTTTAACTTTGATTAAAATAGAAAATAACTTGGTTAACTTGATTCAAGTTGTAAGTATAACATTACTGGTGAAAGGTCCAGTGTCACAGTTTCTGTGGTCTAGGTCTAGAGGAAATCCAAGTTGACACTGAAGGTAGCTGAACTATTCGTGGCTAGCTGCTGCCTGGTTCAAGATAAGGAAGGAGAAAGAGAAGGATAACTGTTTGAAGAAAAACAAGGAATGATCTTTGATGGGTTTTAATGAAACACCTGCTTATCAGAGACGCAAGAACTCAAGAAAAAAGATAAATAAACTTTGACCTTCCAAAACAAATAATAAGATTTAAGGAAAAGAACTACATAAAAAATAAAAATAAACAAGGGAATTTTATAAAAGCCTAGACGAAATGTAATGTTCATGTCTGCGTAAAACCGAGAGTACTGTCAATGGACAGTTTCTCACATCATGTGTAACAATCCATATCAAACAAATGTCACCTTTATTGCTTATAACATGTGGTTATGTAGTTGCAATATTCAAATAAATTTAAAAAATAAAAAAATAAAGATTTATTGAAGTATCACTTCTTTGTATTTAGTATGTTAGAAACTAGTTCTCCGGGAATACCAACTTATATGGTGTTTGGTTGATCTAATGTAACAGAGTAAAACAAACTCATTATAATTTCCCAAGAAAAAACTCTATTAGTTATCCATTTTATATATTAAAATATAAATATATGATGTCCCCTTTCTTATAATTATTTATAAAATCTTTGTGTCCAAAGGGGTAAAAAAAAACTCTTTTATAATTTGTTAGGTAATATTTCGTTCCTCCATTTGGAACATTTTCTAACCTGAAAATTTTTATTTTTCAACAATTATCTTTTTAATACATTATTAAATACACATAATAAATAGTTTAATAATAAGTGTGGATAGTTTGTAAATTAATTAATCAGTAAAAATAAAAAATATAAAAATTTTTAACTATGTTAATGGTGACTATAAAATTCAATTAAAAATAAATATTAAAAGTATTTACCTTGTTGTCTAAGGAGTTAAAAATCATTAGAAATTTAAATCATCAATAAAATTGAAAAATAACAGAGGTGAGTGATGAGGAGTTGTCTATTTGACGCCTGATCAATGACTAACTCTAATTCTATTTAATGAGATAAAATTATCAATGTTTCTGATATTGTTGAAAAATAAAATTTTTCAAAAATTTTTGATATTTTGAAAATAAAATTAACTATTAGTTATGTTTTTTTAATAGTTTACCTTATTAAAAATATTTTGACAGTAGCCAACACTTCCCCTCACTGGGTACTGTGTCGAAGTCATTGACTAAGTTTTACAATCAGCTTTAACCCTGGGGGGAAGTCCCTTTGTCAGCATGTCTGCAGAGTGCAGGTATCTAAATTAGTCAACATTTATTCATTCTACTTTGTCAGCATGTCTGCAGAGTCCAGGTATCTAAATTAGTCAACATTTATTCATTCTACTTTGTTAGCATGTCTGCAGAGTCCAGGTATCTAAATTAGTCAACATTTATTCATTCTACTTTGTCAGCATGTCTGCAGAGTCCAGGTATCTAAATTAGTCAACATTTATTCATTCTACTTTGTTAGCATGTCTGCAGAGTCCAGGTATCTAAATTAGTCAACATTTATTCATTCTACTTTGTTAGCATGTCTGCAGAGTCCAGGTATCTAAATTAGTCAACATTTATTCATTCTACTTTGTCAGCATGTCTGCAGAGTCCAGGTATCTAAATTAGTCAACATTTATTCATTCTACTTTGTTAGCATGTCTGCAGAGTCCAGGTATCTAAATTAGTCAACATTTATTCATTCTACTTTGTTAGCATGTCTGCAGAGTCCAGGTATCTAAATTAGTCAACATTTATTCATTCTACTTTGTTAGCATGTCTGCAGAGTCCAGGTATCTAAAATAGTCAACATTTATTCATTCTACTTTGTCAGCATGTCTGCAGAGTCCAGGTATCTAAATTAGTCAACATTTATTCATTCTACTTTGTCAGCATGTCTGCAGAGTCCAGGTATCTAAATTAGTCAACATTTATTCATTCTACTTTGTCAGCATGTCTGCAGAGTCCAGGTATCTAAATTAGTCAACATCTATTCATTCTACTTTGTTAGCATGTCTGCAGAGTCCAGGTATCTAAATTAGTCAACATTTATTCATTCTACTTTGTTAGCATGTCTGCAGAGTCCAGGTATCTAAATTAGTCAACATTTATTCATTCTACTTTGTTAGCATGTCTGCAGAGTCCAGGTATCTAAATTAGTCAACATTTATTCATTCTACTTTGTCAGCATGTCTGCAGAGTCCAGGTATCTAAATTAGTCAACATTTATTCATTCTACTTTGTCAGCATGTCTGCAGAGTCCAGGTATCTAAATTAGTCAACATTTATTCATTCTACTTTGTCAGCATGTCTGCAGAGTCCAGGTATCTAAATTAGTCAACATCTATTCATTCTACTTTGTTACAGCCCGTTGATTGGTGATTGGTAGATTATAAAGTGATGTGTTTACTTGTTAAAACTAAGGTAGCCCGGCAGGTAACCCGGCGGGGGTTATGAAACCCTGCGTCAGCACTTCCTCCTAGACCGTTATAACTTGGATGATTCCATTCCTATATACTTCTCTGATGTAGTGGATGCGAACATGTATATGCCTTGTTTGTGGACGGTACCTTCATTGAACACTAGATGTTTAGTGGTTCAGCTGTCACTAAACAGTGTATTAGCTTCTACAGAGAAGTCTTCCGCGTCAAGTTCAGGAAGTACCCTGTGAAGTTAAGTAGTCTTTTCCAGCATTGCTAAGTGAGATGTACTCTAAATCTGTAAGAGAGTGCAACAATCTATGATCTTATCAGGTGAGTGCAACTAAAAATTGTTTTCTTGATTCCCAAGAAACTGCTGCTCCTGCTAGCGTGAACAAAAGTTGCCACTATAAGACTTTCAGTCTCAGTCTGCATCAACTGGTTTAAAAGTAGGCCTAAGCTTTTAGTAAGTTTCATTTACCATAACACCCTTTAGCAGCATTCCAATGCACTTTTTTTTTGGTTTAGCATTGAATTGACACAGGGCACTGGCACTTTGGTCAGCACACTGACCATATTATGGGCTAAGTCAGGTCGTGCACAATTTACCAGATACAGAAGAGAACCAATCAAGTGCTTATCGGTAGTTTTATAAACAAAAATATTGGTTATTACATTGTTTTGTTGTGGTATCAATAATTGAGTGGTTAGAAACCAACGTCATTAATGTCAATGGTTGGAATCTCAGAGAGGTGAGGCTAGTTTCATACTATTGCTAATATCGAATTCAAGTTTAAAGTTTCCGATCCCTATATCTTTATACAATGTGTACATCAGAATATATAAGGAACAATTAAAAAAAAAGTTGGAACAACTTACATATTGGAATGGAATAGGTTCTCCAATGTAGAAGAGAAGTTGTGTGACTACGATGTACAACTTAGTTATGGCTGAGTAGATCCAGATCTGTCTGTAGTTGAGAGGATCTGCTGGTAGATCAGCTAATTTCTCTGACTCGTAGTGTCTTACACAAACATTGCAAGAGATCAGAGCGTCCACTTCCCACTCCTTCAACTCCTCATACTGCATCTGTCATCAATCAATATTGCATTTAATAAATAATGACAAAATTGATCTAGATCTTCAAAAATAAATATGATAAAACTCTAATGTTCTCGCATTACATTAATTTATTTATCAACTATCAAACAACAGTTGCTGTATAAAAATGATATTATAGCAATAATTACTGACTACTTATTTAAAGATATAACGTTGTGTTTGAGTTCTAGCTAGCTAACCACCAACAGAGACTTAATTTCAAATCTTAGCTATTTCAAGCCATGTACACAACACATATAAGTTCAAAACAAATTAAAACAACCATCTACAATCTGCAAGCTAACGGTACTTAGTACTTAACATTCAAAGCTGCTCATATATTGGAGCAAAGTTTACCAGGGATAGATATGTTATCATCCTTTGAGGTAGCAGGACCAGTGGAATATTCCTCCGCAGAGTTACTCTCTCTAGAGAGAGCCAGCATGGCCACTTTGTGAGGTAGCAGGACCAGTGGAATATTCCTCCGCAGAGTTACTCTCTCTAGAGAGAGCCAGCATGGCCACCTTGCGAGGTAGCAGGACCAGTGGAATATTCCTCTGCAGAGTTACTCTCTCTAGAGAGAGCCAGCATGGCCACCTTGCGAGGTAGCAGGACCAGTGGAATATTCCTCTGCAGAGTTACTCTCTCTAGAGAGAGCCAGCATGGCCACTTTGTGAGGAAGCAGGACCAGTGGAATATTCCTCCGCAGAGTTACTCTCTCTAGAGAGAGCCAGCATGGCCACTTTGTGAGGAAGCAGGACCAATGGAATATTCCTCCGCAGAGTTACTCTCTCTAGAGGGAGCCAGCATGGCCACTTTGTGAGGTAGCAGGACCAGTGGAATATTCCTCCGCAGAGTTACTCTCTCTAGAGAGAGCCAGCATGGCCACTTTGTGAGGTAGCAGGACCAGTGGAATATTCCTCCGCAGAGTTACTCTCTCTAGAGAGAGCCAGCATGGCCACCTTGCGAGGTAGCAGGACCAGTGGAATATTCCTCCGCAGAGTTACTCTCTCTAGAGAGAGCCAGCATGGCCACCTTGTGAGGTAGCAGGACCAGTGGAATATTCCTTCGCAGAGTTACTCTCTCTAGAGAGAGCCAGCATGGCCACCTTGTGAGGTAGCAGGACCAGTGGAATATTCCTCTGCAGAGTTACTCTCTCTAGAGAGAGCCAGCATGGCCACTTTGTGAGGAAGCAGGACCAGTGGAATATTCCTCCGCAGAGTTACTCTCTCTAGAGAGAGCCAGCATGGCCACTTTGTGAGGAAGCAGGACCAGTGGAATATTCCTCCGCAGAGTTACTCTCTCTAGAGAGAGCCAGCATGGCCACTTTGTGAGGTAGCAGGACCAGTGGAATATTCCTCCGCAGAGTTACTCTCTCTAGAGAGAGCCAGCATGGCCACCTTGTGAGGTAGCAGGACCAGTGGAATATTCCTCCGCAGAGTTACTCTCTCTAGAGAGAGCCAGCATGGCCACCTTGTGAGGTAGCAGGACCAGTGGAATATTCCTCTGCAGAGTTACTCTCTCTAGAGAGAGCCAGCATGGCCACTTTGTGAGGAAGCAGGACCAGTGGAATATTCCTCCGCAGAGTTACTCTCTCTAGAGAGAGCCAGCATGGCCACTTTGTGAGGAAGCAGGACCAGTGGAATATTCCTCCGCAGAGTTACTCTCTCTAGAGAGAGCCAGCATGGCCACTTTGTGAGGTAGCAGGACCAGTGGAATATTCCTCCGCAGAGTTACTCTCTCTAGAGAGAGCCAGCATGGCCACCTTGTGAGGTAGCAGGACCAGTGGAATATTCCTCCGCAGAGTTACTCTCTCTAGAGAGAGCCAGCATGGCCACTTTGTGAGGTAGCAGGACCAGTGGAATATTCCTCCGCAGAGTTACTGTCTCTAGAGAGAGCCAGCATGGCCACCTTGTGAGGTAGCAGGACCAGTGGAATATTCCTCCGCAGAGTTACTCTCTCTAGAGAGAGCCAGCATGGCCACTTTGTGAGGTAGCAGGACCAGTGGAATATTCCTCCGCAGAGTTACTCTCTCTAGAGAGAGCCAGCATGGCCACTTTGTGAGGTAGCAGGACCAGTGGAATATTCCTCCGCAGAGTTACTCTCTCTAGAGAGAGCCAGCATGGCCACCTTGTGAGGTAGCAGGACCAGTGGAATATTCCTCCGCAGAGTTACTCTCTCTAGAGAGAGCCAGCATGGCCACCTTGTGAGGTAGCAGGACCAGTGGAATATTCCTCTGCAGAGTTACTCTCTCTAGAGAGAGCCAGCTTGGTCATATGGATTAAATAACTTTACTGTGTATTTTAAAAAAATATTAAAATAATTGCCTTATATTTTGAATTAAAAGCTTTAATGTTACCTTAAAGTAGCGAGTAGCTAGAGCAGGTACAAGGAAGTAAGGAGGCAGTTGCTTCAACTTGTCAGCTTCAGTAGTGAAAACCTCTGCTAACATCTTCCACCTTGTCTCCTGCATCTCATCCCCACACGTCCACAGAGCTATCAGTCCTGGATGCTCCACTATAACACACATTATAATAATAATTAAACATTTGTTTTTAAATAATATTTGTTCTTAGTTCTAGATCAGCTCTAGATAGTTCTAGTCCAGGAGATAGCGTGCAAAAAAGTCTCTGACTAACATCAAGCTAGAATTTTGTATAAAAGTCAATCTTTTAGCGACTTTTAAGAATATGTGGTCGGCTAAGTTCGTCTGCGGGACATAGCTTGGCAATAGGCGTTTGAAAAAAAAAAAAAAAAAAAAAAAAAAAAAAAAAAAAAAAAACGGGTTGAGAGTGGCTATCTCTCACCAATTATGGTGGAGAATGTGATTTTCATGATCCTGAGTACAGAATTAGTTAGTAGACCAAAAATCAAGTTGATGTCAGTTTGTCCCTTGACTGGTGACCACGTTGATTTTTAGTAATATTTGAATGACTAACCTAACAAGTGTGAAAATAACATCGACTTGATTTTTGGTCTACTAACTAATTCTGTACTCAGGATCATGAAAATCATACTGTCCACCATAATTGGCAGGACATGGCCGCTCTCCACGATTTTATTTTTTTCAAATGCCTATTGCCAAGCTATGTCCCGCAGACGAATCTAGCCGACCACATATTCTTAAAAGTCGCTGAAAGATTTACTTGTATACAAAATTCTAGCTTGATGTTAGTCAGACATTTTTTTGCACGCTATCTCCTGAACTGTTTTCTTGTTTCTAGATCTCATTCCAAACAAAAACTTATCATCGTTGAATAAATCTGTTGTTCAATAATTGTGTCTAAGTCTACTAAACATTGCCTTGCAGCTTTCTTTGTAATGATTTAGACTATTGGTGAAGCTGAGGCTCTCTGAGCAAAACCTCTGATATAATAAATATACATTTCTGAAACTCGGACTGTAATCTACAGAATATTAGATTGTCAAGTCCACCAAATACCCACAACAATTGTAGTGTTTTCTTACCTTTCTCAAGATATTTGGGTTTAACTTGAACAAAGTCTTCCAAACTGTCATAACCTGTCATGACCAGTTCATTCACATAGTGGCCCTCACTGCCTTCATCTAGCGGCTTCTCCTTCAGCAGGATCCCATAGATAGCACGGCGTAACTCCTTCAATAACTATAATAAAATAAATAAATAGGTAACTAAAATAATTTCAATAATGAAAAATGAAATATACTTTAATATCAACCACACAACATGAGTCGTATCTGACCCAATTAGTATTTATGGGTGATTCTCAGTTAAATTGGTAATTTTAACATTTTGAGAAAAGACCTGGAGTAGAGGATTTTTCAAGTAAAATTTATATTTCAATCATTTAAGTTTCACCAAATAAATCCTTAATTATTATTATTTTAAAAAAAAAAAATCACTGGAACCTTAAAGAAGTGAGGGGAGGGTGTGGACTTTCTAAAATCTTTTTCTAATACCTAATGAAGATTGTAATGAACACTAAATGTTCATTATTACTATGGTAGTAATGTCTTGGACAAAACCAAGCAAACAGCTACCTACTTATATCCATTTTTTCAGGATTTTAATTTTTGAAGTAAAACTTCTTTAGGCATGGTAAAGTGGCTGCGTGAATGAAACAAATGCATGTAACTAAGTTTGTGTTTCAAAACTTGTCTAAGTAAAAGATTTTTTACAGGTAAATCAATTGCTGGCTTAAGGTCGATCAGTTGATTTACACGGGCTTAAGTCGATCAGTTGATTTACACGGGCTTAAGTCGATCAGTTGATTTACACGGGCTTAAGTCGATCAGATGATTTACACGGGCTAAAGTCGAACAGTTGATTTACACGGGCTTAAGTCGATCAGTTGATTTACACGGGCTTGTCGATCAGTTGATTTAAACGGGCTTAAGTCGATCAGATGATTTATGCCGGCAGTTGATTTACCTGTAAAAAATCTTTTACTTGGACGAGTCTCGATTTATCGACCTCTGATTCAGCAGGCATAAGTGCTAACCATTGCACCACGGAGGTAATCATTTTTCAATACACAGAGTGTGTATGTGAATGTAATATTTTATACATTATTAGTTATTTATGCACCTAGGGAATAATGTAAGATATTATTTCCTGCGTGACTGAGTTGATTCCTGAGGCAAAGCCGAAGGAATCAAGGCAACTAAATCCCGAGGCGAAGACGAGGGTATTAGGTATTTTAATTCCCGAGGCGAAGCCGAGGGTTTAATGTTAATTAGCTCCCGAGGTGTAGCCGAGGGAGATAATTATAACGAGGGAATTATAATACATTATTCTCGAGGTACATACAAAATTTTATCTCCAGAAAAAGCGCAGTATAAGATTTAATCAATAAAGAAAACATTTGTATTTCTTTATTCAACTAATTAAATGCAAAAATAAAAAAATATAAATTATTTAAAGCAATTAATTATCACTTTTAAAGTAATACAAAAAAGTTTAACGAAAGCTAAACAAAAGTAAACAAAGCATCGTAGAATGAATCGCAATACAGCTGGGAGTTTTAAAGCAGTGTTGCCAACCTGATTTCAATCAATTCACTATATTTGCCATTCATTCTCTACTATTTACAAAATAATTAGGTTGGCGAACGTGGATTATAATCCCGTTTTTACATTATTTCCCTGTTTTCACATTATTTCCTCGTTTTTAAGAACGGGGATGAAAAGACCAACATTATTACCTATAAACTAGCCCTGAAAAGTTACTTTTCATCCCTATTGGAGATAAAATAATATAATACATATAAATGTTTTTTCTTCATTATTCGCTTAAATGTTATGAAAATATTTTGTTTTTCAATTAAATTCCACATAACCCTTTCTTAATCCTGAAATAATTAAATTTTCAACAAATTTGTTTCTATAGAACTTAAGTTTCACTTCTAATGCGTGAGAGTCTCACACATTTTTTTATTTTTTTTATTTTTTTAAAGTATTTAATATATATACAGTGTGTCCACACCAAATTTGCAAATACCCATTTTTAATGAGAATGACTGTTACATGGTACAGGGTGAAGCGAGGCAGACGTATGAATTGGAAAATGTAATAAAACACAAAATGTTACAAAATAATTTTTTCCTGATTTAATAACATGGGAAATTTAAATTTACCTAGATTTAAACAAAGTATCGGATAAGTGGTTCCCCTCACACTCCAATCCAAACACTGATTACAGTAAGATTTACTAAAGTTTTGACTTTTGACAGCGCGGGAAAATCCGTTGGGAGCCAATGAGAAGTCAGGATTTTGAATTTTGGAAGGTCCGGCCAACTAGGCAAACAAAAATGTCACCGGCCCTCCTACAGGCGTAGTGGCATTACTTTTTTCATCATTTAGGTTGGCCAATCTGAGTGTCAAAAGTCAAAACTTTAGTAAATTTTACTGTAAGCCTTTTTTCGAAGCTTTTGTGCACTCTTTCGAGCATTTCCACAGGAATTTCGGTAATTTTGGCTCAAATGTTGTACTTGAGGGATTCCAGGGTTCTGGGACGATCCCTATACACCAAGGATTTAAGGTATCCCCACAGAAAAAAATCACAAGGAGCCAAATCAGGCGATCTTGCTGGCCAGTTTAAATCGCCTCTTAAAGAGATGAGACGCCCGGGAAATCTGTCTTGCAAAATGTTTGAATTGACGACACCATTATAACCCACGTGGAACATAAACTTCCCGTTCCCCTCTTTCAAACGACCCTACTCTCAACCGTCTAGGACCAGTAGGAAGGGAGCAATCCCCTCTTCAAATTCATACGTCTGCTGTGCTCCTCCCTGTATTATTTTTTGGGCTGAACATTATTAGTTATCTTACAGTTCCGACAGGTATGATCACTCTCGTAGGGTTGTATGTCTCAAGAGTGGTGGAGTTAATGAACCTACATAACATCACTATGTCGTAGATCAGAGAGTAGTAGTAACTGTCAGTTCCCTTCTTCTTGACTAGTTCTCTTATCTTCTGCCAGTTCTTATCAGACACTCTCTTCTCGATACCTGGTAACAAGATATTTTAATAATTAGAATTAAATTTGTGAGGTATAATTTAATAAAAACAACATAGTTTTGTAAAATTTATTTAAATCATCAGTGAATAAATGTTATAAACCAGCGTTTCTCAACCTTTTTGATCTGTGACTCAACAAATTTGTTTGAAATCATTCCACGGCCCAATACTCACCCAAGTATGTTTTGTAGGTTTAGTATAACCTTAAGTCTTAAGTGTTCTGTAAAAATAAGTTTTCTTAGTCACATTCACCTAGGTTCTGTAATAAATGCAATTACAGCAAAGCGCAATAAGCAATATAAATATGAATCCTAATCAAAAGTACTCATTGCTATTGATTATGATATTTAATATTTAAACAATCTAAGATAAAGTAACTATTAATCACTTAGGCAAACACTCGACAAAAAACAAATGAAGAAAGGTTCAAACAGTTACAAACCAAAACTACAAGCATAAAATCTGTGAATTATTTATAAGCGCATAAATTAGAGGGACTCCCTCCACCACATAGTCATAGACTATGGCCCGCCATTATCATTTCACCACCCTTTCTTCTAATGTCTCTCATTAATTCCTCCACTGAATTCAACTTCTTTGCAAGACTTATTCAGTGTCAATACCGACTGACACCTGTTCTTTGAGCATTCCACAAAAAAAAAAAAAAAAAAACGAAAAACCTCGATACGTCGCGTCAGAGAGGTTACATAAAAGTGACAAAGGTTGCTATGACGTCATGCGCCCTCCACGATTTTTCGTCAGGTTATCTTTTCTGGCTCATAATAAACCATTGTTTACTAGAGTTCTGTAAGCATTTTATAGTTTTTTCCTCTTTTTATTCTACTAAAAGCTTTTTTAACCGTTTTTAACCTTATCATATATCAGTAACATCATTAATAAGCCAATAAATGTATACATTATAGATGATAAAACAAATAATTCTCACAAATAACTCAAAGAAGATGTAAAATATCTACTCACAGATGTGCTCTTTTTACTCTATTAAAAGCTTTTTTAACTGTTTTTAACCTTATCATGTATCAGTAACATCATTAATAAGCCAATAAATGTATACATTATAGATGATAAAACAAATAATTGATTAAAAAATAATAATAAAATAAAATAGCACTGATAAACCCCACCTATATCCAATGTTATGAGCCAGCTAACCTAACAACACGCACTTTTTTACGTAAGTGATGTCACACTTCCCCGGCGTATTTCGATACTGCCTATCTCTAGACTGCAGCGCTATTTTATCTTCTGCTGTAATTCTTGCTAAGTTTTACTCTTTCAATTGTAATAGTACCTACAGAAAACTAATTAATGTTTGATCTTTTCTTAAATATATATTTTTTACCTGTTAACCCTGGAATGCTAATGGTAATTGGATGGTTGGTATTACTAAACCTTCGTTGATTCGACTAACATATGCAGAAAATACATTTTTTGGGTTGAAACTACACTTTTATAAAGAGAAAACTATTAAGAACTCATTATTAAATCTTTTAGTGAGATATACAAACTTTTGATGACAAATAAGTAAGTAGGAACATCAGAAGAATTTGAAATTGAGTGAACATTAATGCACCAGGTTCCATGTCCCAGGCCAAAAGCCCTAGGCCCTTTGCTAAGTGCTCAAGGCCCCAGATTATCGGCCACTGGTCTCTGGCCCAAGGCCAATCACCCTAGGCCTATTGCCCTTACCCCAGGCCCATTGTCCCAGGCTATAGGCTCATTTGGCGACCAATTAATTCTCTACGTTTATTACTAAATGTTAGTCGAATCGAAGTTGCTTTGACGGGAATTTGCCAGAAAACGAGTGTATGCTCAAAAGGATTTCTACTGCTGCACTAGCAGGTGTGTTACTAAGCAGTACAAGTACTGCAGAAGGATGGGGTACTCATCACCATCGCATATGAGCGTAAAAGATTAAGGTTCAAACTGTGCTCGTCGATTTGACTACCATTAGCATTCCAGGGTTAATGCATACATTTTATTTATTTTTATTTTACCAATTCCTTTGCGAGACACAAATAGTTATTTACGCACTAAGGGAGGAAAGTAAGTGATTGCACCCTGAGCGATGAAGTTGGTTCCTGAGGCGAAGCCGAGGGAACCATAACGTTCACTCCCGAGGCGGAGCCGAGGGAGTTAATTATCGTGAGGGTGCTAGTGGTTTTTACTCACAAGGTACGTACAAGATTTTACCTCCAGAAGGGAGAAAAAATATGGAAAGATTTTAATTTTAAATTACGTTATTCAACAAAAAATACATAGGTTTATATTTATTTTTAAAAAATATAGTTAGATATAATATTAACAATTCTCTAAATAAGTTTAATCACGTTAAAATTAAATTATAGAGATAATAATAATTTGAATTTCAATGCTAAAATTAAATGGGAGAATCAGCTGGAAGCTGAGTCGTGTATTGAATGGTGTTGACAACTGATGTATTTAAATATGGATTAGTTAATCTATATTTAGAAATTATGTTTCCACTTTTACCTTGTTTGTTTCTTTTACTGATGAATCACTATGGCAACCGTTGTGGAGGTTACATGACATGTGTGAAGATGACATTATAGATTTCGACATTAAACAAAAGTTAGTAAATGAAATGTGTATTAGCACCAACCTTATTTACTTGTGCTTAATCTAGGGCAACACTGGAGGGAATCATGAGAGTTCATGATTCCCTTATTTTTCATAACTCCCTGTTTAACCCGACCGGGTGCAATGAGTAACTTCCCTCCCTGTAAACTAGGGAGGAAAGTTCACTTTTTCTCCCCGCTGGAGGTAAAAAATTTACCGTGACCCATTTTTGGATCGTGATCCAAAGGTAGAGAATTGCTACTAGAGAATAAACTACTGTACTAAAATGAGTATCTTTACATAGTGAAGTTCGATAGGGTTATGATGTCGGTGATGGATTTAGGAAATTAAATAAAAGAGGAAATAGAAAAGGATTCCAAGTGGGGGACTTGATGAAGTTGAGAGGATTATAACTAAAAGTAAAAGACTCCAGGTATAAAAGCATGGACATCAAGGTACGGTAAAAGGGTGCAAACAGAAAACTACAACAAGACTTAAAAATAAAAGAAAAAAGTTAAATGACCCAACCCTTCTTACAGATAAATCTGATGTCATCTACAACTTTTATTTTGTAGATTGTAACTCATCATATATTGGCCAAACTTCCCAATTTATCCATTAATGACTTTACAAACATGAATATAGCCTCAGACCTAGACCATCCTAATCACACCGCCCTTAATAATCACTTTGGTTCAACCAATCATAAATTTGATTTTACTAATCCTACTATTAATAGATACTAATCCTAATATTTTTCAGAAGAAATATTCTTGAACTATACTAAACATCAAAAACCAACAAAACTCTTAATTTTAGAACTGCCGCCAATAATTTAAGTATACGTTACTAGAGGTCGACCAAGAAGTCATGAACACGGGAGAAATGGAAAGCTTAACTTCGTTTAAAATCGGAACTTCCTAGTAGTGCCGAAGTCAGTACAGTCGGGTGCTAAGACAATACCCATTTCTAGTTTGTATGACATGCCCAGTTACGTCAAATCTCACGAATAACAACAACAAGAAGGTTTCCAATCTGTTAGGTTTCCTGTTTTGTTTGTTTTTATACAATACGAATTATAGTCACACCTGTCCTAAATCCAAATAACTCAGAAATAAAGAGGAGGAAATAATAGATTATGAAAGAAGAAAATCGAAGAACATTTAAATTGAAAGAATATTATTATGAATAATAATATAAAGATATTATCGTACATTATTAGTGATTTCTTATCAGGTACAGTGTTGCCTGTTGCATAAAATATTAAAAGAAATAAAGAAGTTATCAAAAATAAAATTATTATTAACAAAAGAACAACACTGTGTTTTTTGACCGTGGTCTATTATATCAAAAACTGACTGTACATGACGACACTAGCGCACTCCTCACATTTCCATAACTTCTTCGTCGACCTCTAGTATATTATTGATAATTTTTAATTTTTTGTCTTTGTTCTCGTTAAATGTTTATATTATTATGTTAGTTATACTTCAGTCATTATGTATATTTATTCCGGGTTTTCAGACCACGCCCCAACTTAGGAAGACCAGATAGGCTTGCCCAAATGCCCCTTTAAAATGAGTTCCCTTTATAGGATTGCAGACCTAATTCAGGACCAGTTGTACATGAATGTGACTTACTAACATCAAGCTAGAATTTATTCATTCATTTTTATATGCCCTCCAAGAATAGGGGGGTCCATCATTAAACCATTAAAAATGTACCCTGCTTTTTAAAACCAAAACAAGGTTCATACTTGGTGGTGGTTTGGAGAGGTCGTAACTCGAAATGCTTTCCTGAAGGAGTTGAGATTTGGAGCGTTGTCCAAACACTTGATCAGCTATTAAAGACAAGTCCACACTGTTCAGGCTTCTAACGTACCTCCCTACAGACTCAACTACACTCCTCTCATTCCATATTCTCCTTAAATAGCGGTGGAAGTCCTGTCAAAAAAAATAAAAACTTTTAATGAAGGTGCGGCAACACTTGTAGGGTCACAATTATGACCTACAATCTAAATGTCTTCAGAGTTGGATGTCAAATGAATGGTTTTTAAGTTATCGGCCACAAAAATGTGATTGACATACTGACACAGACAAACATGAAACCAAAAAATGTTACCTGATGTCTAAAACGGATTTCTGTCAAGGAATTTTTACTTTTCCTCACTACTAAAAGTAGGAAAAGTATTGTTTTCACCAAAAAAATTTTTTTTTGAGATTTCAACGGAATTAACCGTTTTAGGTGTTTTTAAGACCTCCTGTGTGGTTTTCAGCATGACGTATGTATGTTATCATCGAAGCGCCCAAGGTATTTAACCTAGAGAGTTGAAACTTGGCAGAAAAATCAGTCCTAACCTGTAGTTTTTGCCGCCCGAAAAATCAACTTTTTCTGCCATCTTGAACCCAGTTTGCTGAGTCAGCAACAATTTAAAAAAATCGTAATAAATCGAAAATGGTCCTGATCGAGTTGAAATTTGGCTCGAATGTACCTGTCTGTATGACAAACAAGACAACTAAATTTCATTTTGATTTTGGCCGCCATTTTGAAGTTATCATTTTTTGAATTTTTAAACTTTGACGGTTAATAATACTGAAAGTATAAATAGGTTTTTGTCATATAGCATATCGTTGGAACCGAAAAAAAATTAAGAAACAAATATAAAAAAAAAACCGATGAAATTCCATTAATTAGTTTAAAAGTTATAAGCAAATATAATTATTTATTAGTGCGATAATTTTGATGACGTCAAAGTTTGTTTACATCTGTCAAAATACCGCCAAACTTCAAATAATTAAATAAAATATAGGTATTAAAAATAAGGTTTTTTTGAAGAATGAAAATAAATCAGTTAGTTCAGAACGGTCACCCATCCAAGTACTGACCACGTCCAATGCTGCTTCCTCCTGCTGCGAAGCACAAGGAGAGGCCACTTTAGTGGTTTCTGAAGTGAGGAAATGTTCCGAGGTACCGAGGTATTTGAATTCAGCTCAGAAGCAATAAAGGTTGAATATTTTGTATTATTTAGTTTTACTAGTGACATTTTTAAAACATATAAAAATAGACGATGATATCTCTGTGCAAACAGTCACGTTCCAAGAGAATAACACTTGTAAATATGTCAATGAAATTGAATTCTAATGATGCAAGCTACACATTGCTTTAATCATGTTTGAAATGACATTGAACTATTCTCTAACTTGAACTAATATTAGAACATATTATCTACTAGGTGTGCAATGCAGTGCTTACAATATTGAGCTGAGGTGTGCATTTTAATCTTAAACAATAAACATTTTTATTAATAAACAGCTGAAATCGGATTAAAAATAGTACGTGATTCTCTATTTTACCCCCCTCTTAAATGAAAATATGACAAAAGTGAACATAACAACAATAACTGTACTCTTTAATTGTTTTCAAACCACATACATCATAAAGGCAGAATACTATTTTAACTTTTGTACCTCGTACCCCTTTGGAATAATTTGGACATTTTCAGATTTATACCTTCCTGTGGTTATTCTCATTTACCGTGCTGAATTTTGTGCGGATCGGTTCAGCCGTTTAGGAGAAGTATGCCTCCAAACAAATGCAAAGTGTAGTATAAGAGCTTCGATCGCGTAGCTCAATAAATATCTAATAGGTAATACTGGTAAATTCTGATAACCTGTTTTCTCGGGATTAATCTGTTTCTCGAGAAAATTGCATACAAAGATACGAATGAAAAATTGTGTCAGAATTAGCAATTGTTCTCCTGTATATTCACTTCTTCAATAATATTTTCTAATAATAATCTTATCAGTTAATTATCTTATATTATATTGTGATAAATTTAGTGCGTAAAGTAAAAAAAAAAAAAAAAATCTTAGCCCAGGGTAGAACAAACCTGTTTTGAACCCAAAGCTTGGGCAATATCCTACCAATACATTCCTCAGTCTTTCAGGGAATTAAATATTTATTTCTATTTGGTATATATTTTTATTAAAACTTATAGATAAAATATAAGAATGATTAACCAGTACTTATTTTTAAATTTAAATGGAAACCCAGCAATTTTTTAAAAGGGTTTAATAAGATTTCAACGGAATTATCCGTTAAGGGGTTTTTTTTTTTTTAGACAATTTAGTGGTTTTTAGCTGTCTGACTGTATGTGTGCCTGTGTCAAGCATAATTCCCACAGTTGTCAAGCTAGAGAGTTGAAACTTGGTACAAAAATCATTCCTCACAAGCAGTTGTGCTGCCAAGAAAATCATAAATTTTTGACGTCAATAACCCATTTTACTGATTCAGCAAAATTCAAAGGAAATCAGCATATTTTCAGATTGCACTGAAATTTGGACCAATCATACCTTTTCATAAGCTAAACATTTTTACTAAATTTCGTTTTGATATCTGCCACAATTTTAAAAATATTGAGTATCTGCTACCAGACGAAGGGGGGGGGGGGGGGGGGGCGCACCCCCAGACAGTGTGGGGTTCAGCCTGACTGACTGGGACCCACTAAACTCACAAATCCTTTTTTCAAGGCAGGGCCCAGCATGGAACTCTTTTCACATTACTTCATGCTGGTGCCTAGATGTTTGCCTACACAGGCTGCATTCCTTTTTCACTTAGAGCCTTTATTCTACTACTTCTTCTGCAGCTGCTTTTTTCTGCCGGAGGATGTTTTCCACGTAGCAGCTAACGGCCTGCCAGTTTTCTGGGTCTTCTATCATTTTTCGACAATGTTGTCTGGATTAAACATTCCTATTTTCTCTATCAGTCGTCATCTTTCTTCCTGCCTCCTTGAGCAGTAGAAGAAGGTGTGCTCGGCGTCATCTCTCTTGTGGCCGCAGTGGAAGCATGATGGAGTGTCACTTTTCCCATCTTATCAAGGTAGGCACGAAAGCAGCCATGACCTGTCAGCATCTGGGTTAGAAAAAAGTTGGTCTCCCCGTGGTTTCTGTTGTACCACAGAGGGAGGTCCTTGATCAGTCTAAAAGTCCATCTTCCCGTGGTCCCGTTCCGCCAGCGTTCTTTCCACTCCACCATGGACTCTGCGCTCGCTTCGCGTCTCACTGCTTTTTTAGCCTCCTTGTTGGTTTGTCCAATCTTTTTTCTTTCCTTTGCTAGTAGGTCTATCGGGACAACCCCTGCAACGACGAGGATTGCTGATTCGGACACCTTGCGGTAGGCACATGCAGAGTCCTCAGTGCGCCCCTTCTCTGTGTGGACAGCAGCTTCTTTCTGTACTTCTCGTACCTCATTGTGTCCGCCCAGATCTCAGCCCCATAGAGCATTATGGAGTGTGTGACAGACATCAGCAAACTCTATATGATTAAAATAAGTCCTCTATATTTTAACTTAATATCTGCATCCATTATGAAAATATCGACTTATGATTTTTATATAGGAAAAAGTTTGCTTACATTTTTAAATACCTCACAATAACAGACCTCCCTATACTGAAATCAAATTTAAATGGACATAATAAAATAGACTGCCAATTAGTGTGGCACATAGCTTAGACAGAATGACAGACAGACACGGAACAAAGAATGGTCCTTGATGTCTGAAATAGAATTATAGCTTTGAATTTTTGAAATCTAAGACATAAAATATTTTAGTTGTTCAGAACGATGATCACAAGCAAAAATCTGTTGTTATTTATAGGTTTAGGTTTGGTAAGAACAAATTCCGAGATGCCCTGCACCCTACTTTTTTTTTTAATTATTATAACACACCAAACCATGATGATATGAAATAGTAAACTGACCTGAAGTGAGTTGTAAGGGACAATATCGTTGCCAATGAGAGAAGCAAATAGAGGCAGTCGTTCAACTGGGAATCCCAACTCTCTGGCCAACATATCCCCGCTGTAGCAGTACGTTGTCATGGTTTGCAAGTTGAGATTTCTAATAGACAAGTAATAAGGAGCTGCTCTGTAGATTACATAGTCAGTGTCCTGAGCCAATATAGCCAGACATTTGTTGTTGATAGCGTACTCACTAATCTCTTCATCACACTCTCTAATAGCTATTATCACCTGAAAATCAACCAACAAGATAAATTATATGATTTTTATACATCACGTATTTCTAGATATACATAATATATATGCAAATTTTATGAGTCTCACAATCATCATTACGAAAGCAATTAGTCCCTATATTTTAACCCTTATAGTGAAATATTTCTCTACAACCAACGCAGTAAGGAAGCAACACCATGACAATATAAAACACAAAGGGAGGAATTTTGAGAAGGCAGTATAAGTTAAATTAAAAAAGTTTACATAGTTTCATAGTAAATTTTCAAGTAAAGCTTTTTTAAATGTAACTTACATTTATTTAAAAAAAAATATAAAAATATTATTTTTCAAACAACTAGGTTACCGAAGTTTGAAAAATATTATTATAGCAAGCCATTAATAATGTTACAAATTGTACAAACATACATAAGTTAACTCATAAAACATTTTCTAAGCTTAATTTACTTCTTAATTAATAAATAAAACAGTAAAGACTAAAGAAGAGGCAATTACTAAACAAATTGTTGGGGAAAAAATTAATGTTTTTGTTTATGTCTGTACATTTATTTTGATTGCAAAACCTCTTACAAACTCAAACACATAATTTCTCAATGAATTCGAAGTCATTTAGTTATAAACTAGCTGTTGGTAACTCATTTAGTTATAAACTAGCTGTTGGTAATTCATTTAGATATAAACTAGCTGTTGGTAACTCATTTAGTTATAAACTAGCTGTTGGTGATTCATTTAGTTATAAACTAGCTGTTGGTAACTCATTTAGTTATAAACTAGCTGTTGGTGATTCATTTAGTTATAAACTAGCTGTTGGTAACTCATTTAGTTATAAACTAGCTGTTGGTGATTCATTTAGTTATAAACTAGCTGTTGGTAACTCATTTAGTTATAAAGTTGGTAACTCATTTAGTTATAAACTAGCTGTTGGTAACTCATTTAGTTATAAACTAGCTGTTGGTAACTCATTTAGTTATAAACTAGCTGTTGGTCACCAGGGAAGAACTTTTATGGTTCTGCATCTTTCTGTCAGTCAGAAAGACAACTACTTGTCCGATGAACCTTTTGCGCCCATATGGATCTCTTCCACATGCTCACAAAAATACATTTGCATCTGTATCTTCAAAAGTACTTATCTGATTTTTATGGCGTTTCGATGGTTTGTTGGAAGTAGTCCACAGATAGCCCCAGATTAATTTTAACCGTCTGCCCTCTTTAAATTTTGCTAATTTAAAAAGTCTGAATTAGGAACCCAAATTCTGGGTGCTTCTATGAAAAGGTCAGTAATAATTAAATTGTTATTGAATAAAGTTTTAATATAAAGTTTAATAAAGTAATTAATATAAGCAACCCAAATTAGAGAAAGTATCAAGGAATTTGTTAAAAAAATTGCAATAGAATTTTAGTACAAAAAAATGAAAAATGTTCTTTATCTAACCTAAAATAATAACTATTCATAGGTATATATGATTTTGACTTGTTGTAATTAATATTAATAGTTATAGATGCTTGAAAATGACTCGAGGAAGAGTCGAAATATAGCTGTATGATGTAGGAGAGTTGTTTTTATATTACATCCCTAAGGACCCAAAATAACTACAATAATTAATAAAATAATAAGATTATTACAAAATTTCGTTGAAAAAAATTCTCATTGACCCTCCCCATATCATTTCCCCTCCTCGCCTCTCCCTCATTAAAAAAAAATTAATGAACCCCAAAAACATTAAAAAAAAATTGGATATCACTAAACTTTAGATGCATTAAACTTCACTTGGAAGGGTTTGGATTGAAAAAATGCCACAATTGGATACCATATCCAAAGTAACCTCTACAAGATAGGATACTTTTTATTCAGTTTGGTCTTCACGTAACAAAGTACTCATGATAACAGCGTTCACTAGTGAGAGCTGGAGAGGTCGCATCAAAAACCTATCATCGAAACTTCAAGCCCTGCAAGATAAAGCAGTTAGTTTTTTCAAGTGTTTCATTAAGTGAGAAATATCACTACAAAAAATCCTGTAGTAAAATTAGATAGTGTACAAAAATGGAAGAATTTTACGTAAATAAAATGATTAATTTAGCAATATTAAAAGTACAAAGACGGTTGAAATTAATCTGGAGCTATCAACGAGCTACATTTGACAAAACATCCAAAAATCAGATGAGTATTTTTAAATATATAGGTGTAAATTAATGTATGTTTGTGTGCAGAAGAGAAACAAATGGGCGCAGTAGGTTGAAACTTATGTGGGACCAACAATGGGCTAATTATGACCTATTATCAAAATTTCATTAAAATAAGTAAAGTAGTTTTTAATATATTATGGTGGTTCGCAAAAATTGAGCGACAGACAGACACAGGACCAAAACTGTTCCCTGATGTCTGAAATAGATTTTTATCTTGGAATTTTTGAAATCGAGAGATAACACATGTTTACTACGTTTTTATTAGCTTGCTTTCTTGTTTGTTTGTTTGTTTGTCCAGTACAAATCTTGCAATCAAATTTTAACTAACATCCCGAGTAGCTAGACATTTGAAACTTTCAGAATAGCTCTGAACACAATGACAATGCATTATTTTAATACTTTTAGTCATCTTTCAGCAGAATTTAATTCGTTTTCAGCAAATTTTGCTGTATGGAAAGTTAGTTTGGCAAAAAATCCGCAAGCTTTTTATTGGTTTTGACATGTCGCATATTTACAATCTTCATTTTGATTTTTTATTTAGTCAATAGAAAATTTAAAAACGTAGTATATAAAAAGTTCTTTTTATCTTTTAATTTTGTTTTTCAGAACGATCACATAGTGTCCGTTACCTTTAGTAAGCTAAGAAACAAAATAAGTAATAGACTTACAGTACAGTTTTTATTCCGACTGAGGGCGTAAATTAAGAGTATTGGTAATCCACTGGGTAAGACACTACATCCTCTGTAATCTCTTTCCAACTGCTGAGTGCTCTTTCCCTGCTCGAGACCAAGCAAAAGTGTTGATAATTTGGAGGCATTTATTAACTTTCTCTCCTTCCAGGTCGCTAACTTCCTGTCTTGGACAGGTCCGTCGAAGAACACAACAAGACGACAGCCAAGACAAGTAAAGCTTTCTATGAACCTGTCTATCTGATCCAAACCTTCCTTGAACTGACCTCCAGTCAGCCAGTGCAGCCCACTGTACAGGGTTCTTATGATGTTCAGTGCGTCCATCACAATCACCGGGTCTAACCCTGTCTCCATCCTAGAAAAACAAAAATGTAAGTGTACTCAAGTAGCATGAGGTTGTCCCAAGGATATCCACAGAACCAGGATATCCATTGGCACATCCTGTGGATGGTAGAATTTTTGTCTTATGGCTAATCTAATGTCTTCCCTTCTAATGTCCATGGGACTTCCAGATCATATCCAGTGGGATAAGCTATGGACAGTTTTGGGACATATCCTGGATGCTTAAAATGTAAATTTTTAAAATAATGAAGAGTTGTGACAATTGTGATGTGGATTATAAGTTACAGCCCCTTTTGTGAATTCTAAGATTTTAAGTACTTGAAGTTTTATGTTATCCCTCCGAGATTTGAACCTGGTACCTCCTTCATTTCCTTAATCCACTTGGCTATGAATCATTTCCGAATTGGTGCAACTCAAAATGAATACTTCAACCTTACACCATAAATATATAAATTTTATAAATAATTTGAGGATTGTTCACTATAGCTTTCACTGAAACATCATCCTTTGTATAACATAGATAAATCCACTTCTAATTTAATCTGTGTAACATTTTTTAATAAAAGCAAAATGCTTTAGAAATAATAACTCATCCATTGGATACCCCTAACTGGACATACCGTTAAGGACATCCATAGGATACCCTTAACTCGATGTCCATAGGATACCCTTAACTGGACATCCTGTTAAGAATATCCATAGGATGGGAATATGGGCAGGAGGATCAAATCTGGCCAAAAGGATATCCCAGAGATGTCTTTTGGATCAGCTGTGCTACTTGGGGTACATTTCTTTGGAGATGAAATCTCAAATGGAGAGATGAGTAAATGAAACTAGGCATAATATATCACATGTTAAAACTCCCCAAACTATTGGTATTCAGTGTTGCCAAGTAGAGGCAGTCTTTTACCAACTTCAAAGTACCCAAATGCTCGACTGCCTGTCACCTAGCACCCTAATCACACATTATATATACTACATATTTAGAAATAACTTCATCTGGACCACCCTTGATCTTAAGGCTCTACCGCTCTTTGAGGTTAGAAAAATCATTAAATTTAAAATTTTATTGGTTCTAAGCGAGATATCAAAAATCTAATCACAGGCTTCACTCCTAATTTTAATTCTGCACAATTTCAGCCCTATTTCAACATCCTATGATAAATAGTACAGGCGCCATTTTAATACAACGATAAAACTCTTTCTATTAAAATGGCGCCTATACTATTTATCATAGGAAATTGAAATAGGGCTCAAATTGTGCAGAATTAAAATTAGGAATGAAGCCTGTGATTAGATTTTTGATATCTCGCTTAGAACCAGTATAATTTTAATTTTACTGTTTTTCCTAACCTCAAAGGGCGGTAGAGCCTTAATCCATCTATAATTTCACTCTTATTTCTAGTCTTATTATCATTTTAAAATACATCAATGTTAGTTGTGAAGTCAAAAGAAGGATTTGCACTAAATGTAGTCTTATCTTTGCATGCAAAACATCCCCTTGTTTAAACGGGTTATCAACATGTGTGTCACCTACCCTATCATTTGCTGACTTCCTAATCTAAAGATAAATGTGTTGGGAGTTCTCTAAATTCATTTATGATTATATTTAAATGAACTATTTTGATATATTTATATTTAATTATTCACTTCAAATAGAGCTTTTCCAATTTTAAAATGTTAAAAGATGTAACTATTCAATCATTAACATTTAAACAGCATCAGGCATGGTCACCACAAGGGATGCTCACCATCAGGTTTAGTCAACACTAGGGATGGTCACCATCAGGTATGGTCACCATCAGGTATGGTCACCATCAGGTATGGTCAACACTACAGATGGTCACCACTAGGGATGGTCACCATCAGGTTTAGTCAACACTAGGGATGGTTACCATCAGGTATGGTCAACACTAGAGATGGTCACAACTAGGCATGGCCAATAAAGATTTAATTCATCGTTTATTAGGACTTATTCTTATAAAACCATTTTTATATTTAAAGTTTATCTGATTGTTACTTTAAAATGTGTGTGTGTGTGTGTGTGTGATAAATACAAGATATATTTTTGAAGTTTTTTACACTATATTTAGATTTAGGCTAGGTGCTTACATACAATTTTTAATCGCTCGACTATTAGTTGTATGTCAAAAAGCTATTGGATCTTAACTATCGAACACTAAACTATCGACACGATAGTTGCTCGATTAATAAATCATAAAACTTCATCGATCGTCTTTTGACTATTTAGTTGAACAACTATCGTCGACAGCGCTATGTACATTGCCATGTATTGGAGTGCGTATACACTCAACTAAACTGTCAATCAGCGATCCTTCAAAATGAGTTTTTCTTACTTTAAAGTAACTCTTAATCTTTTTTCTGGCGCTATAGAGCGCCTTTATGTTGTGCCATGATGATGTATACATGGACCAATCAGTTTAATTATTTCAATTTAAATCAAATTATAATTATTATTAACTACGGGAAACAGACAGAGAAAAATACATTACAGCGCCAGGATTTGAACCACGGGCCTCTATATGGTAGAGCGCTATACTGGAAATATAGAGGCCCGTGGTTCAAATCCCGGCGCTGTAGTGTATTTTTCTCTGTCTGTTTCCCGCAGTTAATAATAATTATAATTTGATTTAAATTAAAATTTAATCTTTCTGTAGTATGAATACTACCAAAATGGTAAAATATGAATTTTTAATTATTTCATTAAAACTCTGTTCACTCATTCTATAAACCGTAAAAAAGATTTCTGGATATTTCTTCAGATTAGAATGTAATTCTATTTAATAATCTTTCGCTTATTACGGGTTGTACACAGTATCGTATTTTCCTTTTCTTTTCTTTGTGTTCATATAAAGGAAAACGCAAGCGAGTTCTTTTCTGTTTATAATTTTGTACGGCATAGCTCACGAATGCTGAAGGATCTCAATGACAACTGATTGATTGTATGCGCACTCCCAACAACTAACCAGTTTAGTCGAGGAGAAATCCAGGAGTTCATCGATTTCGACTCAATAGTTTAGCCGTGGCAAAATCGAGTGTATGTGCCTGGCCTTAAACTGGATAAATAAAACAATTTTCCAGTTTTTAAGCCTTTTCCATTTATTTTGTAAATGGCAATAAACTTTCAGGTTGAGACAAAATTATAACCACTAGTATATTTTTTTTTTATGTTAACAATGTATAGAAGGATATAATTAAGAGTTAATTTTAACAGCTCATGTTGAGCAACCTATATGAGGGGGAAAAAAATAAGTTATAAGGCAATTAACCTAAGGGCCACACTCCTCTACCAGTGAGATTTTGGTTTGCCTAGTTGGCTGGTCCTACTTCATGTCAAAATCTCAAGCTCTTATTTTTGGAATTTTTCTTTTTTGCAATAAATGGTATGGGCACCCGCCCATAGGCAAAAAAGTAACTTATACAATTCTCTTTCCAAACCTTTTTGTATGGCTTGTTTAGGCCAAATCTGACACCGTTTTCCTCTGTGACTTCTTTTAGTTTTGGGGCGTTTTTTTTTTTTTATTTGAACCCTAAAATTTTGACGCGTCAGACTTGAAAATCGGAAAAAGTTCTGAGTCAGACAATATTAAAATGTTGATTTATAGGGTTCAAATAATGTATCTTGAGAAAATCAGCCAGTTATTAATTAATGATATTAATTAATTTTAATTAATAATAATGGATATTAATTAATATGAACTAATAGTAATTAATGATTAATAACCAGCTGATTTTCTCAAGATACATTATTTGAACCCTATAAATCAACATTTTAATATTGTCTGACGCAGAACTTTTTCCGATTTTCAAGTCTGACGCGTCAAAATTTTAGGGTTCAAATAAAAAAAAAACTCCCCAAAACTAAAAAAAGTCACAGAGGAAAACGGTGTCAGACTTTGCCTAAACAAGCCATACAAAAAGGTTTGGAAAGAGTATGAGTAAGTTACTTTTTTGCCTATGGGCACCCTGACTATTATTATTATTATTATTATATAAGAAAAAATGATAGAACTGCACTTATCCGGGCGTTTTAGGTGAGGAAGTTATTTAGAGTGGGTGGGGCTTTACTCACATGTAATATTTTTTTTCATTAATATTAATTTTATGTATTTAACATTACAGAAAATTAATTTAATATTTATAATTTTTTTTCAATTCTAGACCACTTTTCTGAGTAAAAATTTAATATTTTTCGATACCATCAAAAATAAAGGTAGTTTTAGTTTTGGTAATTTTTATAAAAAAAAAAAATTCCATGATTTAAACACCTTTTTCACACAAAACTTATAATAGGTTTAAGAACTACTAGGAGTTTTGTTTTTATAAAGAATTACTTTTTTCGAATACTTAAAAATAAGAAAATTTGTTACCTTGGCTATTCTATCTTGGGACATATTGTTGACAATAATATATTATGTTATATAGGTTGTATTTCGAATTAATTCATTAAAAACAAATTGGATTTAAGTAAAACATTTTCTGTTAACTCTATTTTGATATTAAAACGATCCGAAGATTACTTTTGGGTGATAAAAAGTAATTAATTCTACCTATGTTTGCGTACGATGTCTGGAATGCTGACTTTATAAAAGGTTGATGAATTCTTCTCTAAGTAGGATTCTAAATACTTGACTCCCATCTTACAGGAATTTAATAAAATCGCAGTAATAACAAGAACAAGAAAAGAGAAAAATTTTAAATTAACAAAGTTGGAGAAAAAATAGACCTATAGTCATACGTCACTGTAAATCACTGAACTATATGAACTAAATCACTGATCAAATTAAAATGAAGAATTAAACAAGACGCGGTCCTGTTGCTAGATGTCAAATCTCGTCGAATCGATTCTCATGTAGAATCGAATCTTGATAAGAATCGATTCTGATGTATAATTGAAAGACATGTTTACTAAATTCGATTTCAATACGTTGTATATCCCCATTAATAGTCCAGTTATGTTATATGTAGTAAAATAAAATGGTTGCACATAAAAAAGGGTTTTGTTAGTATTGTAAAACAAAATTAATTATCGTAGGGGGGAACAGCCGATAGCCGATAAAAAAAATGCAATATGAACATGAAAAATTGGGGAGAAATCGGATCAAATTGCTATTCTATGTGCCAGAAGACCCAACATTTTAAATTTTTAGTAACAGCAAAAATATGGTTTTAGTAAGGTCACTCAAAATGTTGATTTTTTTTTGACAAAATTGCGTAAAAACTTAAACAATTTCCTCAAATGTTATATTTTTGTAATCTATTCTGTAATAGCTTTTATTTCTTACTCCACTCCAAACTTAAAAAAATAAAAATAACGTGTGACATGAATTATCCGCCATTTTTGATTTTAACAATCTGATAATTTTGAGTTCTCTATATTTATATTTTTTCCTGTGTGCACGTCAAAAAGATCTTTAGTACTACGAAGTTTTATGTTTTTATCACTTTTTACAAGTTATTTGAACCGTATAGCATTGGTTCCCAAAGTGGGGGGCGTAAAGACAAGTCAAGGGGGGCGTGGGACCTCGAGATCGAGATAGCTTTGCCGACCAAAAGTCTAATGTGAAATAGTTATTTACGCACCAAGGGAGGAAACAAATTCATTACACCCTGAGCGTTTTGGTTAAATCCCGAGGCGTAGCCGAGGGAGTTAATTATAGCGAGGGTACTATGACTTTTTGCTCCCGTGGTACGTACAAGATTTTTCCTCTAGAAGGGAGAAAATCGACACAAATAAAACCTATGATTTCGATTTATCTATTTATTTAGGTATTAATAACTAAATTTACAAATTTTTGTTCCTTTAATTTTAAAAATGACTTTTAATAAAAGCAAAAGAAAAAGTTTTATAACATCTTTTAGTAAAAATAATAATATGAATTAAACTTGCAATTCATCAATTCCAACTATGTTTTATTTGATTTCTATAATGACTATCACTATACTATAAAGTCGCATGGCTAACTGATCTATAACTATGAAACTATAATAATAATTAAAATGTTTAATAATACTACAAAATGACTAACTGAATAATATTTAATTTATTTGTGTTTAACCCTAAAATACGAGAAATCAAAAACATAAATATAACCTGATTAGACGTAACCTACCTCTTTTGTATAAGTCTTGTTTAAACTCCTTGGTTTAAACTCAATTATGAAGTCATAAGACATTTTAAAATGACGATAAAAATTAAAGCATCACGGCAATTAAAAAGTACGTGTTATTTAAAATCTCTAATATTTAAAAAAAAAAAAAACTGTTAAGCAGTCGAGTCATTCAGTTAAAAAGAAACTGCTACTAGTTACAAAACAGGCAACACTGAATTTTAAACAATAATAAGTTGGCTCAACTGTTACTTTCCACCACGATTTTTACTTTCCGTCACGATTTCTACTTTCCGCCACGATTTTCACAACTAGGCTGTAATATGGGATCCTTTCCTCCCTATAAAGTAGGGTGGAAAGTTAATGTTTTCTCCCTTCTGGATTCTCCCTTTTTTTTTTTCAGCACTTGTTACAATAAAAACAAAGTATCGGGGCAAACTTGATGTTGCTAATGATTTTTGTTGTGCACTTTCTAATGCTCATCCAAGACTAGGAAATCTTGTAAAAAAAAATGCAAGCTCATCCATCTCACTGATATATTTTGTCTCTTACTTGTTCAGTTTAAATTGAAACTTGTAATGTTACACAAAATTGTTATAAAAATCAATGTATGGTTATTCAATTTAATATTTGTTTATTTAATTTTTTATTTCAAATTCAATTTTTAAGTTTTTGGTAGTTTTCATACTACGGAAAGTTAAATTTTAATTTAAATCAAATTATAATTATTATTAACTACGGGAAACAGACAGTGAAAAATACACTCCAGCGCCGGGATTTGAACCACGGGCCTCTATATTTCCAGTATAGAGAAATTCATTCTCCTGCGTAGCTTAGTTGGTTAGAGCGCTATACTGGAAATATAGAGGCCCGTGGTTCAAATCCCGGCGCTGGAGTGTATTTTTCACTGTCTGTTTCCCGTAGTTAATAATAATTATAATTTTATTTAAATTTTTATTTCATTACCACATAAAATTGTGTAAGGGGGGAGGGGGGGGGGGCGTGGGAAGTTTTATTCTTGACTGTAGGGGGCGTGGTAAAAAAAACTTTGGGAACCACTGGATAGAGTGACAGACAGAGATAGGTACGAAACTGTGAGGGTTTATTGTTTAGGTTTTACCAACGAAACCCTGAAAAAAGGGGTCCAATTAGCAAACATTTTTCATTATACCCAACAAGGAGAAAATTAAAATTTAGTAAAATGAATTGCCTATCATACGAATTTAATGACAGATGATTCGCCAATCAACATCTTTTTAAATAAATACAAAAACACATCGGTAGCTGGTTCATTAATAAATTATGTGTTATGCTAAACCCGCAACTGAGCTTCAAGATATCCACAAAAAATGGAACATTTTAAGGAACTTCAAAGTACTGTGGTCCACGAGTCCACGTAATACCTCAAGTAAAGAAAAGTTTACAGATTTTATTTTAAAATGTTATGCTATTTCAAATACATACTAAACACATTTTCGCTATAGAATCTATCATTTAGGAGATATTTTCAATAAACCAGTAAAAGTACAGAAATTTCCTGTTCTTTTTTTTTTTGTCCACAGAAAGTAATCTACAGGTCACACAAGGTCGCAAACTTAATATAACAAAAAAACCCACCATACCTATCATAGTAAACATTAATAAAAATCGGTCCGCAACTCAGACAAACTTCCTCTTATACGAGTTCATAATTACTTAGCCCAGTGTTTTCCATTTATTAGCTTTCGTAGGTACATTTAATTATTATTGAACATTTAGTCAAAATTGATCATAAAAATGACTTCTCCTAGGCGGGGAATCGAACCCTGTCCCTCTTCGTCTGCGTTTAAAGCTATTTTCTCAGGTACTACATTTTTCCCCCGAGAAAACGGAGATAGACTCGTATTTAAATGGGCTACATTTCTATATTTCCTATGATTCTATATTTCTATATTTCCTATGATTCTATATTTCTATATTTCCTATATTTCTATATTTCCTATGATTCTATATTTCTATATTTCCTATGATTCTACATTTCTATTCCTATGATTCTATATTTCTATATTTCCTATGATTCTATATTTCTATATTTCCTATGATTCTACATTTCTATTCCTATAATTCTATATTTCCTATGATTCTATATTTCTATATTTCCTATGATTCTACATTTCTATTCCTATAATTCTATATTTCTATATTTCCTATGATTCTATATTTCTATATGGTATGAGAAAGTAAAAATAAAACCTCTACCTGAATTTTGCAATATGCACTCTTCTTACTTTTTTTTAGAAAATGTCTGTCTGTCGTCTGTGCAGACGCCCGGAGCCGTTTTCCATTACATGAAAAAACATACCCAGAGGCAAAATCAAGAATTTAATTTTAGCTCCAAATTTTGGGGCGCTACCCCCAAAAAAACTCTGAAAAAAATCAATTCTCGAAAATCATTTCGACGATTTTTATTGAAAAAATCTAAAATGTAGTCCATTTAAATACAAAATATAAACCGTTTTCTCGGGAAAAATTTAGTTCCTGAGAAAATAGCTTTAAACGTGGACGGAGAGAGGCCGGGTTCGATTTCCCGCCGAGGACATCGTTCTGAAGTATGGATATATTTCATGTCCCGATTTCAAAAATTCCAATACAGAAATCGTTTCGTTTCAGACATCAGGGAACATTTTCGGTTGTCTTTCTGTCGCTCAATTTGTGCGAACCAACATATTATAAAAACTACACGTCCGATTAGATAGATTAAACCTATTTAAATAAGTAAATAATTAAATAACCTAGTGAGTATATATAAAATACACATATATATATATATATACTAGCTGGGTACCCGTGCTTCGCTACGGGGTGTGTTATTTTCAATTTGATAGGTTTATAAACTACCGTCAAGAAACATTTAAATTATTTAACTAAGCGAGAATATCTAGATTCTATCCCTCCCCCTTATTTCTATACCCCCTCCCGTTTGATAAGATAATTTGCTAGTATCCCAAATTAGTAATGGATTCCGAGAACTGAAGAAAAATTCTTAAACGATAACATTTCGGGAAAGTTATCTTTTACCCCCCCCCCCCCCCCCCAAGCCTTTAGCCATCCCTTGGTTTACACGATTTTATTTTAGCATTTTAAAGAAGTGGCGATGATTGTGTTAGTAAAGTTTTAAGCACGGTAATGTGTGATTTGTAAACTATTGTCTTAATATCTAAATATTTTTTGACAGCGATTGAAAACTAATTTCTTTAACAATTCTTCTTTCAGAAATTTCCACAAACATAATAATTGTCAGTAGTTTTTTCTGCGATTTTGGTTAGATAATTTAAAAAAAAAAAAAAATGAAATCAAATTTTGAAATTTATTTAATAGCCCCGTTCTCCTCCCCATATAAAGCTACCAAAACGTTTTATAGCCTACATTACACGAAGAATTGAGCTTAACATTTTACCCAAGAACCACCAAAATCTATTCAGCCGTTTGGACGTGATTGACGCACAGACAATTCGTTGTCAGGAGTCAGGACTTACTCATTCAGTGGAAATACAAAATTTGAGCCCGATCGGATAAATGTACAGACACAACACTTATTAGTTTGTTATACATAGATATAGATATATTTTTCCATTTTACCCCCCTAAATGTGCATATCAACAATTACTGTTCGGAACCGTAAGTGCCAGATGTATTGATGTATAATATTTAGTTTCATTTTTGTTTAATTTGTTTTTTTGTGAAATAATATGTTTTTAAATAAAATAAATTTATTTCTCTTAAAGGGTCGTCATTGTTGTAGCGACAATTACTGTACTCTGAAACAGCTTTTCAACGATACGCATCATGAAGAGTTTTCATTACTTTGACATTTGTACACACCGTACCCCTATGTACCAAAGTTTTAATTTCGTAATCTTATGTAGGCAGTGACCTTGACCTTGTTTTGAAGAAAAAATGTGTAAATATTCATCAAATTGAGATAAAACTGTAGATTTGTATAAAAGACATACCCTCATACAGACACTCTTCTTTTTATATAAGATATAGCTATATTATTCCATTTTACCCCCCTCCTGAATGAAAATATGACAAAACTGTACATAACAACAATTACTGTACTTTTAAACAATATGCATCATGAAGGGTACCCATTACTTTGACATTTGTACCCCGTACCCCTGGGTACAAACATAAAAATTTCGCAAAATCCTTTCTTAGTGGATGCCTATGATATGAACCGAGTATATCCTCAAAATTTCAAGTCTCTCGGTTAAGCAGATTTTGCTGTGCGTTGATTCTATGTCAGTCAGTCAGTCAATCAGGACATTGCCACTTATATTATAGATATATATATATATATATATATATATATATATATATATATATATATATATATATATATATATATGTATATATATATATATATATATATATATATATGTATATATATAAATAAAAGAATACAGAAAAACATATGGTTTGCCATAGTTAGCAGCAGATTTATGGACTTTGGCTCGACAGATTTTAAATGTAATCCAACAATAAATAAATGTTTAAATCTAAAAATAATCTAAAAATTATATTATAATATTGAAATTTTAATGAATTAATGAAATGATATTTTGATGAATTAATGATTTTAATGAAATTTTTATGGTAGACCATAATATTAGCTCATTGTTGGTCCAATATAAGTTTCAACCTTCTGCTCTCATCTGTTTCTCCACATACTCTCAAACATACATAAACATACATTTATTTACACTTGTATCATCAAAAGTACCTAATCATCTGATTTTTAATAAATTTAGAGGGTTTGTCGAAAATAGGCCCCAGGTAGCCCTAGATTCATTTAAACGCCTGCGCACTTTCAATATTCCTTATTTTTAGGGTCCGTAGGCAAAACCAAGGACCCTTATGTTTTCCTGGGTGTGTCTGTCCGTCCGTCCGGTCGCCTACTCTCACGGCTACACCTTTCGTCAGATCACTTTGAAATTTTACATGTATGTGTCTTGTACCTGCCCACATATTTTAAAAATATAGCGACCTAAAAAAAATACATTTAAAAAAAATTAGGGTAAAAAAACTTAAAGGTAAAATTATTTTATTTTTTTTCGACACCGTGAGGGGTATCATATGAAAGGGTACGTCGAGCTGTTTACAAAAATATATCATTTTGACAAAATACGTTTTTTTATTACTATGGTATTTTCGATGTATTTATATGGTTGTAGTCCGGTTCAGTGGCAAAAAAATACTTTATCAGAAGTTTGTTTGTGTTTTGAGAATATCAGACCCATAGGATAGTTCAAAGTTCAAAGTAAGCTTTTTAGCATTTTAGAAAACACCATCAATAAGGTACTACTTAAACTATACAGTGTGGCCTACGGACCCTAGCTGTGTGCTGACCAGCACACACTTGACCTGTTTATTACTTATATTCGTAGTTGTTAAGAATTTTGAGAGATTTTTAAAAAAAGGGGAACAAGCTCCGACTCTTGAAAACCTATTGCATTTAATTAATTATGGTTTTTTAAACCTTTAGAAAATTTAATTTTTAATTTTGGATTTCTTTTAAGAAAAATTAAATAAGTATCGATTTTGAGCTGTTGATGGCTTTATAGTTTTGAGGTCCCCTGAGTCCATAAAAAGTGGTTTTTATAAAATGTCTAATGTCTGTCTGTACAGACGCGTGGAGCTTAAACTACTGAGTCTATTTTGACGAAAGTTTGCTTACATGTTCAGACAAATCATATCCCGCGGCAAAATCGATAAATGATTTTCGATAAATGAGCTCCAAACTTGGGCCGCTATCCCCCAAAAAGTTTTAAAAAAATGTGAAAAAAAAAATATTTCTCGAAAAATAAATAAATGGTTAAATATAAAAATCCGTTCCATAGTTATATAGATAAAGAGGTGATCAAAAGATTCCCAAGGCCACTTGCTCATACATCATTTTTGTAAATCACAGAACCTTTAAAACACAAGAACACGTGACGCGCACCCTCCTAAAACTATAGTTTGAAAATGAAATAAAAAACATTCCTCTAATAGAATAAAGATAATTAATGTTGTGACCCAATTATGCAATTTAAAGAACAAAATAAATAATTTACTAAAAACATAAAAGTAATAAAACTAACAAAAAAAAAAAAAATGTTCCGAGACAACTCAGACAAACTTTCTCTCATACGAGTTCATAATTTATTGGCCCAGTGTTTTCCCTTTATTAATTTTCGTTAGTACATTTAATTAATATTGATCATTTTATTATCAGAATGTATTGTAAAAATAACTTCTTCTCGACAGGGAATCGAACCCGGCTTCTCTCCGTCCACGTCTAAAGCTATTTTCTCATGAACCATATTTTTCCCCCCGAAAAAGAGGCTTGAAATCGTTAGATTCGTAATTAAATGGACTACATCCAAATTGTCAGAGCCGTTTTCGATAAATATTGTTTTTCAGGTTTTTAAAGAGTTTCGGGGGTAGCGTTCCTAAATTTGAAGCTAAAATTCATTTCTCGATTTTGCCTCGGGATATGATTTTTCTGAACTTTTATAGCCTCGTACACACCAAACGAGCATTCGCAAACAGGGTTTGCAAACGTTTGCAAACAACTGCAAACACGACGTCCACACCGGCCGCGCATTCTTGATAAACAGGAGTTAGCAAAGGTTTGTCCATGTTCCCAGTTATTTTTCATTATTTTCTTGTACACTACATCATCAAGTACTAAATAATACTATATTGCACTTGCATTAACTTTGTAAAGCCTCGTATACACCAAACGCGCATTCGCAAACAGGGTTTGCAAACGTTTGCACCACTATTACTATATTGGCACTTGCTTTAACTTTGTAAAGCCTCGTATACACCAAACGCGCATTCGCAAACAGGGTTTGCAAACGTTTGCACCACTATTACTATATTGGCACTTGCATTAACTTTGTAATACGGTTCTATCAAAAAGCGGTATAAGCGCCGGCTTATTTATTATCATTGGTGAGTTAGTAAAACATGGCAACAGTAAAAGAAGACGAAGAGTCTGGATGTCAAAAAAATGTTCTCCTCGATCATCCCTGATTTTAGATTATTATTTCTACAAACATACAATGCCAAAACATATAGAAATTTTTCTACAAATAGAAATCTGTTCTTTTGGTAGAAAAAGTATAAATATCAATGTAATATTTCGTCTTATGAGGGCCCATAGGCCTGGGCCTTAAGTAACCAGCTTGGAAGCAATATAATTATTTTAAAAAATAGTAGGTATGACGCAGTTTTTGACTTTTATGTCACATATATATATATATATATATATATATATATATATATATATATATATATATATATATATATATATATATATATATATATATATATATATATATAGAGGTATATGTATTTCTAGCGGATTTCTTGTGAGCACGATAGCTCTCGAACGAATTGACGTATCAAAATAAAACTTGCACCGAAAAATCAAGCTCGTTGAGATGAGGATCCCCTAAAAAAATGGGATCAGTATGACGTCATTAACCCGTCCTGATGAGCCACCAAAGATTTAAAAAAATACAAAAAATCAAGTGAGGTATCGCTTCATATGTTTTTTAAGATCCTGAATCCAAAAAATGAGTTACCATAGCGATTCGAATAATAATTTTATAATAATAATAATAGTAATAACAACAATTTCTTGCGGATTTCTTGTAAGCAAGATAGCTCTCGAACGAATTGACGTATCAAGACAATCATGCGATAAGATAAGCTACCTCTACCTGTACACATATTATGTTCAGGTTAACTTACCTACACTCGGTCTCATTATTTCTTTACAGTCAAATCTCTTACAGCTACAACTTAGTTTTCTAACTCAAGTTAAGTCTAGTTAAGTTATCTGCTAAGTTCAAGCTACAGGACTTGATATAGGAACTCTAAACTACGCATAATTTCAGGTATTATTATCTTTTTAAATACTGACTGCAAGTAATTAAACACTCTATAAATAATTGATTACTGCAATATTGATTAAATTATAACAATATACATTTCATGGTGTTCACTTCTTAAGGAATAATCTCATTTCAAAGATTAGGTTTACCAAAAAGTCATTGAATACCAAAAAAATAGGCATTTATTGACAAAAATAAACACCTCAATGGTTTTCCGATATATTTGTTGTTACAATCGTTATCGAATATTAATTTTAAAATATTTTATCTAACCTAATTTGTGAGTGTTAAAATTGGACATTTTTGTATATATCAGAGGTTTAATAATTTCAAATATTCTGCAAAGTAGTGTGGCACATAGCTTCCTCGCGCCCAAATGAAAGCTACTGATGAGTAGATTACAATCACAATTTGTGCGTTAGTGAGAGACACTAGGGAATGTGCTGCACGCAAACGTGACACATAGCAACTGTTCCAACATCAGACATTACGTCACAAAGATGTTGGCTCGGCATTACGCAATGTCCTGGCTTATCAGAGACCAGTGCCCTATATCTGATCTTCTTGATCTGGTGTAGGTCCAGAGTTGGGTGGGCATCGTCGGGCCCCTGATGAGTCGGACGCGACGAAACGATGCAGGACATAGCGTGATGCCGAGCCAACGTCTTTCTGACATAATCATAATGTCTGATGTTGGAACAGTTCCTATGTGTCACGTTTGCGTGGCATATCCCTCTGGTGTCTCTCACACAAATTGTGTACCTTATTGCAGTGTGCAAAAACACGGTATTACATTGCTAAGAGATTGCAGTAATATACAACATTTTAAAAGTATATTGTGCCCTTGTCGCCAATATTGCGTTTTTAGTGACAAAATTTCACCCAAAAAAATGTAGTCCAAAAATTATAAAATTATTCATGCTAATACCTTATGGTAGGTTGATGAAATTTTCACGGAAAAATTTAATTTACCTTTTCTTTATTACCGATACAAAACATTGAGACCCCCCCCCCCCCCTCCGGGGAATCGAACTAGAGACTCTTACTCTAATCTCTGTTTATTTTACATACATAGAGGATGGGATGAGGAAATAATAAAATATTGTTTTAGAGTCTGCTCAAGGCAGTTATAGTGTACACTTGGGCTCCTATATTTCTTTGATCTTTTGAATAGATTAAAGTGTCATAGCTTTATAAAATTTGTTCTAGTAATTTTTGAAGTTATTTGTGATATTTTGGTGAAATTTAAATTAGAATTTGTAGAAAGAAAAGCTTTCTAAAAACATCTGACTTTTGAAATTATTTCTTACATATTTCCAGTGAATTAAGAAGTGTTGAAAGAAACCAGTAAGAAGGGAAAAGTGGGAGAAGTAGGAGGAGCTAACCAAGGTATTTTTACACTTTAACGTATTCTCATTGGTTATTTCAAGGTTAAATCTAATATTATTTGATGTTACATCATAGAAATCAAACCATAATGTTTTTCATCATAAACAAATACTGCAATACCTATACTAATAACTAATACTAATAACAACATTATTATTAAACCTATTTTATCTCCAGTAGGGAAAAAAAGTTATGATTTTGAATTAGTTTAGAGGGACTAAAACAGGTCTTTTCATCCCTAACTCAAAAAGTAGGGAGAAAAAGTAAAAGTAGGGCGAAAAAGTAAAGTAGGGCAAAAAAGTAAAGATTGCAACTTAATTATTTTATAAATAGTAGAAAATGTATGGCTAATGTAATGAAGTTGTCGAAATCAGGTTGGCGGCACTGCGCTTTTTTGACCATGTTTATCTTTGTTTATAATATGATAACCTGCATCTAAATAACCTTCTATTTGAGTTTAATTCCAATTCTTATTTGCTTTTCATATTGAATCTCTTATATCCAGTGGCGGATCTAGATCTTGCGGGGCCCTAGGCGAGACAAAATGGCGGGGCCCCCTAGGATAGAGCGGGGATTGCTGATAAAAAACAATAAAGTAACTTAATAATAAACCACTTATAACTTGATCCTATTGTACGGCTAATTCCCTTCACTTAAGTCCAGTCAAACGTTTTTGCTCTCAAAATAATTCAAAATTTTTAAATTGATTACAATTCTGCTCATGATTTTAATCTAACATATTATTTGAACATAAACCCCTCAAATTATATAGTTTTCAACTAATCATCATTAAAATCGAAAAGAAACATTTTTATTGTAATAACTAAGCTCTGTTATACTTAAATATTTCTTCATGATATTTTGGGTTTTATGGTTAAATTATCACTGTAAATAAAAAGTTAAGCTGTGATATTTGTGATCAGTCCTATAATTTGAAATCTACACTCGAGCATTTTAAATTTACTCCCGGAATTCATATTCTCAGCTTATAACTTTCCATTTTAGTGCCGAGTTTTTAGTTTAATTTTCATAGACACATTTTAAGGGGGGTCCGGGGGTCCTCCCCCGGAAAATTTTGTAAATATGACCTCTCAAAACAGCGTTTTTATGCATCTCTGAGGTGAAGTTTCTCTTTGACATCAATTGGTAAAACTGCACTAATAGGCCCAATTATTTCGTACTGTTCGATATACTTAGTTATTTTTTTACTATTCCTTTTTACAGGATTTGTCTTTTTTACATATCTTTGTACATTGTCAAACGATTAAGGTTATGTAGTATCTCGATAAATTCAGTGTTTTATTTATTGGTTTTAAAAAAAATACACGAAATGCCACATTTTATAGGGTAATGATAGAAGGTTATTGTTAGGTCAGGTCAAAAAGTACTAAACTCAACCTAAATTTACAATAACCTTTCATACTTTTCCCTAAAATTAAAATAAAATTTAATATATCGAGATGCTACAACCGAAATCGTTTTGTAATGTAAAAAGGAACAGTTTGAAAAGAACCGAATTAAATTGGACGATTAGATATAGGTGGGGCACATAATGAAGATTTAACCAACAGAATAAATAACAAAATCGTCATCATTTTGACAAGGGGGAGGGTGAGAAAACACTTGGACGTTAACTCACTTAATTTTATATGGAGCGGGGCCCCGCGGGCTATCTTAAACATAAAATAATATTAATCTATATTTTATAACTTATTTATTTGACTTTTTCATAGCGAGGGGCCCCGTGAAAAGGTAGTTATAGGTATTAGGCTCTACCATGTAAACTATATTTGACTGAGTTTTATAATTCTAATATTTAATGTTTTGTACATGGCACGGGGCCCCGCGGACAATCTTCACTATGTACTATAAATTTGCCTGTAAAGTATAAGTATTTTATTTTAATTTTCTATGGCGCGGGGCCCTCCAAGGCGCGGGGCCCTGGGCGGTCGCCCCTCTCGCCCCCCCCTGGATCCGCCCCTGCTTATATCTGCTATTAAAAGTGCTAATAATTATTGTTATTTATTAAAATATTAAATAAAAACTGTGCAATGGACGAAAATGTGAATCTTTTTTCTACTGGAGATAAAATATTGTATGTACCTCGAGAGTAAAGTGCCATTATTCCCCGCGCGATAATTATCTAGCTAATTAGAGTTATTCCCTCGGCTTCGCCTCGGGATTTAGGGACCATGGTTCCTTCGGCTTCGCCTCAAGAACCAACTTTTTCGCTCAGGCAATAATGGCTTACTTTACTCCCTAGGTGCATAAATAACTATTAATTACATTCACTGAGTAAACAACAAGAGTAAATCATAATCTTTAATATATATTAGATTGGTATGGGTCATTTTAAAATTTCGGTACAATTCGTGTCACAGGGTCATAAAAAGATAAGTGTTTATCATAAAATTTGAATTCTTTTTTAAATATTACCTAAGAACATAAGGGAACACATCCACTAAATTTTTGACAGGCTGGGGTCCACTACTAGGGAATTAAAAATATACATATATGCTATTTTCTCACTCCCTAGCCTGTCACAAGCATGGGGTGGCCAAGTTCACCTATTTTTTTTTGCAAATCTAGAAACCAAAATTTAATTAAACAATACGAGAGGTTGTGAGAGTTAACCTGTATTTTCCATAAAGTGATCCAAAATGGTTAATTTCTGCTTATTAGCTTACTAAAAAGCACATTTTATATGTGTTACAAGGTTTCTACCTCACTCCCTAGAACTTTTTAAAAATGACCACCAAACTTGTAGAGAAGCAATATTTGTTGCTCTAGCTTCATAAATAGCAAAAGTTGCATTACTAGGAAAAAATATTAATATCAGTATGGCAATATGATTTGTCTGTCAGTTTCTCTCCTATAAATCAACATAAGTGCATAACTAAATGAAACACTAAAGTTCAAACTTCCATACTTATGACACATTAGGAATAATTTTATGTTCTTCACAATTAGCGATGAACTTAGCATCTGGGCCTCTTTGAACAAATAATGGCGGGGGGTCCGGGGGTCCTCCCCCGGAAATTTTTTTAAAATTTAAGAGCAAAAAGATGAGTTTTAAGAATTTCTGAGGGCAAGTTTGTCCTAAAAAAAAGATGTTTGGTGGGGACGGATTTCAAATACATATGTACTGCTGGTTAAGTTTGTATTTGTGTCTGTTTAATTTCCATTGCGTGAATCAACTTTGCCTCCCAAACTTAGCTAGGTCATTAGGGGCCGTCGCAAAAAAAAAAAAAAAATCTTAAGAAAAAAAAAAAAAAAACCATTTGCGTTCAGAACTGAATGGTGTCTCCTTACAATAGTAGGTATAGAAGTATAATTCCAAGTTAGATTTTATTATGTTCTCAAGGGGCCTCTACCGACATTGGTACAAAGATAGTAGTTTCATGTTTTTTTTTTTAGATGTGGGGGCCCCTTGGCTCAGGGCCCCACCCGCAATTCGGGCCTATTATAGTTATGCCACTAATAACAATATCCATCTTGCCGTTTTAGTTGTTAAAAATCCAAAGCCGCCCCTGGAAGCCCGGGGCTTAAGGGGGCCCGAGCCTGTCCCTCCCAAACATAGCTAGGGCATAGGGGCCTCACGCCAAAAAAAATTGATGAGAAAAGAAAAGAAAAAAACATTTGCATTCAGAACTGAATGGGGTCCCCTTTACAATAGTATAGAAGTATAATTTTAAGTTAAATTTTATTATGCACTATAGGGGCCCCTAACGACATTGGTACAAATATAGTAATTTCATGTTTTATTTGGATTTAGGGGCCCCTTGGTATCAGGGTCCGCCCGCGATTTGGGCCCATAGTTATGCCACTAATTACAGTATCCATCTTGCCTTTTGATTGTAAAAAACCAGAGCCGTCCCCCGGAGGCCCGGGCCCCCTAGAGACCCGGGCCCCTGGGCATTTGCCCCCTTTGCCCCCCCCCCCCCCCCCCCCCCCTGTCGGCGGCCCTGCAAGAAAGTTTCGTTCGATTATCAGACTGATTTTTGTCAACTTGCTATCAGTCCAGTGTCGGACTGGCAGCTTTCTGGGCCCTCGGACAAATTTATTCGTGAACCCCTCCCATTTTATACTGAATATACATTATAGTCATTTTGTTTAGGATGAATGATAAAATAGTATCTATGACGTCATATACCAAGGCCACAATATTTTTTTTATTGAAGCGAGCGTAAGCGAGCTTCTTACATTCAACGAAATATGCATCTTGTCTGTCTGTCTGTCTGTCTGTCTGTCTGTCTGTGTGTAACGTTTACGTGTCCGACGATAACTTGAGTAAAAGTTGACCGATTTAGTTGAAATTTGGTATACATCTTCCTTTTACTAATACTCAGGCTAAGTTCGTTGGACAGCGTGATCCGCCCAAGAGTTCGCGCGCAATGCTCGCGTAAACGAGAGGTTCCAAAATTAAATTGGAATTTCAGGACGGGAAAAGATTCTATCATCATCTATTCGATGAGACGAACATTTTTTTCAAATAACATTTTTTAGTAAAACCAACAGCGACACCGCTATGAATTAATAAAGATCGCTAAAACTATTAAAGCGGACCTAAACGTTTATAATAGAGAAAACAACCTTTTTACCGAGATCTTATGTTCTAACGTAACGATTTTAATAAAACTTCATATACACCATCTAATGCACAATTGAAACAAGCATGCAAAATTTCAATTTGATACATGCAGTAGTTTTTATGTTGCAGAGAAATACAATTTATAATAATTGAAAAAGAGATGTGGTTAGAGGAATAGTAAGAATACGGGGTGGTTCCCTTACTACTAGCCGCTGTACTACTACCAGACCCACTATCTATCAACTCATCATGATTCATGATTATCTTTTTTTTCAATATTCAATACATATTTATTACCATACGCTCGCTTCAATTATAGAGCCACGCGATGCCTAGTTATTATTAAATTTTAATTATTATTTTTTAATTATTATTAAATACGTTTTCAGCCTCAAGACAATTTAGTGTAGAATCTCAACCATCAGATTTAAAGCATGTGCCATTCAGTGGGTGTATTATCGTATTCAGGTTTTCTTTCTCCAGATGAGCTTTTACCCCATTATAATTGAAGCGAGCGTAAGCGAGCTTCTTACATTCAACGAAATATGCATCTTGTCTGTCTGTCTGTCTGTGTGTAACGTTTACGTGTCCGACGATAACTTGAGTAAAAGTTGACCGATTTAGTTGAAATTTGGTATACATCTTCCTTTTACTAATACTCAGGCTAAGTTCGTTGGACAGCGTGATCCGTCCAAGAGTTCGCGCGCAATGCTCGCGTAAACGTGAGCTTCAAATTTAAAATTGGAATTTCAGGACGGGAAAAAATTCTATCATCACCTATTCGATGGGACGAACATTTTTTTCAAAATAAATTTTTTTAGTAAAGCCAACAACGACACTGCTATGAATTAATAAAGATCGCTAAAACTATTAAAGCGGACCTAAACGTTTAAAATAGAGAAAACAACCTTTTTACCGATATCTTACGTTCTAACGTAACGATTTTAATAAAACTTCATGTACATCGTCTAAAGTACAATTGAAACAAGTATGTAAAATTTACAACTTGATACAAGCAGTAGTATTCGAGTAATGAAGTGATACATAATTTATAATAATTGTTTAAAAGCTAGGACGCGACGGGTGGTTAAGATTGTTAGAGTCGTCTTGTGTGTAGGTTAGTTTAGGAAGTAAAGCTTTGTACCGAGTACCCCTACTCTACTTCACACTACCCTCTTCCACTTATCTTCAACTATGACATTCATCATGATTAACAAATTTCAATAGTCAGTATTTTATTGCACGCTCGCTTCAATGATAGAGCCACGCGATGCCTAGTAATAGCAACCTTTCATGTTGATAGCACCACCAAAAGAACAAGCTGCTACATTTGTCATAGAGATTCCATATTTCGTTAAATCTAGTTAAATATTTTGTGCCCAAAAATGTTTGCTTTTTGAATTCAGTCATTTTTTTCTTACTATCTTCTATATACGGTTCAACGTGAGTTTTTCAAAACCATGTCTTATTTTGATATTCACAGCTGTTTGGCTGAGAAAATAACATGCCTCTTGATTCCCTCGAGAAGCCAACCCTTGTCTTCCAATGAAGAGGTGTAGTATCAATTAGAACCTGAAGAACCTGTCTTCTAGTTTCAATTTGTTTCGGACGATATTTGGCATAACTGCTGTTAAGAAAGAAGAGATTCAGTGACTCCAGCGCCGCCGGCGCTGCGTGCTCGGGCGGCTACCCCGCTCTCTAGATAGTGATGATATATAATATAATATTCATTTGTTTTTAACCAACAGCGATTACGAAATTTTCTTTTACACTCATATTTCGAGATTCTATAGTCGTGAATTGGATCGATGAGTACGTAGTCGTTCTATTAATCAATTTTTGAAAGTATATTTTTTTTTTCAATTACATATTCTACAATTAGGGGGCACGAGTGGCGTAGGGTTATTTTATAATTAATAAAATAACTTAAATAAGATGAAACATGTAGAAGCTGAAGATAAGATCGACGTCGGTCGATCTTATTATTTATAATTTGGATAATGGGATCATTTGATATTTAAGCTTATAAAATAAGTATAGAGTCGAAATATTTTCGTCATTACTGTCCTCCCCTTCAGATTCAGGTGAACTAGACCTATAGACTGTTTATCGCAAAAGCGCACGCAAAAATCAACGAATCATTAAGGAACCAACCAATTATTGAAACTACACATAATGCCTACTCTACTGACGACTCTAGACAGCCGACACCGACAGTCGGCCACTCGTCATTTATAAGTTGCAACAGGAACTCTGAAACGGGAAAAATTTCACACACACAGTCTTTATATCAAACTATCGATATCTCACACACTACGTCACTTCCATCCGTGTTCTAGTTACATTACATTTATTCATTACTGTTCGCAGATAGTTTTGGCAATTATCATACTACACCACTAAACGTATTTACTTTTATATTTATGCTTATCGATTATGTATTTCAATTGAATAAATATTACGGCATTGAAGAAAAAAATGTAAAAAAAACTATGATTTTTTCAAACTTCGTGGGCCCTTGCTGGGGCCCCTTGAGGCCGTGGGCCCTCGGCAATTGCCGACTTGCCGACCTGGCCAGTCCGACACTGTTCTTAAATTATGGCTTTAAATAAAACTAAAATGACTATTACTGTGGGTGTATTGTTATGCTTAGATGAAGCGAAAAAGAAAAAACGCATTTGGATGAAGGAATGGTTGAGAAATAAATTTCAATTTTCTCATGTTAATTTATTACAAACATTACGAGTTGCTGTAATCTTCGGAAAGAACCCGAAGATTACAGATATTTGTTACGTATGGACGAAAACAGTTTTTACGAATTGTTGGATTTAATTCGTCCACAAATTGAGAAGAAAGAAATGCATATGTGAGAAACTGTCACAGCTAAGGATAGGTTGATTGTTACATTACGAATTCTTGCGACCGGGAGCAGTTACGAAAACCTGAAATTCAGTAGTGCTATTTCCCCTCTTACTTTGAAAAGTCATCCCTGAAACTTGTTGGGCTTTATTTTATTTTCCTGTACTGCCTACGAAAAGATGCCCTCAGCGAATTAATCTTTTTTAAAACATAGGATTTGTCCGCACGCGGACAAAAAAAAAAATTCGGCACTACTCGGGCAATTTCGCGACATTTTTCAATCTGCTCTGTAAATGCGCTATTCCTCATATTACGATTTGAGTAATCTTTCGATCTAACTTCCCAAAAGCAAGGTCTCTCACGGTAGAGGTTAATAAATTATTCCCAAAAATCTTTATTTTCCTCAAACATGACGAAATTAATCATTAAAAAAACAGAATTGGCAATTAACAAAACATAACAATTAGTAGGAACAAATAACTGTAACCAGGTGGCCGCGGAAGCCCCGGCCCCCCCTGGTTACTTTGAAAAGCGTTGAATTACCACGTGGCCACGCCATGAATCAGGCACGTCTAGGCACGCTCCGGCACGCTCAGGCACGCACAGGCACGCGCAGGCACGCCCGGGCATGAACAGGCACGTCCCGAGTCCAGTGCACGCCAACCCCCACCACCAGCGGACGCCTATTCCGCCCGGCTTACGGCCCACTGCACGTGCACCACGGACGTTCAGGAACGAAACGCACACACGGCAAGATACGTCCAGGCACGAGGCGAGTTCAGTCACGTACCGTCTCATCACTCCCAAATAAAAGGACAGGCCAGCTTGAGCCGGGGAGTGAGTTCTAAGCGAGGATTCGGACGGTAAGTTGGGCTGTGTGCCGTGTGGTGTTGGCTGTGTGCCGTTGGCTGTGTGCCGTATACCGTTAGCTGTGTGCCGTGCGACTATGTGTTAAGTGACTTACGATTGGATTAACATTTTGGATTACCTGGAAACTGTGAAGCCTCGAGAAGGTAAGGGACTTAAGTTTATCCTTTGGAGCCCCGTCCTCCGCGGGAAAAGGCGACCCATCAGGTCAACGAGCCAAATCTTTCATTTATTTTCTCTTTCCTTTTTTTTTGGGGACTTAACATATTTAAATAAAAAAATCGATGTAGTAAAGTTTTAGAATCAAATTCCTATGTTATAATTACGAGCTCCCATAGGGCCCTATTTTTGTAAGTTCTTATGTTAGGGAGCTCGAATCCACGATTGTTTCTTTTTTTTAATAGACTTATTTTTGTTCTTGGAGGGTTGGCATTACTGCACCCTCCAACTTAAAACCCGAGTTTTCCTGTGTGAGAAACCCTCTTCCTAACTTAGTTGTAAGTTTAAGTAATAAGTGATACGCCCGCCACAAGGCACGCTACCACCCTTTGATGTGTGGCGACGTATTACAAAATGGTGGCAGCGGTGGGATAATTTAATTTTAAATTATTTAATTTAATTTTTCTTTTGCTTGTACCCTACGCCGAAGTAGGAAGAGAGTTTTTTTTGGTTAAGCACCTATGCATGTTTCTATTATGTACCATTTAATTTATGACGATGCCACACGGCTTAGCAAAGTATTAATCCAAAATTAAGCTTTTTTTCTTTTTGTTAAATTAATTCTCCCTTTCTGACTCCGGGTGTTATTAATTTATTCTCTTTTTATATGTTACCGAAAAGTTACCTATTGAATTTTGTCTTTGTTATATTTATTAAAAAGTTTATTAAGTCTATTCTTGTGCATGTGGACTTATTTTCTCAAATAATTTATTACGTGTTACCACTTTTTGTTGACCTCTCAATGTTATCTATTTATTTATTTTCTTTTATTCAGTTACTTAAATTAAGTATTGGAAAATATATTAAGCTTGGTTGAAGGGAAAATTTATTTTTGTGCTCACCTTAACCACTTAATTATTAAAATAATTTATTTTAATTTTATTCGTATAATTATTTTGTTAATTATTTATGTATAATTATTTCGTAAAATTATTTTGTTTTATTCGTAACTTTAATAGTAACCATTAACTATAGTTTAGTGTCTGTATGTACCGTGAAAAATTCTGTATACTTGATCACGGCATCCTCTGAGACACGTAGCGATGATTTAAAGTTTAAATGTTATTGGAAGTTGTTTTGTTAATTATTACTTTAATTTTAATTTAGTTAAACTTCGTCGGTAACTTGAGTGGTCCGTTGTTTTTTGTTTTTTTTGACTTAATTTATTAAATCTTTTATCTAATTTAAAATTTCCTTTAATTAATAACTAATTAATTTTATGTTCTTTTTTTGGGTTCCAACTCTATTAATTTTTGTGATTAAACTTGTTTTCTTTCTTTAAAACTTAACTTAACTTTAACCTTATTTATTGCAATTTAAACGTGAGTCGTAACTTAAAAAAAAAATAAATAAATAAATAAATAAATAAAAAAAAAAAAAAAAATGTGTGCTATTGTTTGAAATTTAATTATTAAATTTACACTTAGTTTTTATTATTACTTAAGATTTAAATAAGTCTACATTTATTTAATTTGATCAATTATTTTATTTTAATTATTTGTGGTATTCTCAAAATTTGTTTAATTAAATTAATTATTGTACCTAGGCATTTAAGTTCTAAAATTAATTGGGAAATTAAATTTATTTTTTTTTCTCCTTGTTCAGGAAGTTTAAAATTGAAAATTAACTTTAATTCTACTAAATATTTAAAATTTTGAAATTTAACTTTTATCTATATTTATCTTTATAAAATTTAAGAGCCTTATATTCTAAATTTACTTGCATGCAACTTCGTTAGTTCTTTATACTTAAAATAATGTCATTTTAATAATCATTATAAATTGAAAATTTGTTTAATTAATTATCGTGTAATTATTAATTATTATTAATGGAATATGATTACTAAAGTTTATCTTGGAAATTAAATTTATTCAAACAAAAAAAAAATTAAAAAAAATTTGGAAGCTTAAATTTAAAATTTTGTTTTCCATTCTGGTACATTAGACAAGACTTGTTATCCATTATTTATCTCTCTTTGTTTATATGAAACTGTTTTTTGTTATTATTCAGAAAAGATTAATCTTTATAGTCAATATTTTTGTTTTGAATTTACTCTAGATGCTACGCTTATCAGTCTTAAGCCGATATTACTCTTATAAACAAATCATTTTTCAGTCTCGTTGTCACACTTGTGTAACTAGGCCTCTTACATTTACAATTTTAACTTCGTTCCTTTTGACCAAAAATTATTATTTTTTTTTCCTTCTTAAATTTATTTAATTAAAATAATTAAAATTCTTTTACTTGCTTTTCTTGTTGCGATTTTGTTTTTCTGTGACAGATTATTTTTCCTATAGTTGTGAGTATCTTAATTATTTCTTATTATTAATTATATTATTGAATATATTACGAAAAATCTTTCTTTTATTATGTATATGTGTATTCTTCCCAATTTCTTAGAACTTAAGGAGAAAAAAATTGTCCCTGAGCTTGGGTTCTTGTTAATCTTAAGTTAATAATTTACTTATTTAATAATTATTTGGATTAGTTAATATTATTTAAACTTAAATTTGTTTTGAGAATTTAATCTTGTTGCTCCTAAAATTCTAACTATTTGTTTTTAATATTTAAATGTATTTTGAGCCTTTATTATTTTGTGATTACAATAGTAAAACTTTACCCTTTTGTTAATTTATTTTTTATTTTTCAGGCTTTAATTTTTCTAATATATAGGTTTTTCTTGTGGTGTGTAACCTTATTTATTTCATGCTTAAATGTGCTTATTTATTTATTTATTGATTTAAATTGTCTTTAAATAATTGGAACCTAGATTCATAGCTTTAAGTTTAAATTAATTCGTTAAATTATTTTTTTTTAAAAATTAATTCTTTTTTTTAATCTAATTAAAACTTTAACTATTTTTTTTTGCTAATCGATTATTCCTTTTTGTATATTATACTATATGTACTTGTGTTAATTTTTGTCTGTTTGTAGGAGAATAAGTACCTTTATTGAATCAATACCTATTTGTAATTGAATTTAATTTCTTTTTTTTTATCATTTTTGTGGGCCTCTTACCCCGAGTGAAGCCTTGCTTGATATTTATCTATTTAACTTTTTTTTGTGCTTGTTGTTTATTTACTTATACTTTATACTGATAAATTTAAACCCAGCTCAGATATAAACTATTTGTTTTGGAATTTTTTTTTGTGTATTTATTGATCAAATTATCTATGTATTTATGTGAATAAGTCCATATTATTTTTCATACTTATTGTGTTTCTAGGGAAGTAAGTATCCTTTTTTTTTTTTTTTTGTACAATTCGGAGGATACCCTCTCGTATTTATTTACTTTTTTTTATTCCATTTAACTTGTCTTGATAACTTGTGACGCTTGTCACCCTCCTTTGGTTTACAGGGTTCTTTGAAAACCCCTTCTTGTGTGTTTACATAACTTAATCAATTTATTATTCTTTTTGTATTATTTAGTCATTTTCATTTTTATTTACTCATTAATTTTTCTTTCTACCTTGTTTGGCATTCCCTAGCGAAAGGACTAGATTAAATCATTTATTTATTTTTTGTTTCTTTTTTTTCCTCTACGATGGCTGAGGAAGAAGAAACTGGACCCTTCGCAGCTGTGATGCGGCAGATGGAACGCCTGTTGCTGCGAGTTCCGGATTCGCCCAAACAGGAATCAGGGACTGGGCCCCTGCCTAAGTCCTTGCTTGACTCTATCGCTCCCTGGGACCCCGACCAAGATGAGAAATACTCTCTTCATCAGTTCCTACAAGTACTTGAGGAAACAACTGCCGGGATATCTCAGGAGCTGAAGGTACGGGTGCTGAGGCTTCTGGCTACGTTCAGGGCGTCGCTGAGAGTGTCTGGTGCTTTGACTGCTACGAAAGATCGCAGCTCGCCTCGGAGTCCTCTTATGAAGGCTCGAACTGCCTTTTCATCCACCCACTCCTGTTGCCTTATCGGGGTCCAGGTAGGGTGTTCAGCGTGGGCGACCCGCCGGGCCAACTGCTCCACTCGCTCCGCATACTCTCGTAATGACTCGTCCTCGAACTGATAAACCGACCAGAGCTTCATGGCCGCTTCGGTTGGATCGTCCTGTCCGTACCACTTCAGCATGTCTCGCTTGAGGTTGTCGAAGGGCATCGGGTCCGCTGGATTGGTAGGCCGACCAGTCACGAAGGTGTAGGCTGCGCCCCTCGTCTTCAGCCTCAGCACCCGTACCTTCAGCTCCTGAGATATCCCGGTACAGGACATGACTACGCTCAACCCCCGAGGCGACCCCTGGAACCTCAAGAATGGTGACAACATGAGTCCGACGCTGTCCCTCGATGCCACTCTGCGACGGATCGAGCAATTACTAGTAAGTCTTCAGGGGGCATCGAAGTCGCAAGCGACCGCCGGAGCTTGGGGTAAAGGTGAGGGTAATTGTTGCAGCTGCCGTCAGCAGAGAACAGGAAAGAGGCGCTGCTACGTTTGCCGCAAGCTTGGGCACCTCGCTGCAAGCTGCCCTAGGAGGATCGTTTTCCCCGCCTGCACCTACTGTGGAGATGTCACACATCAGCGGGATCGCTGCCCTTGGCCACTGCGACCCAGACCAGCCCCTCCTCACCCGGCCACGCCGCCAGAACACCAGAGACCCCCGGCGGATCCAGCTATCCCTGAAGTAGAGTGGCGGCCCACACCGGGGAACGACCGAAGTGGATACTACGGAGAACCACGTGTGCAGCCAGTGTGGGAGGCAGAATCCCCTGAACCAAATGCGAGCGGAGAGACCTCGCAGCTTCTCGACGAGGAGCAGGGCGAGTACAACGCTAGCCTGCAGACTGAGTGCTGGGATGGGCCGAGGGAAGACGTCCACCAAGTCCTGCATCTAAAGCTCCGTCGTCTGACTGGCGACCAGGGAGTTCCACTGGAGCAGCAACCGAACGACTTGCTGCATAAAGGAGTCATCGCCCCCTCCAAGAGTCCGTTGACCGCCCCCAATGTAATGGTCAACAAGGAACCTCTCCCCTGTCATACCACCCCCACCTACCAGTTCTCCACTGACGACCAAGAACTGAACCGAGATAAGATGCCACCGAAGCCAGATCTAACGCCCCAGGACCGACCTCCGGACCGGTTTACCTTCCCTCACTAGGGAAATGCCACCTTTGTGTACTCATTTATTATTTGTGTTTTTATTCATTATCATCTCTCTCCTCCTTTTCCCTTGTCGCCTTGACAACCAAGGGTATCCCCCGAATTTTTAGGGTTCCAAAAAAAATGTAATTCTTTCTGTGCCTAATGTTACCCTTGAGTTTTCAGGAAAGGACCAGTCACCAGGGACCACACTCAGCCACTCCGAGCCTCCAACCCCAGACCTGGTACCTCCTCCCCGGACTGCAGCCACCCCCGAGAAGCTAGACGCCCTAACTCCTGCAACGGCTGTCGCCGGAAGGCATATGAGGAGCAGCTGGCCTTGCGCAACCGGGACCTCCCCTAGAGCTACAGTGGCGGGACCCCCAGCCCCTAGGGACGCCTAGGCAGTTTCTTTCGCCGACGTGGGCGTCGGCTTGCGGAGAAGGGAGGAGTGTAACCAGGTGGCCGCGGAAGCCCCGGCCCCCCCTGGTTACTTTGAAAAGCGTTGAATTACCACGTGGCCACGCCATGAATCAGGCACGTCTAGGCACGCTCCGGCACGCTCAGGCACGCACAGGCACGCGCAGGCACACCCGGGCATGAACAGGCACGTCCCGAGTCCAGTGCACGCCAACCCCCACCACCAGCGGACGCCTATTCCGCCCGGCTTACGGCCCACTGCACGTGCACCACGGACGTTCAGGAACGAAACGCACACACGGCAAGATACGTCCAGGCACGAGGCGAGTTCAGTCACGTACCGTCTCATCACTCCCAAATAAAAGGACAGGCCAGCTTGAGCCGGGGAGTCAGTTCTAAGCGAGGATTCGGACGGTAAGTTGGGCTGTGTGCCGTGTGGTGTTGGCTGTGTGCCGTTGGCTGTGTGCCGTATACCGTTAGCTGTGTGCCGTGCGACTATGTGTTAAGTGACTTACGATTGGATTAACATTTTGGATTACCTGGAAACTGTGAAGCCTCGAGAAGGTAAGGGACTTAAGTTTATCCTTTGGAGCCCCGTCCTCCGCGGGAAAAGGCGACCCATCAGGTCAACGAGCCAAATCTTTCATTTATTTTCTCTTTCCTTTTTTTTTTGGGACTTAACATATTTAAATAAAAAAATCGATGTAGTAAAGTTTTAGAATCAAATTCCTATGTTATAATTACGAGCTCCCATAGGGCCCTATTTTTGTAAGTTCTTATGTTAGGGAGCTCGAATCCACGATTGTTTCTTTTTTTTAATAGACTTATTTTTGTTCTTGGAGGGTTGGCATTACTGCACCCTCCAACTTAAAACCCGAGTTTTCCTGTGTGAGAAACCCTCTTCCTAACTTAGTTGTAAGTTTAAGTAATAAGTGATACGCCCGCCACAAGGCACGCTACCACCCTTTGATGTGTGGCGACGTATTACATAAAACATACATATAACATAAAACAAAACAATTAACAATAACAAGTAACAGAAATCAGAAACAATTAAAGAGAAAACAGGAACAAAAAGTAACGAGCCGGTCGGAGGTGAACCACACACGTGCCAACTCAGTACGAGCGCGTCGGGGGACTGGTAGGGCTCGCTTGTTATACCGGCGAACCTCCAACCCTACCCCAACCTCGAGCCCTACAACGCACTCAGCCCCACACACAAGCGAGCCGGTTCGATTCTGAATGGGGGCCTTTACATACAATATTTTATCTAGTAACGGCAGAAAAATTACACTAAAGAAGCGGGTGTCTGGTGCGGGGGTGGTGTAACTGGATGTTTTGCATGTAAGTCTGGGCTTAGACAAGGTTGTCTGCTTTCACCACTTTTGTTTTCCTTGTTTATAAACGACCTAGTGGACTATTTATCAGGTGGAATATGGATAAAAAAATGGAACATTAAAATATTAATGTATGCAGATGATCTTGTTATCCTGGCGCCGGATGTATGCACTTTAAGACAAATGATCAGGGAACTGGAAAAATACTGTGAAACATGGAATTTAATAGTTTAAATTTAAGTTTATAATAAGATGATGGTACGGAGATAATACTTTAACAAGGCATTTCTATGATTATAGGTTCCAGTGAAGATTTAAAGATACACCATGCTGGGACAGACTAACTATATATCTACTCCATGTCCTTATGAAGAGGTCAACAATAATCTAGGAGAAACCCCGCTGCACGTCGCCATATCACTAGGCCACACCCAAATAATCCAGGAACTTCTCAGGCTAGGCTTGCATTTGAATTGTAGGGACCATAATAACCGTACTCCTCTCCATGTAGCCGTTGTCTGTGGTAATCTCCAAGCCGTCTCTACCTGGCTAGATTTGGGTGCGAATCTAAACCTGGTAGACAACGAGAGAAAAACGGCTCTGGATCTAGCATTAGAAAACCAAAATTCCTTTCTAGCCTCTGCTCTCACTAGGTTCAACGCCGTGTCAAGAAATGAAAAATCATTGATCCATGCTGCAAAGTGGGCAGATACAGAATTGGTAACTTACTTGCTCGATAAAGGAGCAGATCTAGAGTACACGGACAGGAAAGGAAAAAGTCCATTACATGTTGCGGCAGCTCGAGGGGACTTGGACATATGCCGAGAACTGCTGAGAGCGGGATTTAAAGTTAATCAAATTTGCTGTAGAGGAAAATCTCCCCTGCATTACGCCGCAGCTGGAGGATTCACTGACATCGTAAGCACGCTGTTGGAGCACGGAGGCGAGAAAGACCTACAAGACGATATCGGTTTCACACCGCTTCACTATGCGGCCAGAAAGACTGGATCCTCAGCTGCCTTGACACTGATAGACAAGGCTGCAAATATCAACATCTCCTCTCACAGAGGTCTCACTTCACTCCACTGCGCTGCGTTGAGCGGCAATTACAAGGTGATATGTAGTTTGTTAGAAGGCGGAGCAGACATCACCAGAAAGAACATCGAAGGATTAACTGCATTGAACATGGCGGTGACGGCCAACTACGACAAGATTGCACTGAAGTTACTGCAATCTATGGACTCAGTAGATTTAACAAGCTTCTCTAACAACCTAATGCTGCATTCCGTTAGTCTGACTGGACATAAAGAACTCAGTGAGTCGCTCATAAGTCATGGAGCTGATATAAACTCTAGAGACTCCATCGGTCAAACTCCCCTCATATCAGCCATTGAAACAAACCAAGTACAACAGGTTAACTTGCTGTTATCCCACGGAGCAGAGGTTAATATGAAATATTCTCACCTACAGACCACACCGCTACACTTGGCTTCAGAAAGAGGATCATCTCACATTGTAAAGAACCTCCTTCAACACCGTGCTCAGGTCGATATAAAGAATAAATATGGTAACACTGCTTTACATTCAGCATCACGTAATGGTAAGCATGAAGTTGTAAGAGAACTGTTAGAATCTGGCAGTACTGTGAATAGTGCTGATAATACAGGAGATACTGCGTTACACTTTGCTGCTCATGAAGGTCATCTAGATATTGTTCGAACTCTTCTTTCTTCTAAGGCTCTGGTTGATAAAAAGAATAAGTATGGTAACACTGCTTTACATTCGGCATCACGTAATGGTAAGCTTGCAGTAGTTAGAGAACTAATAGAGTCTGGCAGTTGTGTGAACAGTAGTGATGTATGGGGAGCAACTGCGTTACACTGGGCTGCTCAAAATGGTTATCTAGACATTGTCCAGACTCTTATTTGCTCTAATGCTCAGGTTGATATAAAAAGTAATAATGGCAACACTGCTTATCGTCTAGCATTAAGTAGAGGTAAACATGAAGTAGTTAAACTGCTAGAGAGTAAGAAGTAGTCTGAAAATTAATTGATAAATTTTTGCTCTTGATTTTTTACCCGTACCTTTTACGAAGGAAGTTATGCTAAACAAAAATCAACTTTTAATAATCACCTTGTAATTAACTTGTTTTAAGAATTGATTTTTGTAAAGTTTTAAGACAAATTTTGGAGATATTATGTAAAGGAAAAAAAATCAAGTCATTAAATTAGTGTAGATAATAATTTGTTAAAATTTTGTTATTGTAGCCTGAAGAAGCCATGATGTGAGTGACACCGAAATATTTTTTCTTATATTTTTTTTTTTTTTTATATTTTTAGTTTTATTATATTATAAGTAATTTGTTCTTGATGGATTTTTAAAGGTGTAATAATTAAAAGTAATAAAAATTAATTAATTTTCATAACTTTATTTGTCGAGACGTTTCGACCCTTTGTCTAAGGTCATGTTCTTATCACATCTTTTCTTACTAAAAATGAAAAAATATTAAAAATAGTATTAATTCAAAATTTGAAATTCTTTTTTCTTGTTATTTAAATTTAACATTATAATCACACTATACATATTTTCAGACAATTTAATGATACTATGTTATAAGATGCGACTCGGGAGCTAATTAGATATTAAGTTTATACGTATATGTTCCTTAAATTTTTGTATTAATCCATTAATTATTATTTATTTGCATAAATTCATTAATTATTATTATTTTTTGTATTAATTCATTTTTTTCTATTAATCATTAATTATTTGTTTGTAATAATTCATTTTTTTTGTAATAATTAATTAATTATTGTCATTGTATAAATCATGAATTATTATTATTATTATTTTTTTTTTTAATTATTTATTTATTTTTACTAATTAACTTATTTATTTATTTTTAGTAATTAAATTGACCAATTGGAAAAATTCTGTATCTACTTAAAATAAAACTCTCCTTAAAACAAAAAAAAATATCTTTAAATAGTTGTATATTTTATAATAATCTTTTCCCTTCGCCTAAGCATAAACTTCTTGTGTCTCCAAGACATCATGTCCAAAATACTTAATTCTGTAAAGTCGTAAAATAAAATAAAACTATCATTTATATTATCGAGTTCCCCCGACGACACACCTCGAAATTATTAATTACTGTTAAGCTAAGGCAACCACATTTATTCCAATAAAAATAAATGTTTATTTTGATTTGTTGGTCTTCAAATAGATATAAATAACTTAAGATAACTCAATAACTGAGGCTCAACAACTGCACTCACACTCACAGGAAGAGACGGCTACAACACCTGCTTGAACCAGCTCAAACTACTAGACTCCTCCCCCTCAAATTACATTATATTCAAGTTGTAATCAGTTACTAATTTGAGGCCTCACATTCAATTAGGTATATTTAAGTTGGAATCAGTTACTAATTTGGGACCTCAAATTCCATATATTTTAAAGTTGGAATCAGTTACAAATTTGAGGCATCAAAATATTCTCGTTAGGAGGGGGGAAAGGGGAGACAGCTGTCCCCCGCAACATCGTGGGGGCGCCAAATTAAATTCTATGGCCTTTTTATTTTCTCGTCAGGAGATTGTGTCGATCGTTGCTGGTTCAACATTGGTAGAAGGCGAGAAAAAAACCGACTTTGCACCTGGGCGTTACAAGTCGTAGCTATTGGATTTTAATTTAGAATAAAAGTTATGTTTACTATTTTCACTACTTGGAGCGTTAGTGTGTCTCCAAACGCCTGCTGTACCCTCGTGGTCTTATTTTACCTAAGTTTGTAGCATGTCGAGTTTTATAAATGTCTGGGGAAATAAAAATACTTCCTTACAGTGGGTTTATCTTTATGCAACACTAGCTGTTGGCCAATGATTTTTTTTTTTACGATAGTTTATAGACATTAATATTTAAATTAAAAAAAAAAATAAAACTCCGAAGAGAAGCATGGGAATCTAGTTAGTAAACATTTACTACGTTTCCATGAGTTTTCAAAACCGTTATTAAAACTGTTTCCAAAACCCCATGGAAACCCCATGGTTTTGTATTGAAACTGTTTTGAAAGAATAGCATGGAAACGGGTATTGAATTGAAAACAGAATTGAAACATGCGCAGTAGGTACGATGGGTAGAGATTTTATAACCTGACTTAACTACATATAACTAATCTGGGAGTTTATAGTTTTCAAAATTGTTGTGAAAACTGTTTTGGAAACTCCTCATGGAAACACTTTCGGTTTGAAAATAAAACAGTTTTCAAAACGGTTTTGAAAACTCATGAAAACGTAGTAATTGTTTTTCACAATACTGACCATAGGGCAGAGATATTTTATTTAAATCTTAAGAAACTATAAAAATGGGTGTAACAGTTTTGCGCCATATAAGGGTTATGTTCTCAACCACTGCAAATAGGAGTAGTAAAAGTAAGTTTGTTTTTTACAATAAACTTATTTTAAAAAAGTGCTGTCCATCATTATTCCTAAAAATAACAAGCTAGTTAATACCTTCTCTACTAGATGGCAGGAAAGAAGAAGTGAATTTGTACGTGTATTACTCCCAACTAGCCACTAGGTAGCAGCACAATGCAGGCACCTTCACTCCAGGTTGTTATAGTTGTTAATTTCTCTCCTAGGTAGCAGCACAATGCAGGAACTTTCACTCTCGGTTGTTATGGTTGTTAATTTCTCTCCTAGGTAGCAGCACAATGCAGACACCTTCACTCCAGGTTGTTATAGTTGTTAATTTCTCTCCTAGGTAGCAGCACAATGCAGGAACTTTCACTCTCGGTTGTTATAGTTGTTAATTTCTCTCCTAGGTAGCAGCACAATGCAGGAACCTTCACTCTCAATAATAAAATAATTAGTCAGTAATTTTGCAAATCATTTAATTCAACTCAACGCTACACTAAATGTAAGTAATTTGAGTAATAACATCTTGAATTATATTTTAGGTTTTACATAATGCTTTAGATACATTTTGATAAGAATAATAATTGTTAATTAACTGATTTTTTTAATTTAGAAATAAAAGACTGAGGATGGCCTTAGGAAGGGCCGAAACGTTTCTAAGAAATATGGAGTAATTAGTTTTATTTATTACACCTGAATATCCATCCACCACAGCAACAATTAATATTCAAAAGGTGTTTTCAACGTGGTTAATATTAATAAGGTACAGGTTCATATAAGTAGTATGAAGAAAACATAGCTAGACTTGGAATTGTATTTAATATGATAATTTTTAAAAACTTCTCATTCCAGAGGTAATATAAAGGAACAACATATTTTGATAATTACATTAAAATTTTATACAGATGTTTGTTCAAAATCAAAAAGTTTGAAATTACAGATTGAAATACCTACTGAACATGAAAAATTATGATTTCACTTATAGCAAAGAAATGAAGAAAAAACACTACATAACTTATACATCACTAGATTACTAATCAAGTCCTTTCAATTCATGAAATTCGGTTTGAATTATTTTTCAAGTTATTGATTTTATTTATTTATTTATTAAGAAAACTGTCCCATCTTCCTTTCTATGTTCCAAACATCATCATCCATAAAGACCTAAAGGTATCTTTTGTGAGCGATCTTGCTAAAGATAGATATAAAAATTTCCACAACAAACTTGAACCCCATAACAACCCTCTTGTTCACGCCCTTTCCTCACCTCATATACCTTCAAACCCACCCAGAAGACTGAAAAGAACATGGCCAAGAGATCTTCTAAGAATCAACTGAAGAAAATTATAATGTACACTATCTAAACAATGTATATGCAAATACATATGCATAATAATGTTACGGAGTGCCACCACTGGGTGAACACCCGATCATGTTAAATCAAAATGCTAATTGTATTTCTCTTAACAACACTTATTAAAAAAAAAACAAAAAAACTTTGTAGTTGAAGTGAACAATAAACTAAAAAAAAAAAAAATAAATAAAAAAATAAAATTATTTATCAGATAAGAGATTAATGTCTTCATTGGTAACAGACCAATTCTTCCTAATTTATATGGAGTTCTCTTAGGTGCTTGTATCACCTAAGAGTGACCTTGCTGATATCAGAAGGTGTCGAAAGCTTGCCAATGAAGAACTGATTGAGTAGGCGTCAGACGATAATTAGAGCAGATCACTAATCTCTAATGACTCTACATGCTTGTATAGGCCAGGCCAACATAGATTTAATTCATTTAGTAGAATCTGATTATTTACAGGTATTTTCGCTCATCTATAACGCCACATAGTAGTTAGATTGAGTTAGGTATAGATAGAAAAGTTAGGTATAGATAGAAACCACCTCTAGCCACCTCTAACCACGTCTAACCACCTCTAACCACGTCTAACCACCTCTAACCACCTCTATAACCACCTCTAATCACCTCTAACCACCTCACTTCCTCAAGTTATTTTTAAGTAGGAAACATATAGTTACAGATGTCTCTGAACTATCATTATATGATTTACCCTAGATAAATTACCACTACTACTATCAATCAATAATTAGCAGATAGTAAATAAAAATAAACAGGTCAAGTGTGTGCTGGTCAGCACACAGCGAGGGTCCGTAGGCAACCCTGTATAGTTTAAGTAGTACTCTATTGATGGTGTCTAAAATGCTAAAAAGCTTACTTTGAACTATCCTATGGGTCTGATATTCTCAAAACACATAAACAAACTTCCGATAAAGTATTTTTTTTTGCCACTGAACCGGACTACAACCATATAAATACATCGAAAAGACCATAATTATAAAAAAAACGTATTTTGTCAATAAAAAATAAAATAATATTTTTTTCGAAATTTCCAAAAAGTGGTATCTTTACTTTTAGTCGAAGATTGTTCAGGATTTTTTTCAGATTTTTTTCACTTCACATAAGCGAGATAGAGGGGGGGGGGGCACGTTTCACACCCACTTCAAACTCGCCTGCGCTCGCCCTATCAAAGTTATAACCAAAGAATTATATATTTTTGTAATCAGTTCGACGTACCCTTTCATATGATACCCCTCACGGTGTCAAAAAAAAATGTAAACTTTTTAACCCTTAAGTTTTTTTACCCTAATTTTTTTGAAAAATATTTTTTTTAAGTCGCTATATTTTTAAAATATGTGGGCAGGTACAAGAAACATACATGCCAAATTTCAAAGTGATCGGACGAAAGGTGTAGCCGTGAGAGCACGCGAGAGGACAGACGGACAGACACACGCAGGAAAATATAAGGGTCCTTGGTTTTGCCTACGGACCCTAAAAATCATATGCTGATAGATAAAGTTTAGGCATCGCTGTAGAGAAGAGAAGAGAATAGAATGTCTAATATACTGTGAGTATATGTAAATACAATACCTATACAACTTATATATATTATTGTATTATTGTAGTACTTGCAGTAATACTTCCTCCTTTCACAACTAAAAGTTATAATTACCAGAAATTCGCAACACATAAAACTCTTTGAATACAATTTAATTTGTTTAAAACTAACAGTATTAAACATCGTTCCTATAGACAAACTCGTATCTGAAAGAAGTAGAAGTTAATAAGTAGGTATTAATTTAAGTTTAATTACAAGTTATTATGAATTTCAACTTCATTAAAAAGTCTAATTTAAAAGACACATAAATTCATTTAATGATAAAAATTATCATAGAGGTGAAAGAAAGAAAGCAACAGTAAGTCATCTTCAATTATATCACGCTAAGTATATCTCGCAACACGTCACACAGTTAAAAAATCGGTCCGAGACAACTCAGACAAACTTTCTCATATACGAGTTTATAATTACTTAACCCAGTATTTTCCATTTATTAGTTTTCAAATGTACATTTAAATATTATTGAACATTTCATCAAAATTGATCATAAAAATAACTTCTCCTGGGCGGGGAATCGAACCCGGGCTCTCTCCGTCCGCGTTTTAAGCTAATTTCTCAGGAACTAGATTTTTCCCGGAAAAACGGCTTATATCGTTGGATTCGTATTCAAATGGACTACATTTTAGAATTTTTTAATCAAAATCGTCGGAACCGTTTTCGAGAAATAATTTTTTTTCATGTTTTTTCAGAGTTTTTTTGGGGGGGGGGGGGGGTAGCGCCCCCAAATTTAGAGCTAAAATTCATTTCTTGATTTCGCCGCGTCATATGATTTTTATGAACATTTATGCCAAATTTCGTCAAAATCGGCTCCAGTTTCTGCACACAAATTGTGTAGCCTATTGCAGTGTGCAAAAACACGGTATTACATTGCTAATATGTTTTGCCAGCCAAGCAAGAATGGCGGTATGAGAGCACCCTCGTCTCTGATAAGTCCTATATCTGATCTTCTTGATCTAGTATAGGTCCAGAGTTGGGTGGGCATCGTCGGGCCCCTGATGAGTCGGACGCGACGAAACGATGCAGGACATGGCGTAATGCCGAGCCAACATCTTAATGACGCAATGTCTAATGTTGGAACAGTTCCTATGGGTCACGCTTGCGTGGCACATCCCTTAGTGTCTCTCACAAATTGTGTAAACTTTCTTATATAGAGTTCATAATTATTTAGCCCAGTGTTTTCCATTTATTAGATTTCGTATGTAAATTTAATTATTATTGAGCATTTCATTAAAATTTATCATAAAAATAACTTCTCCCGGGCAGGGAATCGAACCCGGGCTCTGTTGGTCCGCGTTTTAAGCTTTTTTCTCAGGAACTAGATTTTTCCCGGGAAAACGGCTTACATCGTTAGATTCGTATTTAAATGGACTACATTTTAGAATTTTTTAATCAAAATCGTCGGAACCGTTTTCGAGAAATAATTTTTTTTTTCAGAGTTTTTGGGGGGTAGCGCCCCTAAATTTGGAGCTAAAATTAATTTCTCGATTTCGCCTCGGGGTATGATTTTTCTGAACATGTATGCCAAATTTCTTCAAAATCGGCCCAGTAGATTAGGCTCCAGGCGTCTGCACAGACGACAGACGACAGACAGACAGACATTTTTTAAAAACCACTTTTTTGGACTCAGGGGACCTCAAAACGTGTAAATCCAACAAAATCTCAAAATAGAATTTTCGCGCCATCACAATACTTTCTCTTTATATGAGAAAGTAAAAAAGTAGAATTGTTGTTTAGTTCTTGGAAAACAAATTATTTTATCCTGCCACTGTTAAATCAAACAAATAATGGGGTGAAAGATTCACGAAAATAATTTTATATTTTATATTTTGGAAGACAACTTCTTCTCTAAAGCTAATATGTGAGGTTTCCAACTCAACCTAGAATCGATGACCATTCCTAAAAACTTCACTTCGGTGCTTATCACATTCTTTTTAAGAGAAAAGGAGATGAGCTGGGTTTTATCTTCATTGAGAGAGAAACCATTTACTGTAAACCACTGGGCTGCTAAAGTTAAAAGATCTTCAAGGTGTCGCTTGTTTTCAATTTTATTTTTGCCACGAGTCATAATGTTACTATCATCACAATACATTCTAGACTTTGATAATTTTTCTTTTCGCTTCAGGTACTCGGGTAAGTCATTTATAACAGCTAGAAACAGGGTAGGTCCGAGATGGGATCCTTGAGGTACTCCATGTTTGACAGGTAAGTATTGAGATTTATCTTGGTCTTTTCCAACATATTGACATCTATTATTAAGATAGCTCTCTATCATTTTTAAAGTTAATCCATCTATGTTATAATGCTTCAGTTTTAACACCACCAGTTCATGAGGGACTAAATCAAAAGCCTTACTTAAGTCACAGCATGCAACAAGTGTCTCTTCTAGATTCTCAAATCCTTGTGTGATGAACTCTACCCCAGACCTCAAAGCATCCACTGTTGATTTATTATGCCTGTATCCAAATTGTGAATCAGAAAATAAACTATTTATCTCAAAATGAGTTTAAATCAAATTACGGGAAACAGACAGAGAAAAATAGACTTCAGCGGGGGGATTTGAACCACAGGCCTCTATATTTCCAGTATAGCGCTCTAACCAACTAAGCTACGCAGGAGAATGAATTTCTCTGACGTTAATGATACCTTGACCCGAATTTAAAGCTTTCAATTTTTCCACAAGTCTGAGAAGTCAACATAAATGACATAGAACTAGACCGAGAAATAACGCTTATAATTATAAAGTACCCAATTAGTACCTGTACCTCGTACAATCAATTAGAAAGTCATATTTTACGATTTTGGTAGTATTCATACTGCGGAACGATTAAATTTTAATTTAAACAAATTATAATTATTATTAACTACGGGAAACAGACAGAGAAAAATAGACTCCAGCGCGGGGATTTGAACCACCGGCCTCTATATACCGTAGTATGAATACTACCAAAATCGTAAAATATGAATTTCTAATTGATTGTACGAGGTACAAGTACTAATTGGGTACTTTATAATTATAAGCGTTATTTCTCGGTCTAGTTCTTTGTCATTTATGTTGACTTCTCAGACTTGTGGAAAAATTGAAAGCTTTAAATTCGCGTCAAGGTATCATTAACGTCAGAGAAATTCATTCTCCTGCGTAGCTTAGTTGGTTAGAGCGCTGTACTGGAAATATAGAGGCCGGTGGTTCAAATCCCCGCGCTGGAGTCTATTTTTCTCTGTCTGTTTCCCGTAGTTAATAATAATTATAATTTGATTTAAATTAAAATTTAATCGTTCCGTAGTATGAATACTACCAAAATCGTAAAATATGAATCTCAAAATGAGTTTGAATTTCTTTATTTATAACTATTTCCAGGATTTTAGAAAAAACTGGAATGATAGCTACTGGCTTATAATTGTTGGGTTGAGATTTATCTGCTTTTTTGAAAACTGGGACTACTCTTGAGACCTTCCAAGCATCAGGGAAAAAGCCTTCTCCAAGACATCGATTTAAAGTGAAAGTTAAAGGCTCAATGGTTAAACAAACTATTGATTTTAACAAATTATTTGAAAGACCATAAACATCTTGACTATCGGAGTTCTTTATCCCTTTCACTATATCCAAAATATCCTGACCGGTTACTCCAGTCTCGCAGAATTTGTTTAATTTTACCTCTGGGGCGGCTGTGGATGCGTTTAAGTTATCTATAGCTTGCTCCTTGTCTACATCTATTGTAGAAACTAAATTTTGAATTGAATGCAAAAAATAATTATTCTGTTCATCTGAACTTAAAGATGTTTTTTTTTTTTTATGGCAGGGAGTAGGAAGTCATTTACGACCTTACCCACATACGTATTTTACCGTATGTGGAGTGTCGGACTCGCTGGTGTTTGCAATGCAGTCCTACCGACTAAACCCGTCTCCCTTCCCCCAAAGGCGCGTCAGCCAATTATTCATCGGCCATTGGCGCCGGGACAGTATGTCGGTCCTCCACTATTGCTACTCCACTAAGAATGTTTTAGTGTCTGTAGGGGAGGACCCTTTTCCATCACCCCCCTTAATCCTCCTGGTTCCTTAGCACCTGTCTAAGGGAGGAGGGTTGCAGTTCATCGATGCCGGTGCCGACCTTTGGTTATTCGACCGGCCGAGACCGACGACCACCCCGCGCCCCCCAAGGCTCCCCAGAAACAGACCTCCCCTCAGATGAGCACCGTTCGACCCGGCTCCCCTGCCTCCGTCGCTCTCGGCACCCACCCTCAGAGAGGCGTGTCCCCAAAAAAACCCCAAGAGACAACGAAGCTGCCACGTCCCCGACCGGCTGTCAGCAGATGGACTGCCGGGGGGTGCTACATTGTCGACAAGCACCTGTCAAACGGACGAAGGTTAGCTCTCAGCAAAGACTTCTGCACTGTCCTCACCTCCCTGTGCCCAATATTAGCTACAAGGGAACCCATCTACCCCGTTAGCAAATAATAAGCGAGGGGAAGATGGTAATGAGGACGGTCCTAAACTAGCTGAGACGAGAACATTGAACGACTAATCCTAGTATCTCAGATAAACCTAATCCTAGTATCACAAGCTCCCTGATCTCGCCTCCCTTGTGAGTGAATCACAAAGGAACCCACTCTTCCTGCCGGACGAAAAATATAGCCGGGGACAGTGGTAGCGAGACCAGTCCTAATCTAAATATTAAGCCTATGATTAAAATTTACCTAAACTAGTATCACAGCTGAATAAATAAATAAGATAATAAATAGATGAATAAATACTTAAAGATGTTGTATTACTTTACGTTTTACCTCGTAGAGAATTTATGATATTCCATGATTCCTTCATTTTGTTGCTTGAAGATTCGATTTTATTTGTATAGAGGCCTTTCTTAGCCTGTATGAGAGCATCTCTATACTTTAACTTCGATCTTTTATACTTCTGTTCAAAGTGTACTCCAAAAGTTCTCCATAAGTCATAAAGAAGATCAAGGTGATCCTTCGTTACCTTATGTTCTTTTGAGTACCAAGGATGTTTAAGACAATTTTTTGACTTGCACAACTTTTTCTTAAGAGGAAAATACAGGTCATGTAAAAAATGTATAAGGTTAGTAAAATTTGTAACCTGGCTATTAATTGAACCTGTTAGGAAATAATATTCCCAGTTATTGTTGTTTCCCAGTATTGTTATGTTTGAAAACTAAAACAAAACAAAGTGACAGAAGATTATACAACAACAACATTAAACAAGAAGAAGGTAGAACAACAACAACAGGTTACTGTTTTGGGTATCACTAAATATAATTGTTGAGTTCTACTTTGCCCGCACATTACAATAATAAATGTATTCTAGCCAGGGCCGCAGCTACATATTTTGGCAGGAGGGGCAAGCCCTAATTTTGCCGCCCCTTCCACCACTTTATCCTAGCAATTCGCCAATAACTTTTAGTCCTACTCCTAAGTCAGCTTGTGAAAAATCTTGAAATATTTATTAATATTTGGGATAAAATATAAAATCATGATTGAAGTTGATAACTAAGGTATTTGAAAATGAGAAACGAAACAATTCAAGTAATATCTTTTTAATATACCAGAAAATATTATACATTATATATAAAACAATTCTTCCAAAAACTAAAAGTGTATTTATGTAAATTTGATTTTTCTTGACTTTTTGGCTGCGCAAATGTTTTGATTATTTCGTCAAATGAAATTGATGATGCTCTTTGATGTTAGCAAGCGAAAAATTACTAATGTATATCCCGATGGGTCTCAAGAAAAATCCACAGAGACCCAGAAAATCGATCCAAAGTTGAAGCTTTTTATGTTTTAATTGACAGTGTGATATGAAACTTGAGTAATCGATGCCAAGCAGACAACAAAATCAAATGATTTGTTCAGTTTTATTTCGTATCCAAAGTTGGAAAAATATGAAATACATGACATGATTAGAAAATGGTCTCAACTATACCACACAGATGTTGATAAAGAAGAGCTTCTTTTAGGAAGTGAATCACATGAAATGTATCCAACCTGCCAACTTCGAATACGACTTAAAACCTCAGGAACTTCTTAATACCCTTACCGATCAGAGAATTGCTAATCTCTTTCATAGCGTATGCATAGCATTACGTATTTTCTACCCTTTACCAGCAACTATTGCGGAGACGGAAAGATCATTTAGGAGAATCGAACCCGGCCTCTCTCTGTCCGCGTTTAAAGCCTTTTTCCCGGGAAAACGGCTTATATCGTTAGATGTATTTAAATGGACTACATTTTAGAATTTTTTAATCAAAATCGTCGGAACCGTTTTCGAGACATTTGTTTTTTCAGAGTTTTTGGGGGGTAGCGCCCCCAAATGTGGATCTAAAATGCAGTTCATGATTTCGCCTCGGGGTATGATTTTTCTGGACATTGTTGACAAATTTTGTCAAAATCGCCCAGTAGTTTAGACTCCAGGCGTCCGCACAGACAGACAGACATTTTTTGGACTCAGAGGACCTCAAAATGTGTAAAAAAATCGAATTTTCGCGCCATCACAATATTTTCTCTTTATATGAGAAAGTAAAAACAAAAAACAGCCCGTTTTGCCCTGTTTGTGTTTGTGTTTACTCAGTTTTTCTGTTTTTAGTTATTGAATTGAAATGCTGCTCTTTATTAGCATACTCCTACTCGTATAAATATAAAAAAAGTGTATTCAAATATTTAATAATAACGTATTAAATAAAATTGTATAAAATGTAAATGAACGTAAACAACATCTTATGGTTGGTTGATGTTTTAAGCCCAGATTGTGTTTTGGTTGAGGTCTGCGAAATTATAAACGTTTTCAAACAATTTTGTCTAATTTTTAGGTCATAATTATGACTCCTTTGCCCATACTAATTTAAGTTATAATTGGTTTTTTAACATTAATGCGGTAAAATAGTTGTAGTCTTCATAATGAGTTTGTTTTATTATGGTTTATCAGTAGTAGGCCTGTAGTTGTCACGTACAGGCTTTTTATTGATATGTACTTACAATAAATATAAAATAGAACTTAATATAAGGACAAGAGTTGAAAATATCAATAATCATGTTATTAGTGTAAAGTCCTACTGTGACGAATAAAAACCAGTAAAAAGAAGGGGCCCTTTAAGGTCTAGCCGTGGGGCCCGCTACAGCTCTCGACGGGCCTGCGTTCATATCGCTCATTCTCATCTGCCTAGCTCGCATGCCGCCCCCTACACCTACATCACTGTGTCATATTACAGGTCTTAAATTAGTTAACAAATTTTAAAGTGTTAATCATTTTGCCGCCCGGGGCAAAATACCCCCCCCCCCCCCCCCCTAGCTGCGGCCCTCATTCTAGCATCCATATAACCTGGGTTTTTAAACGGTGCTGAGCCAGATTTGAAAAATACTTCATTTTGGACGATTTGCTTAGCCCGCAACACACGAGTGTTCTGCTTTTTAGCTCGTTGACGGACGTATGTACCGGGAATGGACGTTCGGGACACAAAAAAAAGTGTCCGAAGAAAGCCGAAGCAAAGGCAGTCGAGTAGGGCCTTACCCCGCCCACCACTAGTTTCTACATTGTGCATTCAACTCTATCTTCTCTTTAGCCTGTATGTCTTCAAGGCCTTTTCCACTATGACACGACTATTCATAATAACACTTAAATATATAAATATTTATTAATATAGCAAAAATAATACAATAATTAAACATAGACATGTATAAATCATATAATATATAAAATAGACATTAAATTATTTCGTTACTTTTGCATTATTTATAGTTATTATTATCACGTAAACCCAAGAGTGATTGAAATGGAATGCGTACACATATTATACACGACTAGTAATTATAATTCTTGAATGAAAAATGCAATAAATCCAAAAACAGAAATACGAAAATAAAATATGAATTAAATTGAAAAGTAATTTAATTAAAACCAAAGCTTTTTAAATAGATAAATGCGAGTTTAAATATTTTATCGCATGATACATACACACACACACACATATATTTAAAGATATTTACAAAGTGTTTACATAATATTATGTATTATTACATTACATTTTATTAATCAAGTACTTAAAAAAATGATATACAAAAAACAAAGATTTCATTACGGCACAAAATCTATCTAAAATATATCTTTATAAAGCACAAAATGTAGATATTAAACTAATAATTATAAATGCAAGTTAATATTGGTATCGTATCTTCTTTGGTGTGACACCACGTATTTTAAGAATTCCCAGCAGTTTAAAATATAAACATAACATATAACATTATTATTATTATTAAAAACCCTTTTCTTTTAATGGTCTTAATAAATATTATTATCATAACATGATCCGCCGGGGGTCAAATTAACCATTTCTTACCAATTGATTTAAATTGAAAAAATTATATGTTAATATATTTGCGTAGAATCTTATAAAATCTAGAATATAATCTGAGTATTATTATAATTAAAGAAGGTTGGTTTGATTTTTGCAACATAACTATTTTTTTAATTAAATATTTAAATAATATGTTAAATATGTAAGATATTCAGTTTATTATTTATCATATTCATAAACATTATATTAATAATTGGCAGTATGAAATATGTATTAATAATAATGTAATGCATAAAATGGAATATGCTTTAAAATATCTAATAAAAGCGACCTAATTATTATTAATTTTGTAAAAGATGAATTATTTTATTTAAGATAAGTCTTTATGTTGGTTCATAATAATTAAAGAGGACTAATAGTTCCAAGTAATAAGCATTCTTTTAATAGTCCACAGGCCACCATAAGAAGTGAGTCGCTGATTGATAAAGTTTTCTTACCTTATGGAATCGCTTATTTATGCCTTGTCCACCGATGAATTGGGTATATGGCAACTGGGAGCTGGGCCATTTCTTTTTTGTTGACATGCCAAACTTGCCCTTCTGCAGGAACATTGAAAAGAGATAGATAAAGTTTTGATTTTCACAGGATCGTTTAATTAAACTATTTCAAAAACAGTGGTAAAGGTGGCCACCGATACGAGTGGGCCGTTTTCTTTTTAACGGCCCCGCAGAGCGATATGTTTGGGGCGGTGGTCACCCCAAACGGCCCACTCTTATCGGTGGCCACGTGTACCACTGTTTTTGAAATAGTTTAATTAAACGATCCTGTGAAAATCTAAACTTTATCTATCTCTTTTCAATGTTCCCGCAGAAGGGCAAGTTTGGCATGTCAACAAAAAAGAAATGGCCCAGCGCCCAGTTGCCATATACCCAATTCATTGGTGGTCAAGGCATAAATAAGCGATTCCATAAGGTAAGAAAACTTTATCAATCAGCGACTCACTTCTTATGGTGGCCTGTGGACTATAACCTATGATCTTGTTAAACGAAATATGTTGCAGTATCCCAGATTATAAGCTCTGAGATACTACATATTTATGTACTGATTTTAATTAAGATGACTTGTGAGAATATTAATTATCTACAAATGTAGTAATTTGATTTTAATATAGAACTTTATTATGAATATAACAGAAAATCAGCGCCGGTGCTATACTTTTGGCCGCCACAGGCAGGACGGTTTTTGGCCGCCCCATTGAAATAGGAATTTTTTGAAGGGGGGGGGGGGGTGGAGTGGGAGAAGTGTGATTTTTTTTCTTTCCTACATTTATGTGTTTGGGTTCTTACACAAAAATAACCCGGTCCGAGACAACTGAGACAAACTTCATAATTGCATAGCCCAGAGTGTTCAATTTATTAGTTTTCGTATGTACATTTAATTATTATTGAACATTTCATCAAAATAACTCATAAAAATAACTTCTCCTCGGCGGGGAATCGAACCCGGCCCCTCTCCGTTCCTGTTTTAAGCTATTTCTCAGGAATATATCGTTAAATTCGTACTTCAATGGACTACATTTTAGATTTTTTTAATCAAAATCGTCGGAACCGTTTTCGAGAAATCATTTTTTTCATGTTTGTTCAGTTTTTTGGGAGCCCTCAAATTTGGAGGTAAAATTAATTTCTCGATTTCGCCTCGCGGTATTTTTTTTTTTTTGAACATGTATGCCAAATTTCGCCAAAATTGGCCCAGTAGTTTAGGTTCCAGAGCATCTGCACAGACGACTGACGACAGACAGACATTTTTTAAAAACCACTTTTTTAGACTCAGGGGACCTCAAAACGTGTAAATCTATCAAAATTGAATTTTTGCGCTATCACAATACTTCCTCTTTATATGAGAAATTAATAACTGGAAAGATTCAAATTTTATGTTGGGTTCGTTTACTTTCTCATATAAAGAGAAAGTAAAAATATTTGTGAGGGGGCAAAAATTCGATCTTGAGATTGTGATGAATTTGCACGTTTTGAGGTCCATTGAGTCCAACAAATGGGTTTTAAAAAATGTCTGCCTATCATCTGTGCAGATGCCTGGAGCCTAAACTACTGGGCTAATTTTGACAAAATTTGGCATACATGTTCAGAAAAATCATATCCTGAAATGAATTTTAGCTTCAAATTAGGAGCAGCTACCCCCCAAACACTCTGAAAAAAATTATTTCTCGAAAACAGTTCCGACGATTTTGATTAAAAATGCTGAAATGTAGTCCATTTAAATACGAATCTAACGATATAAGCCGTTTTCCCGGGGAATATCTAGTTCCTGAGAAAATAGCTTTAAAACCACGGATGGAGCGAGGCCAGGATCGATTCCCCGCCTAGGAGAAGTTATTTTTAAATTTTGATTATAATATTTAATAATAATTACATGTACCTACTAAAACTAATAAATGGAAAACACTGGGCTAAGTATTTATGAACTCGTATAATATGAAAAACTTTGTCTGATTTGTCTCGGACCGATTTTTATTTTATAAGGAGAGCTATTACAATTAACAAATTAAGGGAAGGGTTGAAAATATAACAACTATAAAGGGGTAAGAAAAGAGTTAAGTGAATATAAATAATAAAAAAGATATGAGGTATAATGGAAAAGACTTAAGGATAAGGAGGGTTACAAGAGAAAGAAAAATACATATTATGTACATAGATAAACAAAATATGTACTCAGAACTCATATAATATAGCAAAGACACGCGATAGTTTTTTTTAGGAATAAAATGAAGTAACACAGGTGTACCCAAGAATCAACCCGAAATGCGATTAGCACGGCTACTTAAACTAAAACAGCAACTGATAAGGTATTGTCTTGTGGTGTTATTAATAGTGTTACATCTCTAACTGCCTACTCAAGACGGGGGTTAGGCACATGATTATCGTTTTGCTACTATAGATTTTGTTTTTCAATTTATAAAATAAAACAACCTGAGGGCGTCATCGGCCGCCCCCTGAGTTTGGCCGCCACAGGCGGCCGCCTGCTCCGCCTGTGCGTAGCGCCGGCGCTGCAGAAAATGATACAATTTTTTAAACATTATATGTTAATTAATTAACTCACGTAATTTTTTCTGATAGGTTTTATTAGGTTATTAGTCCAATGTTCAAGTTGAAGTTTCAATGATGTTCAAGTTGCTTCTTCAGGCACTTATATAAAACTTTAAATGAAGAATATTATGTTATATGTCCATGTTATTTAAATTAAACTATTGTAAAACTTTTCACTGTTTGAATCCTTAGACTTGTATCAGAAAGTTAGGATAACTTGTAATTAAAAAAAATTAATTGTTAATATCATGATAGCAGTTATGATTTTAGAGATTAGGATCACTATATAAGCAATTTGCATACTAAATGAGGTGAGTCTTCATCGCCAGTCTACGTAGTATGATGTCACCCATCGAGAGATGTAAATTCGTATGTCAGCCATTTTGGCAAGTGCTATGTTAATGAAGTAATTAATTTAAATTCATTTTTCTCTTCTATGGAAGATTTGCTGTTGCCGTTGAAACGGAAGTTGCTATCTGATATCGTTTGAAAGTAATTAAATTAAAATGTAATTAGCAGTTGGCTAATAAGTTAATTTTTATGTTAAGGGCCTTAGTTGCGTAGCGTGGTTTGCAACGTAGCTTGGATACGTAGTTAGCTGTAATTTCACAAAGGTGAAATTTCTTCACAAGGGATGAGCAGACGATACTTGAATTTGTATCTCACTAAAGATTTATTTGAGAGCACTTCAGCTCTATTTTTCTACAAGAAGAAAAATTATAGAAAAGAATTTTATATAAAAAAATTTTTATTAAGAAAATTATGTTAGAAGACCACATGGTTCTAAGAATTTAAAGAAAGTATTAACGTATGTAAAATTTTACATGAAAGAATTTAATTTAAAATTTAAACAAGTTTTCTTTTCTCTCTTTGAGAATAAAAAAAAAAAAAATGTATTAAGAATTTTTTTTTTTTTTTATATTAAATTTGTAAAACTTACTTAGACCACTACGCATGAGGTGAACCTCATTTGACCATTTCATTTTTTTTTATTAATAATTTTATGATATTTCATTTCTTTAAAAAGTATCTACTGTAAATCCAAGGTAATTAGAAAAAAGTATTCATTTAACATTTAACATTTAATATTTAATTTTTTTTTTATATGGACATTTTGAGATTGCATTTTTTTTAAGAACCACAATTTTATTGTATTTTATTTTATTAATAAAAAAAAGCCTAATGCGTCTAAATAAATAAGGATAAGAAAAGTTATATGTTAATTTTTATGACTTCTCCTTTCGTAAATTTAATTTTAATTATTTTGAGCTACCCTACGGACTTGATAAAGAGAGGATACCGCAATGTATAAGTAAAGGGTAGAGGAGTTAAGGGGGTTAAAGAGAGTGCGTGTTAAGTTGTAGCGGAGTAAGCGTTAGGGGGTAGAGGTAGGCTGTGGAGGGGACACGATGATTCCCGAGTGAGATTCGACTTTCATCGGCGACTTTTTTTTGTGTCCCGTACGTCTAGTCCTTCAATCTCGGTTGTTATAGTTATTAAGTTCTCTACTAGGTAGCAGCACAATTGTAAAATTCTCCTTTTTCCCTAAAGAGTTAACATTTAGAAATACTTCTCCAGTAGTGAGACTAAGTTACGAATTAGAAGGGTGACCATAGGTCCCGTTTAGACTGGGACAGTCCCCGTTATTTTATACTTTATAAGGCGTCCGCGTCCCTTCGTTTTTGAAAATGTCCCGTTTTATACAAAAATGGGACACTTTCCATAATGTCGGGTAAAATGAAAAACTTGCCCCAAACTTAATGAATTGGAGACGTTTCTAAACTTAGTAAATAGGATGAAAAATTTGCCCCAAACTTAATGAATTGGAGACGTTTCTAAACTTAGTAAATAGGATGAAAAACTTGCCCCAAACTTAATGAATTGGAGACGTTTCTAAACTTAGTAAATAGGATGAAAAACTTGCCCCAAACTTAATGAATTGGAGACGTTTCTAAACTTAGTAAATAGGATGAAAAATTTGCCCCAAACTTAATGAATTAGAGACGTTTCTAAACTTAGTAAATAGGATGAAAAACTTGCCCCAAACTTAATGAATTGGAGACGTTTCTAAACTTAGTAAATAGGATGAAAAACTTGCCCCAAACTTAATGAATTGGAGACGTTTCTAAACTTAGTAAATAGGATGAAAAATTTGCCCCAAACTTAATGAATTGGAGACGTTTCTAAACTTAGTAAATAGAATCAACGTTTTGCTTCTCCTGGGTGTTATATTTACTCATCATCGTTTTAAAAAGTAAAAAAAAACAATACTATATCTTCACCCAAAGTATTTATAATAAAAATTAACTGGTTTCGACAACTTAACAGCCATCTTCAGATTTTAAATCAGCTGTTGAAGAAAATCACAGTTATTCAATGATGACGAATACGATATTTATTGTAAGGGGTAAATCTTACTTCGGACTTTTTTAAAACTGCTTCTTTTTATATTACAAAAACGACTTCAGTAGCATCTCGAAAATTTCAATATTATTTTCTAAAATTAATGTTAATCTTATCTTCTAAATTAAGTTTGTTGTTTGGGAAAATTATGGAAGGTTATGGTTGTTTTTAGGGTTGGGACCTCGATACCGATATATCAACCAAAACAAATATCGATATTTTATATCAATCTTCCGACATATCGAGAACATCGATATTTTCCCCTCAAATTATCGGAAGCCGGCGTCTTTTCTTTTTTTTATTTGAACCCTAAAATTTTGACGCGTCAGACTAGAAAGTCGGAAAAAGTTCTGCGTCAGACAATATTAAAATGTTGATTTATAGGGTTCAAATAATGTATCTTGAGAAAATCAGCCAGTTATTAATTAATGATATTAATTAATTTTAATTAATAATAATGGATATTAATTAATATGAACTAATATTAATTCATGATTAATAACCAGCTGATTTTCTCAAGATACATTATTTGAACCCTATAAATCAACATTTTAATATTGTCTGACACAGAACTTTTTCCGATTTTCAAGTCTGACACGTCAAAATTTTAGGGTTCAAATAAAAAAAAAAAAATGCCCCAAAACTAAAAAAAGTCACAGAGGAAAAAGGTGTCAGACTTTGCCTAAACAAGCCATACAAAAAGGTTTGGAAAGAGTATGTATAAGTTACTTTTTTGCCTATGGGCACCCTGACTACTAGTTGTTTTAGGATAAGTTTAGTATTTCTATGACCTAACCTAACCATCATAATAGTGGGACTTATTTAGATTCATACACCCTATGTTCTTTTTCATATAAATGACTTTGATAAAGTAACTATTAAGACAAAGGGACGTTTAGTCCAATTTACTTTGGGACAAAGAAATAACAAATTTCTGTTTTTATAAGGGGAGTAACAGTCTAAAGGAGAAAATATTGTTATTTTTTTATGAGTTTTTCAACAACCCTTTTTATCAACTATTAAACAAGAACCCTTGCTAAGAGGACGTCTTAAACCAATAAAGATAGTACAATATTAAGTTGGGCTATTCCTTCACATGAGTTGGTACTGGTGTTTGGTGTTATACATATATAATATATAATTCAAGTAAGTGTGGGCGACTATATGAATTAAAAAGAAAATATTGTAGGGCGTAATAAATCAAACAGTCCTTGAATATAACTTTTATTAAATAAACTCAATTCACAAACAATAAAATTATTAAACACTTGGTAACTGGTCTCTTCCTCACGACTCAAACCAATACAAACTCAACCTATACTCTACTACACACACACACACACCACACACATACAGTGTTGCCACAGAAGTGTTTTTTTTTTTCCTCATCCCTAAAGATCTATAACAAAAAGAAAATATAATAATATTATTATTGTAAATTATATGTCTTTTTTAGATCACATCTAGTTTTTCAAATAAAAAGGCTTCATAATCACAGTGCGTAACTAAATGGTCAAAATAATCACTCTAGCTCTGTTCTTCTTTAACTATGGGTTTGAAGCTATATGTCGGGATCGCTAAAATTAAATTGAAACATTTGAATTAAACTTAGCAAAACCTTACGCAGAAATAAGTTTTAGCTGGCAAAGAGGGCCAAGTCTTAAACAGTATTATTGTTAACAGACAAAATTACAATATTTTTAACCGAACAAAAATCTGATCTTGCTCAAAGTTACGCTATTTATGAGATATTTTTGAGAAACTAAAGATCTAAACTTGTCAAGGCAAGAAAATCAATATATATTTATTTCTAATAATGATAAATTCAAGGGTCTTATTAAAAATATCAATATTTGGTGAAATTGAGTGAACAACAACTCATTCAAAATGTTTTTCGTTATTAACAATTTCATAATTGTAAATATTTAATATGACTCAAAATATAATTCTTTATTGGTTTTATACGTCAAAATGTACCAAAAAAAATCCCCCCCCCCTCCCAACCACTATACAGGGTGACTGGCGTTATATGTGGAAAAATGAAGTGGGTTGTTCTAGGCCTCAGGGGCTACAAAAAAAACACTATATAAACCATGGGTCAAATATTAACCGTTTTCCCATAAGTTCAAATTTTATGATTTTTTAAAGATCCCATGCCTTTGCTCATAAAAACAAATTGCTCCAAAAGTATAAAAGCTAGAACAAAATGTTTGGTTTCGTTGTAAAGCTGACAAAATGTCCTATAAGGAAAGTGTAATTTTCATTTTTATTCCCTCAAATTACATGATCAAAAAATGTATACAATAGTAAATTACGCGTCGTGTGCGGAAACTAGCATTTTGCATGCGAGTGTGGAGTTTGCACCCGAGCGATAGCGAGGGTAGTAAAACCACACGAGCAATGCAAAACGCCGTTTTCGCACGAGTTGCGTACCGTACTTTATCTACGATTGTTAGATTTAAATAATAAATACAGAAAAAAATAAACTTGCTGTATGTAAGTTCGTATCTCTCTCTTGATAAAGATGGAATTAATTCATTAGTTGTATTTTTTGCCGAATTAATTATTTCTGGAGGAGTATTATTCTCCACATATTCGTCAAAGTCACTTGATTCACTCATTGTTTTTCACTAAAAACTCGATATAAACAGTTACTTTAATAAAAGAACAGCAAATTAGTTTTGTTAAATGTAAACAAACTTGCTAATCGTGCGTAAAGCTGAAGAATTCCTCTTCTTTACCGCACTAGTGTGGTAAAGAAGAGGAATTCTTCAGAACTATGAGACGCGCATGCGCAATGAATACAAGTACGTAAAGAATCACTTTCTACGCATCTAAACAAAGATATAATGTTTATATTTCGTATCAATCGTAGATAAATGTTATTTTTTAGAAAAAATAAAAAAAAAATCTTTTTTCTTTGCGGTTCCATAACTTAGAATAGAACCGAGCTTAAACTGATCGGAATTCAGGAAAAACTTCCTCATTTACTAACGTTTCTATCAATATAAATATCATTACCTATTCATAGGGCGGAATTCTTAGTAAACTTCGTTGAAAGTAAAACAAGAATCATGTATATTTCTCGTTTCCAGAGTTTACATGGGCCTATACTCAGACTGTAGTTTTAGTACAGACCGTTGCTTGCAGAGCTCTTACTGTCATCATACTGTAGTTTTGCTGTACAGACTGTAGTTTGCAGACTTCTTACTGTCCTCATACTGTAATTTTGCTGAACAGACCGTTGCTTGCAGAGCTCTTACTGTCCTCATACTGTAGTTTTGCTGTACAGACCGTTGCTTGCAGAGCTCTTACTGTCATCATACTGTAGTTTTGCTGTACAGACTGTAGTTTGCAGACTTCTTACTGTCCTCATACTGTAATTTTGCTGAACAGACCGTTGCTTGCAGAGCTCTTACTGTCCTCATACTGTAGTTTTGCTGTACAGACCGTTGCTTGCAGAGCTCTTACTGTCATCATACTGTAGTTTTGCTGTACAGACCGTAGTTTGCAGAGTTCTTACTATCCTCATACTGTAGTTTTGCTGTGCAGACCGTAGTTTGCAGAGCTCTTACTGTCATCATACTGTAGTTTTGCTGTACAGACCGTAGTTTGCAGAGCTCTTACTGTCATCATACTGTAGTTTTAGTACAGACCGTAGTTTGCAGAGCTCTTACTGTCATCATACTGTAGTTTTGCTGTACAGACCGTAGTTTGCAGAGTTCTTACTGTCCTCATACTGTAGTTTTGCTGTACAGACCGTAGTTTGCAGAGCTCTTACTGTCCTCATACTGTAGTTTTGCTGTACAGACCGTAGTTTGCAGAGCTCTTACTGTCCTCATACTGTAGTTTTGCTGTACAGACCGTAGTTTGCAGAGCTCTTACTGTCCTCATACTGTAGTTTTGCTGTACAGACCGTAGTTTGCAGAGTTCTTACTGTCCTCATACTGTAGTTTTGCTGTACAGACCGTAGTTTGCAGAGTTCTTACTGTCCTCATACTGTAGTTTTGCTGTACAGACAGTAGTTTGCAGAGCTCTTACTGTCCACATACTGAAGTTTAGCAGTATGTGGACAGCAAGAGCTCTGCAAACTCCGGTCACTTCCTGTTGCCTGATAATTCGCCAGACCTAAAAACAAACACAAGTTCAATTAAATGTTATGCTAAAAGAAATGTTATTATGAAATAATTTTTAAACAAAATATAAATTTTAAGTGACGTGTATTATATTTTATTTGGAAAATGTTGCAAGTTTGTTGTGACAGGGAAGAATTAGTTAGTTAGTAGAATTAGTTAGTAGAATTTAGTTAGTAGTAGTTAGTAGAACATGAATCTTTGCTTTGTTTACTATTGTCCAGTTAATATTGTATTACAGTGGAACTAGGATAATTCAAACCTCAAGGGACCAGTAAAAAAATTTGATTTATCCTAAACTTCAAATTACATAAAGGGTAGAATGCGAGTAGCTCCACGTGTCAATCAGTTCCTAACCTTTCGTGGCTTGTATCACTTGATTTATAGCTTCGTACGGTTTTGAGCCTATTTAAAACATTTTTATCATTATGTCAACAAAACGAAATCGGTCGGATTCCCTAACTTCTTCAAAAATGAAACCGTCCACTTCAAATAAATAATACATGTGTATTACCTATATTATATATTATAATTTCTAAAAATTACCTTGTACATTCATTATATTATGTACATATGTACATATTCGATTTTGTTTATAAATATTTTCAAATAAACGTTATTACACACATACATACTCCTATTTTTTTTTTTTTTTTTTTTTAGTAAATTTACCCAGTTAAGAATTTATGTAAGTGCATACCCCGACTTACGTAATTTTCGACTTACGTAATACTTCGCGGTCCCACCTATTACGTAAGTCCGGGGTATTACTGTAATACAATAATAATTTAATACATATAATATAACATAATAATAAATCCTAAAGTATTAACTTAAATTTTCTTAAAAAAGTCCGAGATTTGAAGTTGTTTGGATTTTAGTTTCTCTGTCATAACAAATGATTCTAATTTATTTAAAGCTATGAAAATTGATTCGCTTACATCATTTTTGCTTTCAAAAAATCTCCGTAGTTGATGAATTTGGTTTGATGCTTCTGCCGTGCTTGGGATTAATCCTTCCTGGGCCACTCAAGTGCCGTCATCTTCATCATCAGATGCTTCGTCGCCAGATGGCTTGTTATTTCTATCGAGCACCTTAAATTAAACAAAAGTATTCCAGAATAAAGACAATATATAACTTAAGCTTATTATTTTTATCTTATAATTTTCTTTGTCAAAGATTCTTGTCATTATTATTAATTAGGAGGTCAACTTTTCCATTAAGTTTTCCTCTAATTGATAATCTTTAAAAAACACTCAATAAGAAAAGTTCCTCTGAAGCAGTTGACCCACGAAACACATCTCTTTTTCTTCCTCCATCGCAGTTTTGTTCTTCCAATCTTCAAAAAGTATTTTTCTACCTTACCAACCCTTTTTTGATTGGACAGCCACAATTTCACCAAGACAGCCTCCCGGAGGGATCTGTAAGCTGATATTTTAGTCCAGGAGATAGCGTGCAAAAAAGTTTCTGAATAACACCAGACTAGAATTTTGTGTTAAAGTAAATCTTTTGGTGCCTTTTAAGAATATGTGTACATTCCAATTAAGTAGGTGTCTCTCATTTGAAATGCACTAACATAATTTCAACACTAAATGTTACTTATAATTTTTTTCTATAATTTTTGGATATGTTGCAAGGTGTGTAGCCTTGGAAATTAATGTTAGAGGGTTATGGGTTTAGTGTGAAATTCTGTTTTTGGCAATAATAAGACGTAATTTATCTAAGCAATGTTTCGGCTCTAACCTGCCGTTCTCAAGCCAAAATGTCGCTGTTGCGAGGACCGTAAAGGTGATAATACATAAGTTAATAGGGAACAATAACATGTTCCGTCGTCAAATTCAAAATTTTCCTCAACAACATTCTAATTAAAAAACTATCAAAACAACTCTACATCCGAAACGGGACATAACAAAGGCTCAACTTAAATTAATGGTTCAACATAAAATACATAACAAAAAGTAAAAAGAGACTAGTAACACATGCATTTTAAAAAAACTAAAATTAATATAATAATATTGATAACGGTAACTGGAATAGGTATTATTATTATTTGTATTTTTTTAATTAGAATGTTGTTGAGAATTTAGGATTTGACGACGGAACATGTTATTGTACCCTATTATAACTTATGTATTATCACCAGAGACGGGAAAAAGTCATAAACGTCATAGTCATATGATTTTGTCACAAAATAGCCATTTTACGCATAAACGTCATAAAATAGGGGTTTCTTGGAATAAACGTCATAAAATGGCCTTTTTTGCCAAATGTTTAGCAAAAAGGTTTTTTTTTTGTTAAAGAAAATGTTTAAATTGAACATTTGTGGTCCGGTTCCAGGTAAAAGTGCAGTTCGAACAAAAAACCCTTACACCAGCTTAGTGAAAGGCCTGGGCTCTTAATTCCCTGACTACTTTCGGACTTAACTAATGCGCTTATGCATACTTACAACCAGGGAGGCACCGACGGTCATCCCTAATTTCAAAAAAGGGCTCCTGATCGGCTCCTTCTTGGAACAACTCCTCCGATTAGAATCCAGGAAGTTCAAGATAGATTTTCCAGTCAGCCAATAGTAAACTCATTGGATTGGGCAGTCTCCTGATTGGCTGTTCCATAATTAAAATGTTGTATATATATTCATGGTAAGGGAGTAGAATGTTTAATTGCTCATTTTTCATGACAAGTAACACGAATAAGAAACTCGTGTTACTTGTTTCTTGATTAATTTTACTCGTGTAACTAGTTTCTTAATAGATTCTACTCGTGTCAGAATGCCGAAAACTCCTGCAAACAAATTAACGCTTAAGCGTAAGTGGGTGTCAGAGGAGGTGAACTTTTCTTTGGAGGGTGAAACATTCTTCTGTAAGTTCTACACCTACTTTGTATCTGGAGTCTTCAAGGTCTTAGCTTCATTGGATGCTGGAGAGGCGCCATCAATTCGCAATGCCAAAGAAGAAGCTCTAAAGGCTCCAGGACTGGAAACCCACCTGAACTACATCAACGACATCTTTGGGACATTTCCTGACATAATAGAAGGTCTGCAAAAACAGGATATGCTATTTCCAAACGGTGTCGAAAAAATCAAGACCCTTTGCGGAACGATTGGGTTGGAAGAGTGGGGGAAAAGGTGAAAGAAAAGTTCACTGCTGTTCTCTCAAGGAATCCTGGGTGGGAACACGCCCAGGCCATAGCTGCCCGGTTGAAGGGCGTAAAAAACAAAAAAAAATGATGGGTCATGCATGAAATTTGCTCCCACCTCATCTGCCGACGTCGAAAGGTCTTTTTCCAAGTTTAAAATTCTACTGACGGACATAAGAACCAATTTAACACTGGGGAATATAGAACAACACATGATTACTTTTCACAATGTTGAAGCATTCTGCTAATTATTATCATTTATTACATATATTGTAAATGTAATTTTGTATCTATGAAATATTGAAATCTCTTTTGAACGGTTTCCCTCCAAAATAACGAAATGCTTCAGATAAAGGCTAAATTTTCACAGAAAATAAACGTCATACTTTTGGCTAAAAGGTCATAAAACAACTGATTTTCTAAAATAAACGTCATAAAACAGGATAATAAAAGTCATAGAATAAAGGTCATGAAATGGAAAAATAAAAGTCATAAACGTCCCGTCTCTGGTTATCACCTTAATGATTCTCACAACAGTAACATACAAGTAACAGTAGCAAAAGGTCACATTTTTCAGTTTTCGGCGTTTATCTCGAAAACGGTACGTCGCACAGAAAATGTTATTCTATTCAACATTAAAGCTGATAAAATTCTCTTTCAAATGATATATCCTATTTGAACCTAAGTGTTACCATTTTTGAGATATGAGTCGTTGAATATGAAAAAATAATTAAAAAAGTGCCAGTGGTTCAGGTATCTTGTCAATCTTTCTCTTCTAACTCTTTGCCCTTCCATTTTATCGAAAACTCGTGGGAAAGAAAGTTGTAGAGCGAAAAATTTCCTTAAAAAATGAATCTAGTTATGCTAATTTATCTTCACCCGGTAAACAGCTAGAGCGTTTTGAAATTTAGGGGCACTTTTCAACATTTTACTAGTAAAATGCTGCTTGTGACTCATGTTTTGTTTCCAATGTCTGTAACGCTATGTAAACAGTCTCTAACGCGTGTGTGCCAAGTTATCATCGAGTACTACATTTTTATTACAATAACAGGTCGTTCTAAATGAGTGAAAAGTGTTTAATTTGTAATGAAACAGCTGAAGAAGGTGGTTGTCGAAGAGCCGGGAATGCTGGGACTCATGTTTTGTTTCCAATGTCTGTAACACTCTTGATCACTTAGTGTGCTCTTTAATTAGATAAGTATAGTATTTATCAATCAGCATTTTACTGGGATGGGACTTTATTAGGCGTTGTTCAGAGGACCTCCCCCAACACATTCCTGAAAAAATTGGAACTACATGATTTAATGCAAGATTCGCCGCCATTTTGAGCTAATTTGATTTTGGACTATTTGAAGCATAACAAGGCATAGAATAGTCCATATAAAAGACCAAACAGAGAAAATAATGATTTGATTGAGAAATTTAGAGTTACCTGGATTCTGCACTACTTCACTTTATCCATGACGGCTGATGCCGCTTCAGTTTCTACAAAGCAAGCCTCGGTAGCTACTTCACATGGTTCTTCGAAGAAACCTACAACATAATTAGAGTACGATATTTATAGTTTACAAATAATTGAAATTAATTTATTAATCACCAGACCAAAAAAGAATACATTGAATGCATGGGTGCATTAGGTTGCATTCAGAGATTAACATGTTACCTGATGGACTTACTGAATACTCCCCTACATGCCCCCAGCAACAACATTTTTTTTTTTTTTTTTATATATATTAAATACCTTTATTGATAATATATAATATACAATACAGCATAATATAATATTACAAATTATAATGTGGCTTTCCAGAAACCTGAACAAGGTTATCTCTTCACCAATAGAACTAGAGTTCTGTGTTGTGAAGAGAGAGTTTACTAAAAATTTACTTTGGCTAGTATAACATAATTTTTTTTTTCTATTAAAAAAAAAAAAAATTTTTAAATTAATTATTTTTTTCTATTAAATTATTAAATATTAAATTATACAAATGAATAATGAGTAAAAGAATAAGTGAATTAAATATAACTATTAAAATTTAACTACTAATACTAATTACTTAATAATTTTAGAGGGGGACAAAATAAAAAAAATAATAATAAATGAAATAAAATAAAAATTATAAAAAAAATAAAAAATTAATTGATACCTTTAAATGGTTGTATTAATTAACATTTGTTTTGTTTGTTAATGATTACATGTTGAGTAATTCAGGAGTTTATTTTTTAAATATTTAAAATGTTTTTTATGGATTTTTTTTAAGTTTTATGTTTAAATTTGTTTATAATATTTACTGGTATGTTATTATACAATTGAATGGCTCTATATGTCCAGTGTCTCTGAGCTGTAGAAGTTTTATAATTAGGAATGATGTAATGGCCTTTTTCAGATATTCGTGTTGGAATTTTGTGACAAATTGTTTTTAGATTGTGTTTACCAGAGCTAAGTTGGATTAGGCATTTATAGTCATATCATATAATTGATAAATTGTCATAATGGAAAGCTGTTTAAAAAGAGGGGCCGAGTGTTCAGTTCGTTTTTTATTGAGTATTATTTTTACTATGGCTTTTTGTTTGATAAAAACAGATTCTTTGAGGGTATCAGTAGCTGCTCCCCACGAAAGAAGGCCGTATTGTATAATGGAGTCAACAACTCCATAATACAACACTCTTAGCTGTTGCACACTTAATAGTGGTTTTAGTTTTGAAAATACGTAGATTAATGTTCTTAGTTTTTTGTTTAGATTTTTTATATGTTCTTTCCAGTTTATGCGATTGTCTATGAGTATTCCCAAATATTTGATTGAGGTGACCCATTCAATTGTAGAACACTGACAATTTGTAATTTGACAGTTGTTATGGTATATTCTTATTGGTGGCAGTATGGCAACATGATAAGAGTACGATATTTAAATGTATAAATACTTGGAATTAATTAATTAAAGAAGAGTTTAATATCAAAGCTAGATCAGAAGAGCACTGAACTAAAGTCTGACCTCCATATAATCAACTTGATGGTTCCAGAAAAAAATAATTTGTTACATAGTAATTTCGTTTTATAGATTTTTTTTTTTTTTTTTTAAACGTATGTTGTTTTAAGATGTACATTGTGGTATCTAGTCAACTGACCGGGCGACAATTTATGTGGTTTCTCGTCTATTGACCGGGCGACAATTTATGTGGTATCCACTCTAGTCATGTACGTCGGGTAGCTCAAAATAATTAAATTAATTTCATAAAAAAAAAAAAGGTGAAGTCATTAATAAAACTTTCATATAACTTTTCTTATTCTTGTATTTAATTTGCATTAGGCTTTATTTTTTTATATATAGTTAAATACAGTAAATGTGGTTCTCAAAACACTTTAAAAAAATATCCATGTTAAAATAAAATATTAAATATCAAATTATTAAAGGTTAAATGAATCTTTTTACATTTCCCTAACTACCTTGGATTTACAATAAATGGAAAAATCCTTAAATTAATTCATTAATTTTCTAATTAAAATGAAATAGTCAAAAAAATGAGGTTCATCTCATGCGTAATGGTCTAAGTACGTTTTACTATAAAAAAAAATTAATAATAATTTTTTATATATATATTTTTTTTTATCTCAAAGCGAGAAAATGAAAAAACTTGTTTAATTTTTATAATAACTTCATTCATGTAAAAACTTTACATTCGTTAATGCTTTCTTAAAACTCTAATAACCATGTGGTTTTTTAAATAAAATTTTCTTAATAAAGATTTTTTATAATTTTTTCTTCTGTAGAGAAGTGGAGCTGAGGTGCTCTCAAATCTTAGTGAGATACAAATTCAAGTATCAACTGCTTGTCCCTTGAGAAGAAATTTCACCTTTGTGAAATCACAGCTAACTACGCATCCAAGCTACGTTGCAACCCACGCTACGCAATTAAGGCCCTTAACATAAAAATTAACTTATTAGCCAACTGCTAATTACATTTTAATTTAATTACTTTCAAACGATATCAGATAGCAACTTACGTTTCAACGGCAACAGCAAATCTTCCATAGAAGAGAAAAATGAATTTAAATTAATTACTCATACAAAGCACTTGCCCAAAATGGCTGACATACGAATTTTACATCTGTCGATGGGTGACATCATACTACGTTGGCTGGCGCTGAAGATCATACCTCATTTAGTGCGCGAATTGCTTATATAGTGATCCTAATCTCCAAGATCATAACTGCTATCATGATATTTACAATTTAATTTTTTAATCACAAGTTACCCTAACTCTCTGATACAAATCTAAGGATTCAAACAGTGAAAAGTTTTACAATGGTTTAATTTAAATAACATGGACATATAACATAAAATTCCTCATTTAAAGTTTTTATATAAGTTCCTGAAGAAGCAACTTGAACATCATTGAAACTTCAACTCGACATTGGACTAATAACCTAATAAAACCTATTAGAAAAAATTACGTGAGTTAATTAATTAACATATAATGTTTAAAATTTGTATCATTCTCTGTTATATTCATAATAAAGTTCTATATAAAATCAAATTACTACTTTTGTAAATAATTAATATTCTCACAAGTCATTTATATTGTAAGGCTGGGGACTGGGGCTAAGGTTGGGAGAGTGACTGAGTGAGTGTGAGTGAGTGTTTGAGTGAGAGTATGAGGAATGTGCGAGAGTGAGTGGGAGACGAAGATGGCCGGCCGGGCAGACTGCTTTGTCAGCTTTTTCTCTCGGGCCCCGGCCGTGGGAATGCAACCGCGGCCCGGGCCGGGAGAGAGGGAGCGGAGGCAGGCAGTCGAGCTTGTGGCATGGTAGAGTAAGGAGTGGACAGTGCTCGGTACTCAAAGATGTGGATTACGTGTTGGTGTGTCTGGAACGTGTTGAGCGGTGAGTCCCAACCATAGCCCCTGGGCCCAGTAGTTTCCTTTTTTTTAATCTAAACAAAGACTGTTTTTGTATTAGCTCTTTCTGTTAAAAATCTTAATGTGCAAATTAACTTTATTAATTTTTTAACTTAATTTTATTTTCCTTTTTTTTTGTTTCCAATGGAGTTGAGTATAAAGTTATGCTGTTAAGCCTCTATTTTTCTTTTTGTATGAATGTATTATCCAGTAAAACTTAGAGTGCCTTAAGCACTGTTTTGTGGACGCAATGTTCGTTTATATATTAGTTCAATGATTTATGTTTTGTTTCCTTGTATTTTTATATCCTACGACGGTGGAACCAAGAACTTAATTCTATCTTATTTTTGTTTTGGAGTATAATTTTCTATCATAGGGACCCGTAGTTTCGGGGGCCTTATTTCTTTTTTTTTGTCTTTGTTATACTTATACGTAGATGATTCTTTTCTTTATTTGAATGTCTTATATGTACGATTAGTTGCTACTATAGTGAATTATATTCTTAAAGTGATTAAGTGGATATTTCTTTTACTGGATCCCTGACCCTTACAATTGGTGTCAGATGTGGGGTCAAACGTAACTACTAGATTACTAGGGTCATGGGAGAACGGGAAGAGGAACTCGGTGAGAGGCTTGAGGAGCTGCTCCTAGCCAACCAGGCTTTTGAGAGTCGCGATAAAGAGAATCGCAAAAGGATTCAAGAACTTGAAGCCTCCGCGGCGGCCGAAAAGCGGAAGGAGATGGAGTCACGTCTGGAATACCAGGAAAAGCTGCAGGAGCTGGAACGTTTGCGGGAAGAGGTGGAGCTTCGGAGGCAAGCGAACCTGGAGTTGGAACAAAGAGAAGAAGAGAATAAGAGGCGGGCAAGGCGACGCGCTTTAAGCCCTGATCAAGTTAACCCCGAAACTGACCTGCCGGGTGTGAGTGGGAGAGGTGGATCAGGAATGGTCGTCCCGGCCTCGGCGGGCACAAGGGTCAAGCGGGATATGACGTTGCAGAATTTGGTGCGGCCCTGGTCGGGGGAAGAGAAAGAAGAACTAACGGTCAGAGATTTCTTAGCGAAGTTAGAGAGAGTGGGGAGATGCGGACACTGGAGCGAAGAGGACTTAATGGTGGTTTGTGAGATGAAACTTACTGGACCCGCCGCCCAGTTCGTAGCGCGACATCCTGATCTCGCGAGGGCCCAAGTCGGGTTTGAGGATTATAAGAGGGTACTGATAGAAAGATTCGGGGACGTGCATGAGCCGGAATATTACGCGCGAGCTTTGCACGCCATTAAACAGGGGCGCGAGGAGAACGTTAGGGAGTTCGCCGCACGATGTGCGGCTACAGGCCAAAAGAGCTTACGGCCCTTAAAGGGTGCATTGGAGACCGAGTGGGCTCGTAATCAACTGGAACAAACTGTGTTGGCGGCATTCATCAACGGCTTAAGGGGAGAGCCTGGGAAGCAGCTAGCCTACCAACCGCCCACGGACATGAAAACGGCCCTGAAGCGCGCCATTTTGGTCGAGCAAGTGCACTCGGGTCAGTCGACGTCTGGTGGCTCCTCTGAGCCGGTATTCGAAGTTTCGCGAATGGGAAGAGGGGCGGAGTATCAAGGTCAACGGACTAAGGTTACCCCTCCCGAACCATTCAAGGGGAATTGTTTCCGGTGCGGTCAGAGGGGGCATATGGCTCGTCAATGCCGAGTGGTGCGATCAAACGCATCTCTTGGTGGGCAAGGAAGAACCGGCTCTGCCTGTTACATCTGCGGAGCCACGGATCACTGGGCCCGGGGTTGTCCTAGGAACAACCAAGTTCCGCGTGTGCGGGCAATAGAGCCCCCACCGAAATACCCAAACGCGGACGATCCGGCCAAGGCCCCCGGGCAGGATCAACAGTAGGAGGGGGCACAGAAACAATTACTAACGTGGCGGTAGGATGTGATGGAACTATCTCTGTCCCGCTAAGATTGTCAGGCGCCCGGAAGGTACTTTTAGTAGACACTGGGGCGGGAATATCGATACTAGCCAAGGCCGTAGAAGGAGTGCCCGTGGAGTTGGAGACCGTGGATGCTCGCGGAGTTACCGGGTCTCGGTTACCCATTCGAGGCAAACAACGGTTAAGCGTTAGAACGACAGACGGCTATGTGGGGGAGCACGATTTCTGGATTGCAGAGTTGAGGTTACAACAAGATGGCATTTTAGGACGTGATGTTATGCGTAAGATGGGCGCAACCGTGGACGTTGCGGCCGGAAAAATGCTTAGTGGGTCGGGAGGGGCCGACGATCCGACCGTCAGTGTGATTAATGCGACATGTTTTCATCGGAATCGGCCGAACAAAGGCCAGGAAGGCGAGGTGAGCGGAATGCCGCGACAACAGGGACGGGAAGGGGAGGTGCCCGCCGAAATGGGTGACAAACCAAGAACCTATGCACAGGTACTAGGTCAAAACTCGTGCCAGACAACCGCCGTTACGGATAAGGAAAGCGTAGGACTTGTCCATAAGACTAAGGGAGCACCGGTCGAGAGAAAGCTACCGAGGCCAGGAAAAGCGAGGTTAGGATGTGAGCGACGCGAGACAGTTCCTTCTGGAGTGAATAAGGCGGAGGCATCTCAGGTGGTAGAGAAGAGAACGACTCCCAAGGACGGGCCAGAGCCCGATGTCACCAACGGAGAAAAGGAGCGGATCCACTGGGCGCGAGCCCGCTGCACGACCACGATACAACCATGGTATGAAGCCATCCTATCGGTGAGCCACACAGACAAGGAGTCAAGGGAGCCTGTTTTGCTCGAACCAGTGTCGTTCAATTCCGGACTAAGGGTGGCCAGGACGGTAGGGCAACCTAGTGAAGGCCGGTTGTGGATTAAGGTGGTGAACTTGTCTGGGCAGGAAATTCGAATATTGAGGGGCCAGCGATTGGCAGAGATCACCCCGTACCTGGAAAATCCAGAAATGGACACTTGTGTGGGTTTAGTGGACCAAGGGAAGGAGACCGAAACGGAAGACTTCGAGGAGATAGTCAAGCGGAAACTGGAACATTTGAATCGAACCGAACGGGATGAAATGACAAGTATTCTACAGAACTACAAGGACACCTTTATGGAAGGGAATCAAGGTAGACTGGGGTGCACCTCTCGAGTGGAACATCGGATTGATACCGGAGATACGAGACCAATAGTGAAGCGCCCTTACCGGGTGCCCTTCCATCAACGAGAGGAGATGGATAAACAAATCCAAGATATGCTGGAGCAAGGTGTGATAACCCCTTCGGATTCCCCTTGGTCAGCTCCGGTAATCCTTGTACCAAAGAAAAGCCCTGATGGCACCCCGAAATTCCGATTCTGCACCGACTTCCGAGAACTAAACTCGGCGACCCGTCAAGATGTGTACCCGTTACCACTCATACAAGAGACACTAGAAGGGTTAGGGGGAAGTCGTTGGTTCACTACCCTGGACCTAGCTAGTGGTTACCACCAAATTGGGATAGCGAAGGAAGACCAATGTAAAACGGCATTTAGCACCCCGACGGGGCACTACGAATACAAGCGTATGGCGTTCGGTTTGACCGGCGCGCCGGCTACGTTCCAACGCATGATGGACACACTGCTGATGGACCTAAAAGGGACGGAAGCATACGTATATCTGGACGATGTAATAGTACACAGTAATACGTTCGCGGAACACTGTGCGCGCATTGCACGATTGCTCGACCGCTTCCGTCTAGCAAATTTAAAGGTGAGACTAGAGAAGTGCACCTTCGCTGCCGGAGAGGTGAACTATCTTGGACATATTATCAGCTCCCAGGGGGTGCGCCCTGATCCGGGGAAGGTCCAAGCCGTTCGAGATTACCCGGTGCCTGCCTCACGAAAGGAGGTGCGTGCCTACATCGGCCTAGCAGGGTACTACCGAAGATTCATACCACACTACTCGGAGTTGGTAAGGCCGCTGACTCAGTTGACCAGCGAAAGGGCACCATTTGTCTGGGACGAGAAATGTCAAAAGGCGTTTGAAACCACCAAGCAGATGCTTTGCGCCGACTTAGTTTTGGCCTATCCCGACTTTCACCATCCCTTCATCTTAGCAACCGATGCGTCTGGAGTGGCCCTGGGGGCTGTTCTGTCCCAGGACATTGAAGGACAGGAGAGACCGATTTGCTATGCAAGTAGGCAACTAAACGCAGCTGAGCGAAATTATAGTACTACGGAGAGGGAACTTTTGGCTGTGGTGTGGGCCACCAAGGTGTTTCGTTGTTATCTCTACGGAAGACGGTTCACGATTGTCACGGATCACCGTGCACTTAGTTGGATGTTGAGTTTAAAGGATCCCTCCTCGCGACTAACACGCTGGGCACTCCGGTTAGCAGAGTTTAACTACACGGTCGTTCACAGGGAAGGAAAAAAGCATTGCAACGCTGATGCACTTAGCAGAAGCCCTCCCGTCCACGAGTTGGCGCCAATAACGGATTGGACGAACGATAAGGTGCGGGCGGAACAGATGAGGGATCCCGGTTGCCAGGATACCGAAAGGAAATTTGCGTTGGGAACATTTAGGGACTCCAGTGGTGTACTCTTCAAAGGAAAACCGGAGGAGGCTCGTCTGGTAGTACCGCGAGAAATGATCCCAAAGATTCTAATTAGATGTCACGATGCGCCGGCCGCGGGACACCCCGGCGCGGAAAGAACACTCGATCTGATACGACGAAATTACTACTGGCCCGGAATGAGCGATGAAGTGAAGGAGTATGTAAGGAATTGTAGGAAGTGTGCACTAAGAAAGACACCTTATCAGCCTAAGGCGGAACTGGGACAACCTGTTTTTCCGCAGAAACCATTTGAACTCGTCTCAATGGATATAGTGGGACCGTTACCACAAACGGGACATGGACATCGGTACATTTTGACGATGATCGATCATTTTAGTCGCTACGCAGAGGCGGTCCCCCTAAAAACGCAGACAGCCACTGAGATCGCAAACGGATTTATCGCTCGGATAGTGTCAAGACACGGAGTACCGGACCGCGTGCTGACGGATCAGGGACGCAACTTCGTTTCTGAGACTATGAAACAAGTGTGCCGCACCCTAGGGGTTCGCAAGATTCAGACTACTCCGTACCACCCCCAGTCCAATGGCGCCATAGAGAGGTTCCATCGTACCTTGGTGGATATCCTGTCACATTACGTACACCGCGATGGGCGTAATTGGGATCGTTGGTTGAATCTCGCTCTAATGGCCTATAATAATGTAACACACTCTGCCACGGGTCACTCTCCAAATTATCTAGTTTTTGGCAGGGAGGTGACCACTCCGTTTGACGTCAATCTGGAAGTTCAGCGGGAAGTTAGAGCTACGGCGGACGATGCTCTTTCGGAGTACCATACGGAGCTAACGCGTAGACTGCGGATAGCCCATGAGGCTGCCAGACAAGCGACCAGGAAGGCCCATGAGCAAAATGCCCGGCGTTATAACCAAACGGCAATCAACCGCGAGTTTGCTCCCGGCGAATGGGTGTATTTGCATGATCCTAGTGTCAGGGAAGGTCACGCCAAGAAGTTTAGAAGGCCATGGACTGGTCCTTACCAAGTTATAGAGAAGCTTACCGGACTAAATTATAAGCTAGACCTACCCCCAGGAAGGAGTCGAGTGGTACATGTAAACCGACTGAAAAGATGTACAGCGGGGGCACCAGTTCGGGTGGAGAAACCATGTAATCAGGGGACCCCTCGGGTCGTCGGTGTGCCCAATCGGCCTGATGAGAGTATGGACCCCTGGGGGGGCACTTCTGAGGACGAAGAGGAGGAGCAGCTTGAAGGGCGCCCTAGCTTAGGAAATGGAATTCGTTCTCCCATCGCTGTTGAAGATTCCCCTGCGTCTTCGTTAGGGAGACCGGAACCGCTGTCCGAGTGGGAGGACTCACCTGCAGTCCCGGACGACCCCCGTGACCGAACCTGGGAGCCGGTGGGGACCGAGGAAGAGGATCCCGAGGAAGGGATGGACGGTGAACGTTCACCCTATTTGTTAAGGCCTAGAAATCAAGACGTACTTTGTTGTTGCAGGCGGAGTTGGAGCTGGTGGATCTAAGGAAGGGGCCGTGGAGGAAGTTTGGAAAGGAGGCCTGGTGTTCTTACAGAAGGAGGAAGTTTTGCTGAGTGGAGACTACTGGACCGTGGTCTTGGATCTCGCGGTAGGCCATTCGCACCAGGAGTGGGAGAACGTAAGACTATCAATCGAAGACATCAGAAACAAGGTACAAGAGTATGAGATAAACGACCCGAGTAGTTACCTGTTAGAAGTTGACCGTTTGGACATGCTAATGAAAGAACTGGCGAGTGGATATTACATCCTTCAAGAAATGCTTCCGTCTAACGCCGTTAGAGGTAAACGAGGCCTATTTGATGCAGGAGGTTACTTATTGAAGGTGCTATTTGGCACTCCAGATGCTAGGGATCTGGACCGTTTGGATCGCCACATGTCATTACTCGACAACCAAGGCAAGGACATCCTGCATGTTATTCACGAACAACTAACCATCACCAAGCGAATAAATCGTCACGTGGTGGAGAACAGTCAGAGGATTAAAAGTGTCGCCAATTCAGTGCAGGTGTTATACAACAACACCCTGGAGAAAATAAATAATGTTACACGCCGGGTCGCCCTCCAAGGGGAAGCCGCCTCCGCCCTCCGTTTGATGGAAATAGGACTGATGAAGGCCTGTTTAGATTTAGCTAATCTTAGGGAATCATTAGGTTTAATTGCACTAGGTAGATTAAGTTCATTCTTGGTTCCACCGTCTGATCTATTAGAAATTGTAAGAAGGGTTGCGTTAAATCTTCCCAGGGAGCTAGCTTTGGTTACGGGGCTCAGCCTGGAAGACATGTACGAGTACTATGAGTTAGCTCAAGTTAGTGCGGTCGCCACGCGACGCGGAATTCATGTGGTCGTTAACTTACCCTTACAGCGTAGTAATAAACTGTTTCAAGTGTACCATGTGCGTGAATTGCCGGTGTGGTACCCGGAGACTAAGCAATCGATTGTAGTAAAAAGTGAAAGTAAGTACATTCTTGTTAGTGACGATAAATTATCTTATGCTCTCGTGAGTGAGGACGAGATGGTGCGATGTCGAGGAAGAAAAATTCGCGTGTGCGCGGTCGAATTTCCGATAACCCCGCGAAACGTTAAGTCGTGTACAAGTGAACTATTCTTTGGGGGCAAGGAAATGCACCCTTGCACCCGTCAAGTGCTGCTCTCTCCTCACCGGCCCAGCTGGATCTTAGATTCCCAACGGGCCTGGTGGATCTATAGTGTCGTGGAGCGGACCGTCGTCACCAGGCGGTGTGTCGACCATGGCCGGGTAACTACCGACGAAATATACATCAACGGGGTAGGAGTTTTGGAGGGTCACCTACAGTGTGAGTTGAAAGGCGCACAGTTTGATTTGCACCCTCATCAAGCTGGTGTTCTCCAATGGAATGTGACTAGAAGTGCCTTCTCGCTTCCCACCCCCATGGGCAAGACCATCCTCAATCTACGGCAGCATTCAGCGGAGAGAGTCAGTCTAGCCCTGCACCAGTTGAACGCCCAAGCCCACTACGTTAACCAGGCATACCCTACTGGCTTGGACATTGATAAAGTCATCGGGAAGGTAGAGGAAATCATGGTCCAAAGCAAAGGAAAGCGGACAATGTGGATTTACGGTGGATCAGTCAGCAGCTTGCTCTTAGTCGCCGCTTTAATGGCTGGCCTTTATTGTTGCTGGAGAAGAGGTCAGCGACAGGAAAGGGACTTGGTGACCATCACCTTGGAAGGGAAGCAGCCGACCTACCCTAAACCGACAACAAGGAGCCTTCCACCAGAGGCACTTCGAGTAGCATACCCACTGCCCTTAACTGAGGAAGGGCCAGAAGGTGATGCCAATTTAGCATCACCTTCTTCATAGGGGGGGATAGTTGTAAGGCTGGGGACTGGGGCTAAGGTTGGGAGAGTGACTGAGTGAGTGTGAGTGAGTGTTTGAGTGAGAGTATGAGGAATGTGCGAGAGTGAGTGGGAGACGAAGATGGCCGGCCGGGCAGACTGCTTTGTCAGCTTTTTCTCTCGGGCCCCGGCCGTGGGAATGCAACCGCGGCCCGGGCCGGGAGAGAGGGAGCGGAGGCAGGCAGTCGAGCTTGTGGCATGGTAGAGTAAGGAGTGGACAGTGCTCGGTACTCAAAGATGTGGATTACGTGTTGGTGTGTCTGGAACGTGTTGAGCGGTGAGTCCCAACCATAGCCCCTGGGCCCAGTAGTTTCCTTTTTTTTAATCTAAACAAAGACTGTTTTTGTATTAGCTCTTTCTGTTAAAAATCTTAATGTGCAAATTAACTTTATTAATTTTTTAACTTAATTTTATTTTCCTTTTTTTTTGTTTCCAATGGAGTTGAGTATAAAGTTATGCTGTTAAGCCTCTATTTTTCTTTTTGTATGAATGTATTATCCAGTAAAACTTAGAGTGCCTTAAGCACTGTTTTGTGGACGCAATGTTCGTTTATATATTAGTTCAATGATTTATGTTTTGTTTCCTTGTATTTTTATATCCTACGACGGTGGAACCAAGAACTTAATTCTATCTTATTTTTGTTTTGGAGTATAATTTTCTATCATAGGGACCCGTAGTTTCGGGGGCCTTATTTCTTTTTTTTTGTCTTTGTTATACTTATACGTAGATGATTCTTTTCTTTATTTGAATGTCTTATATGTACGATTAGTTGCTACTATAGTGAATTATATTCTTAAAGTGATTAAGTGGATATTTCTTTTACTGGATCCCTGACCCTTACAATATTAAAATCAGAACATAAATATGTAGGATTTCAGTTCACAAATTCCTGAGATACTGCAACATATACATTCATATACATTCATAAGAATTGAAAGAATAACAACCACATAGTTATTTATTTTGATAAAAATTATTATAATTACATTTATGTATGCATATACATATAATAGAAATAACTCAACACAATTTATCAAGCAAATAATAACAATAATGTAAAATATAACTTAAAGTTTACAGATTCCAACGTATAACGCAATTATTGTTTAAAAAATTGTCTTATATCTGCTTGAACTAGGCGGTGTACTGTCAGTTCTTCAAAGTAATGCTCACACTTATTCAGGCAATGAAATATTTCATCGTGTACATTAAGAGCTTTATAACCGTCCGAAACAAATTTAAAACTCGGAATAAAAGATTTCTCTAAAATGTGCAAAGATGATTCTGATTCCACTTAAACTACTGGAGGTAGAACATGAAAATTAAAAAATGGTTCTAGGAAAATATAAGAAAGCAAAAACACCGCCAGTATTAATTCACAGAAAGTTTGTCGAACCGATATTTGTCCTTTTTTCCATGAATTTTGTTCGCTGTATAGAAATTAATTTCGCTCTATAGAGTCAGTTTTATATAGAGAATTCATGGGATATAAAAAACTTTCTTAAGTTTTTTTTTTTTTTTTTTTTGGTAGTTTTCATACTACGAAAAGTTAAATTTTAATTTAATTCAAATTATAATTATTATTAACTACGGGAAACAGACAGTGAAAAATACACTCCTGTGCCGGGATTTGAACCACGGGCCTCTATATTAAAAAATTGAATTTCGAATTGATTGTACAAGGTACAGGTACTAATTGAGTACTTTATAATTATAAGCGTTAATTCTGGTTTAGTTCTAATGTCATAAATATTGACTGTCTAAATGTATATGAATATTGAAAGCTTGGATTCGGGACTAGTTATCGATTACGGTAGTGAAAAATCATTCTCCTGCGTAGCTTAGATGGAAGAGCGCTATACTGGAAATATAGAGGCCCGTGGTTCAAATCCCGGCACAGGAGTGTATTTTTCACTGTCTGTTTCCCGTAGTTAATAATAATTATAATTTGAATTAAATTAAAAAACTTTCGTTATATTGAGATTTTCTTTGTACAGAAGTTCGTTATAAGGAGGTCTGACTATAGATTCTGTAAAACCATATTTATATATCAAATATTTACACAGTATTACAGTAAAGCCTCGATAACAAGTCTCAAGGCGATTAGGGAAACAGTTTTGTTATCAAGGTGCTCTTTTTGTTGAGGGTCGTCTTATCAAGGTTATTTTGGCTATCAGTCATGTTATCGAGGTTAATGGGCAGGGTTTTAAAATCTAGACGTTCAAGGTCGATCCATTCTAGAGTCGCGTTAAAGAGGTTGACTTCTCAAAACAACTTGTTATAGAGGTTCTGAGTTATGATGTGAATTGGAAAAAATCTGTGTTATTGAGGTTGTTTGGATAATAATAGTCGCGTTATAGAGGTTAATTTAACATTATGTGTTATGGCAATCTCAAGGGGATTTGAAAATTGCACTTGTAACTGAGGTTGTCGTGTTATTAAGGGCCCGTGTAAGCGAGGTTCTACTGTATTCTGAAATGTTCATTTCAATTGACAGCATTTCAATCATACTATCTCACATTACTGCTATTTTAATGTTTCATATCTAAAGATAATGGTTTATATAATTATTGTATATTGGTTTATTTATTATTGAACTAAAACTGGTCTAAGTTAGTAACGTGATTTGGTCTGACCTACCTCTCTTTGAGTGTTCCCTGGTCTAATAAAGCCTGTAGTAGTATTACTATTAGATTGAGAACCAATGAGAGCTCGAGATTTAGGCATCTAGAAGGTTTGCTCTCCCCTCCATATGTTCGATGTTCCTACGCTGTCACAACCAATTGTAATGCAACTGTAAGTATGGTAAAGGTTGAAGTCGGTTATATTATAATGGTTACATGTTCCGATTAAAATATACACAAAAGATAATGTTCCTTCCTCTTTATAATAAATTATACAAAGGAATGATATAAAGATTGAAGTCTTATAAGTTACCAAGAGGGAGAATTGTAAAGGAAGCCAGCTGTTTTACCAAAAATCTTCTCTTTAACGACACCTCCACCTCACTAATTTGTAATTTATATATCTTACTTCACTAAAAATCAAACAAACTGTGTAAACGAGATTAAAAGTTAAAACAAAACACAACGGGAATAACAATATGGTTATAATACTCCCATCCCAACCTAAGAATAACCTTACTCGTCAGTGATGCCATTTTGTGTTTGATAAATGTAAATAATTGTCGGAATTTTCGTCTAATTATAGATTTAAACGATTAATTTTATACGATACTTTAACCAAAAGAGAACAACTTTACTTTCCTTTACATAATGTGGCCGTCGATATGTTATATCGTTGGCCACAGGGAAAATCTCCCAAGTCGTAAATAATTAATTTTACAGGAAAGCTCAGTTAAACTTAAATAACTCTTAAACTTTAAACAAACTGATTCTACTTACACCTAAAATTGTTATTTCCGCCCTTGTTCATTCACTATTAGTCATTTTTAGGGTCCGTAACGGTACTGCTTTACTGATTAAAAAAAAATACTTTTTTTGCGTAGAATGTGTTCCCACGCAAGTTTAGATGCTCCATGTACGAATATATATTTGGTTTCGTTTTTTGTACCATTTCATCTTTGTACAATGTATCCTTAAATTATTTGTTCGTTGATTGGTTAAAAAATAGAGGGAGGGGAAAGGACACGAAAAACTCAATTTTTAAGGACACATGGTGCAAAGATGAATTGTTATAAAAAAGAAACCTAATATTATAATATTTGTAATCAGGGTGCCCTCTTTCATTTAAAACCCCAGATAATACTTTTTTGGGGGGGGGGGGGATCACATAGAAGTACTTATATCCAAGTACTTTTTAGGATTTCATATATTATGAAGCATATCTGTTATTATATATTATGAAATAATAATTTCACCATCCTACTCTATATGAAAATAAAAATATAAACAAATTTATAAACGTCAGCAATGTAATACCGTGTTTTTGCACACTGCAATAAGGTACACAATTTGAGTAAGTGAGAGACACCAAGAGATGTGCCACGCAAACATGACACATAGGAATTGGGACCCCCCGCAAGAACTTTTTGTGGGCCCTCGTAAAAATAGAAATAGAAATTAAAAAGTTCGATGGAGAACCCAGAAATTGGCTCTTTTTCTGGGGACTCTTCAAGAAGGTTGACGGGGATGTTAACTTATCAAACGAAGAAAAGTTTCAATACTTAGTACAGAGTACAGTGGCGGGGTCGAGAGCTAGAAGAGTGGTGACTAGTTTTCCACCCACAAGAGAAAACTACCCGAAGGCGGTTGAGGCCCTAAAAGAGAGGTTTGGTCGAGAAGACGTTTTGATAGATGTCTACATCAGGGAACTGTTGTCACTAGTTAATAGGCCTTTCACCTCACTTTCTCAAGTTTATGACAAGCTGGAATGTCAATGTCTGGAATGTCCATCCCAAGACTCCAGCTATTGCAGCAGGTCTGGTAAATGGTAGTACACAATTACAAATGGTTAATCAGTGTATTTTTTGTGATAAAAATCACAAATATTTTAATTGTGATAAACTACAGAAAATGACTTATGGTGATAAGAAACAGTCTGTATTAGAGAAAAAAACTATGTTTTTCCGTGGTAGGCTGTGAAATAGTAACTTTAGAGCCTAAAAGACATAGCTAAAATCCATTTTTTCATTACGTGGACTTAAAAAATCTTTTCATTACTCCTAGCTGTAAAGAAAAAATCTTTTACGTCCTAGGAACTAAAAGATTTTTTATGTCCGGCGGGTAGTTGTCAAAACTTCCGTTAGTACCGCTGCAGTCTTTGTAGAAATGCTTCTAGTACGATTAAAATCCGCTAGATGCCAATGCGTTTTATTTATCTTTTCTTATAGTGTAACCTCTTTTTAAGGTTTCTTTTTTTAAGTCTTAAGTATGTACTAATATTTCTTATTATTATATATTGATTAGTGATTAATATTTAATGTTTTTTCATTGTCTGCTACCTCGGAAAAAATAGCATATGCTACGCGACTGTGAAGTGTTTTTTCTTTACCTTGGCAATATTTACTGTCTCGCTTCGCTAGACAGTAAATGTAATTGCCGCGGTAAAGAAAAAACTCACTTCACAGCCTAGTAACATAATATACTATTTCTTTGTTTAAAATCAGGCCATTGGGGCCAAATATTGTAAATCTGAGATAAAATGTACTAGATGCGGTTACAGACATAATGTTATTTTTTGTAGTAAAACACAAGAGACAGTGTCAAAAGAACACTCGTTGGCCAGTGTAGTTAAAACCTCGGAAGTTTACCTTCAAACCTTTATGGTTAAGTTAAGAGGTCCTAATGGTATAGCTCGTTCAGCGAGAGCTCTTATAGACACTGCATCTCAAAGGTCATATGTACTTGATAAGACAGCTAAAGAAATAGGTTTTTCTGTAGAGGGTAAGAAGAACATTGTTAGTGCTCTGTTTGGGGGTGTAATTAGGGCTGAGAAAATACATACAGTCTATAGGGCGAGGTTATCGTCCCTTGATGAAAGTTATAATTGCAACTTAGTTACTTTAGGAGAGAGAGTTATATGTGGCCCTATTAAATGTGTGAACTCTAAGAGTGTAGACACAGAATTGAATGATAATGGTATAAAAGTTAAAGATATGTCAGGAGATGTGGAAATTTTAATAGGAGCGGATGTGGCTGGTAAGCTTATAACAGGTAGATTAGTACAGCTTTCAAGTGGCTTGACGATTGAACTATCCTATACGGGGCATCATGTATAGAAATGAAAAAAACTGGCACATATAATTAAAGTCTTTTCTATATATTGATAAAAGCATGCACCAATTATGGATTCTTCTTCATTTCATAAGTTTTCTCTTAATACAATTTCCATCTTTAGTCCTCTATGTTTAGACACAGAAGTATACAGGTCAATTTTGGGAATTTTGGGCGTATGTATCTGTTGTAGATTACCTGGGCTTCGATGTAGCGTATCTGGTTTTTCAAGAGAGTATGAAATGAAAAAGACTACATAAATAATGCAATTTATATCAATATACAAGAAACACTTTAATCATGTATGCATTATATTTGTTAGTTTTTGCATTTCTATACATGATGCCCCATATAGGCTAATTCAACCGGCTTGACTGCTGTACAGACTCGGTTAGGATGGACTATTTTAGGAAGAAAAAAGGGAATTGAATGTAAGGAGAGTAGTAAGGCCATGGTAGTGACTTCTATGCTTGTTAAAAATATGAAAATTAATGACATATGGGAGCAAATCGGTAGAGTTTCTAGTCTATCCAAGTTTAATCTAAGAGGGTGGGAGTTCAGTGAACCTACTCCTACTGATGCCACAGATACTGACACCAATGTCCTAGGTCTAAAATGGAATAAGAGTGATGATACACTCTCAGTAGCTCGTTTTGATTTAGAGAGTTTAAAATTGGATAAGATTACTAAGAGGACAATTTTGTCATTGGCCCATAAGATTTTTGACACCATTGGATTTACTTCGCCTGTGTCTCTTTATCCTAAGCTTTTAATTCAGTCGGTTTGTGAGAAAGGGTTAAAGTGGGACGAAGAGATAGATGGGAAGTTGAAGGATGATTTTGTGAATTGGACAAAAGGATTAAAGGATTTATTTGGCATTAAAATACCAAGGAGTTTTGGTGGTGACACTAGTAAATGGAAACACATAAGTATACATACCTTCAGTGACGCGAGCAAACTAGCGTATGCCGCTGCTTGTTTTCTTCGAGTGGAGACCAGTGAAGGGGTTCATGTTCAATTAATAGTGGCAAAGTCTAGAGTTGCCCCTTCAGGTCAGAAACTCACCAAGGCTAGAACTCTTGGGAGCCACCATAGCCGTTAGATTATGTAAAGATGTATGTCAAGCATTACTTCCCTCATTAATGTAATACGTCGCCACACATCAAAGGGTGGTAGCGTGCCTTGTGGCGGGCGTATCACTTATTACTTAAACTTACAACTAAGTTAGGAAGAGGGTTTCTCACATAAGAAAACTCGGGTTCTAAGTTGGAGGGTGCAGTAATGCCAACCCTCCAAGAACAAAAATAAGTCTATTAAAAAAAAAGAAACAATCGTGGATTCGAGCTCCCTAACATAAGAACTTACAAAAATAGGGCCCTATGGGAGCTCGTAATTATAACATAGAAATTTGATTCTAAAACTTTACTACATCGATTTTTATTTAAATATGTTAAGTCCAAAAAAAAAGGAAAGAGAAAATAAAAAAAGATTTGGCTCGTTGACCTGATGGGTCGCCTTTTCCCGCGGAGGACGGGGTTCCAACGGATAAACTTAAGTCCCTTACCTTCTCGATGCTTCACAGTTTCCAGGTAATCCAAAATGTTAATCCAATCGTAAGTCACTTAACACATAGTCGCACGGCACACAGCTAACGGTATACGGCACACAGCCAACGGCACACAGCCAACACCACACGGCACACAGCCCAACTTACCGTCCGAATCCTCGCTTAGAACTGACTCCCCGGCTCAAGCTGGCCTGTCCTTTTATTTGGGAGTGATGAGACGGTACGTAACTGAACTCGCCTCGTGCCTGGACGTATCTTGCCGTGTGTGCGTTACGTTCCTGAACGTCCGTGGTGCACGTGCAGTGGGCCGTAAGCCGGGCGGAATAGGCGTCCGCTGGTGGTGGGGGTTGGCGTGCACTGGACTCGGGACGTGCCTGTTCATGCCCGGGCGTGCCTGTGCGTGCCTGAGCGTGCCTAGACGTGCCTGATTCATGGCGTGGCCACGTGGTAATTCAACGCTTTTCAAAGTAACCAGGGGGCCGGGGCTTCCGCGGCCACCTGGTTACACTCCTCCCTTCTCCGCAAGCCGACGCCCACGTCGGCGAAAGAAACTGCCTAGGCGTCCCTAGGGGCTGGGGGTCCCGCCACTGTAGCTCTAGGGGAGGTCCCGGTTGCGCAGGGCCAGCTGCTCCTCATATGCCTTCCGGCGACAGCCGTTGCAGGAGTTGGGGCGTCTAGCTTCTCGGGGGTGGCTGCAGTCCGGGGAGGAGGTACCAGGTCTGGGGTTGGAGGCTCGGAGCTGCTGAGTGTGGTGCCTGGTGACTGGTCCTATCCTGAAAACTCGAGGATAACATTAGGCACAGAAATAATTACATTTTTGGAACCCTAAAAATTCGGGGGATACCCTTGGCTGTCAAGGTGACAAGGGAAAAGGAGGAGATGATAATGAATAGAAACACAAATAATAAATGGGTACATAAAGGTGGCATTCCCCTAGTGAGGGAAGGTAAACCGGTCCGGAGGTCGGTCCTGGGGTGTTAGATCTGGCTTCGGTGGTATCTTATCTCGGTTCGGTTCTCGGTCGTCAGTGGAGAACTGGTAGGTGGGGGTGGTCTGGCAGGGGAGAGGTTTCTTGTTGACCATCACATTGGGGGCGGACAACGGACTCTTGGAGGGGGCGATGACTCCTTTATGCAGCAAGTCGTTCGGTTGCTGCTCCAGTGGAACTCCCTGGTCGCCGGCTAGACGATGGAGCTTTATATGCAGGGCTTGGTGGACGTCTTCCCTCGGCTCATCACAGCACTCAGTCTGCAGGCTAGCGTTGTACTCGCCCTGCTCCTCGTCGAGAAGCTGCGAGGTCTCTCCGCTCGCATTTGGTTCAGGGGATTCTGCCTCCCACACTGGCTGCACACGTGGTTCTCCGTAGTATCCACTTCGGTCGTTCCCCGGTGTGGGCCGCCACTCTACTTCAGGGGTAGCTGGATCCGCCGGGGGTCTCTGGTGTTCTGGCGGCGTGGCCGGGTGAGGAGGGGCTGGTCTGGGTCGCAGTGGCCAAGGGCAGCGATCCCGCTGATGTGTGACATCTCCACAGTAGGTGCAGGCGGGGAAAACGATCCTCCTAGGGCAGCTTGCAGCGAGGTGCCCAGGCTTGCGGCAAACGTAGCAGCGCCTCTTTCCTGTTCTCTGCTGACGGCAGCTGCAACAATTACCCTCACCTTTACCCCAAGCTCCGGCGGTCGCTTGCGACTTCGATGCCCCCTGAAGACTTACTAGTAATTGCTCGATCCGTCGCAGAGTGGCATCGAGGGACAGCGTCGGACTCATGTTGTCACCATTCTTGAGGTTCCAGGGGTCGCCTCGGGGGTTGAGCGTAGTCATGTCCTGTAGCTTTCTGGCTACGTTCAGGGCGTCGCTGAGAGTGTCTGGTGCTTTGACTGCTACGAAAGATCGCAGCTCGCCTCGGAGTCCTCTTATGAAGGCTCGAACTGCCTTTTCATCCACCCACTCCTGTTGCCTTATCGGGGTCCAGGTAGGGTGTTCAGCGTGGGCGACCCGCCGGGCCAACTGCTCCACTCGCTCCGCATACTCTCGTAATGACTCGTCCTCGAACTGATAAACCGACCAGAGCTTCATGGCCGCTTCGGTTGGATCGTCCTGTCCGTACCACTTCAGCATGTCTCGCTTGAGGTTGTCGAAGGGCATCGGGTCCGCTGGATTGGTAGGCCGACCAGTCACGAAGGTGTAGGCTGCGCCCCTCGTCTTTAGCCTCAGCACCCGTACCTTCAGCTCCTGAGATATCCCGGCAGTTGTTTCCTCAAGTACTTGTAGGAACTGATGAAGGGAGTATTTCTCATCTTGATCGGGGTCCCAGGGAGCGATAGAGTCAAGCAAGGACTTTGGCAGGGGCCCAGTCCCTGATTCCTGTTTGGGCGGATCCGGAACTCGCAGCAACAGGCGCTCCATCTGCCGCATCACAGCTGCGAAGGGTCCAGTTTCTTCTTCCTCAGCCATCGTAGAGAAAAAAAAAGAAAAAAATAAATAAATGATTGAAGTCTAATCCTTTCGCTAGGGAATGCCACACAAGGTAGAAAGAAAAATTAATGAGTAAATAAAAATGAAAATGATTAAATAATACAAAAAGAATAATAAATTGATTAAGTTATGTAAACACACAAGAAGGGGTTTTCAAAGAACCCTGTAAACCAAAGGAGGGCGACAAGCGTCACAAGTTATCAAGACAAGTTAAATGGAATAAAAAAAAGTAAATAAATACGAGAGGGGTATCCTGCGAATTGTACAAAAAAAAAGGATACTTACTTCCCTAGAAACACAATAAGTATGAAAAATGATATGGACTTATTCACATAAATACATAGATAATTTGATCAATAAATACACAAAAAAAAATTCCAAAAACAAATAGTTTATATCTGAGCTGGGTTAAAAAAAAGAGTATCATAAATTTATCAGTATAATGTATAAGTAAATAAACAACAAGCACAAAAAAAAAAATGTAAATAGATAAATATCAAGCAAGGCTTCACTCGGGGTAAGAGGCCCACAAAAGTGATAAAAAAAAATTCAATTCAATTACAAATAGGTATCAATTCAATAAAGGTACTTACTCTCCTACAAACAGACAAAAATTAACACAAGTACATATAGATTAATATACAAAGAGGAATAATCGATTAGCAAAAAAAAATAGTTAAAGTTTTAATTAGATTAAAAAAAAGAATTAATTTTTAAAAAAAAATAATTTAAAGAATTAATTTAAACTTAAAGCTATTAATCTAGGTTCCAATTATTTAAAGACAATTTAAATCAATAAATAAATAAATAAGCACATTTAAGCATGAAATAAATAAGGTTACACACCACAAGAAAAACCTATATATTAGAAAAATTAAAGCCTGAAAAATAAAAAAATAAATTAACAAAAGGGTAAAGTTTTACTATTGTAATCGCAAAATAATAAAGGCTCAAAATACATTTAAATATTAAAAAAAAATATTTAGAATTTTAGGAGCAACAAGATTAAATTCTCAAAACAAATTTAAGTTTAAATAATATTAACTAATCCAAATAATTATTAAATAAGTAAATTATTAACTTAAGATTAACAAGAACCCAAGCTCAGGGACAATTTTTTTTTTCCTTAAGTTCTAAGACATGGAATACACATACATATATAAAAAAAAGAAAGATTTTTCGTAATATATTCAATAACATAATTAATAATAAGAAATAATTAAAATACTCACAACTATAGGAAAAATAATCTGTCACAGAAAAACAAAATCGCAACAAGAAAAGCAAGTAAAAGAATTTTAATTTATTTTAATTAAATAAATTTAAGAAGAATATAAAAAAAATTAATTTTGGTCAAAAGGAACGAAGTTAAAATTGTAAATGTAAGAGGCCTAGTTACACAAGTGTGACAACGAGACTGAAAAATGATTTGTTTATAAGAGTAATATCGGCTTAAACCCGATAAACGTAGCATCTAGAGTAAATTCAAAACAAAAAGATTGACTATAAAGATTAATCTTTTCTGAATAATAAGAAAAAACAGTTTCATATAAACAAAGAGAGATAAATAATAGATAAATAAATTCGATTTCTGATGTGCAAAAAAAACAAGTCTTGTCTAATGTACCAGAATGGAAAACAAAATTTTAAATTTAAGCTTCCAAATTTTTTTTAATTTTTTTGTTTGAATAAATTTAATTTCCAAGATAAACTTTAGTAATCATATTCCATTAATAATAATTAATAATTACACGACAGTTAATTAAACAAATTTTTAATTTATAAAGATTATTAAAATTATCTTATTTTAAATATAAAGAACTAACGAAGTTGCATGCAAGTAAATTTAGAATATAAGGCTCTTAAATTTTATAAAGATAAATATAAATAAAAGTTAAATTTCTAAATTTTAAATATTTAGTAGAATTAAAGTTAATTTTCAATTTTAAACTTTCTGAATAAGGAGAAAAATAAATTTAATTTCCCAATTAATTTTAGAACTTAAATGCCTAAGTACAATAATTAGTTTAATTAAACAAATTTTGAGAATACCACAAATAATTAAAATAAAATAATTGATCAAATTAAATAAATGCAGACTTATTTAATTCTTAAGTAATAATAAAAACTAAGTGTAAATTTAATAATTAAATTTCAAACAATAGCACACATTTTTTTTTTTTTTTTTATTTATTTATTTATTTATTTATTTTTTTTTTAAGTTACGACTCACGTTTAAATTGCAATAAATAAGGTTAAAGTTAAGTTAAGTTTTAAAGAAAGAAAACAAGTTTAATCACAAAAATTAATAGAGTTGGAACCCAAAAAAAGAACATAAAATTAAGACAACATAAAATTAATGAGTTATTAATTAAAGGAAATTTTAAATTAGATAAAAGATTGAATAAATTAAGTAAAAAAAAAACAACGGACCACTCAAGTTACCGACGACGTTTAAACAACTTAAAATTAAAGTAATAATTAACAAAACAACTTCCAATAACATTTAAACTTTAAATCATCGCTACGTGTCTCAGAGGATGCCGTGATCAAGTATACAGAATTTTTCACGGAACATACAGACACCAAACTATAGTTAATGGTTTCTATTAAAGTTACGAATAAAACAAAATAATTTTACGAAATAATTATACATAAATAATTAACAAAATAATTATACGAATAAAATTAAAATAAATTATTTTAATAATTAAGTGGTTAAGGTGAGCACAAAAATAAATTTTCCCTTCAACCAAGCTTAATATATTTTCCAATACTTAATTTAAGTAACTGAATAAAAGAAAATAAATAAATAGATAACATTGAGAGGTCAACAAAAAGTGGTAACACGTAATAAATTATTTGAGAAAATAAGTCCACATGCACAAGAATAGACTTAATAAACTTTTTAATAAATATAACAAAGACAAAACTCAATAGGTAACTTTTCGGTAACATAAGAAGAGAACATAAAAAGAGAATAAATTAATAACACCCGGAGTCAGAAAGGGAGAATTAATTTAACAAAAAGAAGAAAACTTAATTTTGGATTAATACTTTGCTAAGCCGTGTGGCATCGTCATAAATTAAATGGAACATAATAGAAACATGCATAGGTGCTTAACCAAAAAAAACTCTCTTCCTACTTCGGCGTAGGGTACAAGCAAAAGAAAAAAATTAAATTAAATAATTTAAAATTAAATTATCCCACCGCTGGGCACCATTTTGTAATACGTCGCCACACATCAAAGGGTGGTAGCGTGCCTTGTGGCGGGCGTATCACTTATTACTTAAACTTACAACTAAGTTAGGAAGAGGGTTTCTCACATAAGAAAACTCGGGTTCTAAGTTGGAGGGTGCAGTAATGCCAACCCTCCAAGAACAAAAATAAGTCTATTAAAAAAAAAGAAACAATCGTGGATTCGAGCTCCCTAACATAAGAACTTACAAAAATAGGGCCCTATGGGAGCTCGTAATTATAACATAGAAATTTGATTCTAAAACTTTACTACATCGATTTTTATTTAAATATGTTAAGTCCAAAAAAAAAGGAAAGAGAAAATAAAAAAAGATTTGGCTCGTTGACCTGATGGGTCGCCTTTTCCCGCGGAGGACGGGGTTCCAACGGATAAACTTAAGTCCCTTACCTTCTCGATGCTTCACAGTTTCCAGGTAATCCAAAATGTTAATCCAATCGTAAGTCACTTAACACATAGTCGCACGGCACACAGCTAACGGTATACGGCACACAGCCAACGGCACACAGCCAACACCACACGGCACACAGCCCAACTTACCGTCCGAATCCTCGCTTAGAACTGACTCCCCGGCTCAAGCTGGCCTGTCCTTTTATTTGGGAGTGATGAGACGGTACGTAACTGAACTCGCCTCGTGCCTGGACGTATCTTGCCGTGTGTGCGTTACGTTCCTGAACGTCCGTGGTGCACGTGCAGTGGGCCGTAAGCCGGGCGGAATAGGCGTCCGCTGGTGGTGGGGGTTGGCGTGCACTGGACTCGGGACGTGCCTGTTCATGCCCGGGCGTGCCTGCGCGTGCCTGTGCGTGCCTGAGCGTGCCTAGACGTGCCTGATTCATGGCGTGGCCACGTGGTAATTCAACGCTTTTCAAAGTAACCAGGGGGGCCGGGGCTTCCGCGGCCACCTGGTTACATTAAGATAAATTGATAATAATTGTGAATTGCGATTTTGGACAGACTCAACCACAGTGTTAGCATGGATTGTTAGGAGAGAACCATGGGCAGTCTTTGTAAAAAATAGAGTAGATGAAATTCTTAAATTCACTTCAATAGATCAGTGGGCACATGTACCTGGACAGTTGAACCCTGCTGACTTGCCCTCTAGGGGATGCTCAGCTCAGAAGTTAGTAGCGTCAAAATGGTGGGAGGGCCCTGACTGGCTCAGACAGACACCTGATTCTTGGCCTAAGAGTGATATTAATTTTATTGGTAGAAGAGGTAGGCCAAACGTCATATATTCTGACAACGGATTAAATTTTGTCGGAACAGACCATGCATTCAAAAAATTAGATTGGGATGCAGTGCAGAAGTACGGTTCTATTAATAAAATTACATGGAGATTCAATGTTTGTTTTATTCTATATTAATAGTAGTAATAATAACGAATAAGTCTTTATATAAACTGATATTTTAATACAAAACTTCACATAATAAATCTCAAACATATCTGATTTTCAAAGGTAAACAATGTCATAATAATAACAGTTAGCAGGTTGTCATGGCAACTAAGGTTAACAAATAAACTAATAAATAAAATAAATAATAATATAACTAACTATAAACATCTCCCTCTTTAAGAATCCCTACGAGGCTGGACGAAACCTTTTCCCAGAGCGGGTCACCCCAGTGGTAGGAGAATCTATAGATTGACTCTGTGACTTAAACGTTACAGTCTCTGGAGAGGGATCGCTTAAGTATTGACGATCCTTCCTTAAGTGGAGTGAATTACGTCTAAGGTTTTTACCATTGTCTAATCTAACTAAATATGATCGGGGTGCTAATAATTTTTTAATTACGACCCCAAACTCCCAATGCTTAGAATTGTAATCCTGTACCATTACCCTCTCTCCTTGTTCAAAGCTACGCTCATTCACACACCTACGGTCATAATACTCTTTTTGCTTTTCCTGATTGTTCATCATAGCCTTATGGACACTAGGATGGACAGTCTTAGGGCGTAAACGGGATGGGTCTACTGGCAGCTTGGATCTTAAAACTCTACTCATCAAGAGTTGAGCAGGCGAATACTCTAAACTGGTAACTGGCGAATTCCCTATAATTAAGAAGGTGTAACTCAAAATCAGTGCCAGAATCTTTTGCTTTCTGGAGCATTTTCTTGACTATGCCCACTGCTTTTTCTGCAAGTCCGTTGCTCTGGGGATAGTGAGGGCTAGATGTATTTATTTTAAAACCGTAATTGTTTTCAAACTCTTTAAATTCGTAGCTGCTAAACGGCATATTGTCAGCTACTAATTCATGTGGAATTCCAAATCTTCCAAATATGCCCTTAAATTTTGATATTAGAGCACCACTGTTTTTACTTCCTAGCTTACACACTTCAATCCATCGAGAAAAGTAATCAACGATCACTAAATAACTGTTGCCCGCATATTCAGCAATGTCTGCAGCGATTTTATAAAATGGTATGTCAGGAATTTTATGATTTAGCATAGGTTCTCGGGTGTTCGATTTTTGATATTTGGCACAAAGGTTACAAGATCGCACAGTATTTTGCACATCGGACATTATTCCGGGCCAATAAAAAAAATTCTTGACTATACCAGTTATTTTCTTTAGTCCACTATGAGTTTCATGAAGATGTGATAAAATAAATTTTCTCTTTTCAGTGGGGACTACCAGACGATTATCGTAATATAACAGCCCGTTATAATATTCAATGTCATTACGAAGTTTATAAAAATGATACATATCCCCGACTTCTCTTAAATGAGTTGGCCAACCTTCTTTGTAATATTTTACAATAGAACTTAAAACTGGATCGGATGCGGTACTCTTCTTAAATTCATCGAATCTATCTTCTGAAAGGGTTACTTGCGTAGCTCCAACACAGTGTACAAAATCTTTCATCGATTCATCTATTCGTTCATTAGTTTTGTAACCACATCTCGATAGAAAATCTGCTACGTACATTTGGCTTCCTGGTAAATATTTCAGTACAAACTGATAAACTAAAAGTTTTAACCTCAATCTTCTGATTCTGTTATTGGTAATTTTGTTTAAAGGTTTATTTATAATCGAAACTAATGGTTGGTCATCTGTAAAAATTGTTACATTTTGATGACCGTATAAATAATTATGAAATTTAGAACATGAAAAACTAACGGCAAGCAATTCTTTCTCAATTTGTGCATACTCTGTTTCCGCAGTATTTAAAGATCTAGAAGCAAAGAAAACCGGTTTGTTGTTTTGTAATAAGCAACAACCTATTGCATTTCTTGATGCGTCGCACTGCACTACTACTGGCTGAGACGGCTCAAATGGTGCGAGCACTTGGTCACTACACAACGTTCTCTTAATTCCATTCAAAGCTTCACTATGTCTTTCAGTCCAGTTCCACACAATATCCTTTCTCAACAGTTCTCTTAGAGGCCCACTTAACTGAGACAAGTTCGGTATAAAATATCTTAGGTAATTTACCATGTCCATTAGTCGCTGAAGCTCTTGTTTATTGCCAGGGCTCTTAAGAGACTGGATAACACTTATTTTTTCAGGGTCGGGTAACACTCCTTGCTCGCAAAACACAACACCATCGTATTTAATTTTATTTAGACAGTATTGAAACTTATCGAAATTGAATTTAATTTTTAGTTGCCGAGCTCTTTCTAACACCTGCCTTAAAACTTTATCATTGTCCTCTTTTGTATCTGTCGCAATGCATATGTCGTCAAAATACACCGTGACTCCAGGAATATCGCTGAAATATTTTGAAACGAGTTTGTGAAATAATTCTGGTAAATTGGATAGTCCAAAAGGTGATCTAAGAAAGCGATATGTTCCAAAAATAGTACTAAATGTACACAGCTTACTTGATTTTGCGTCTAGAGCAATATGATAAAATCCGTCCTTGATATCGAGAACTGTGAAAAATTTTTTATATGCAAGACCAGGGACTAATTCGTTTACAGTCGGTATAGTATGTCGTTCTCTGACAATAAATTTATTCAAATGAGTCGGATCAATACAAATTCGAAGGGAACCATTAGGCTTCTCCACTATAACTACATTTGAAACCCAATCTGAGGGTTCATTAACTGGTACTATAATATTTCTAGCTGCGAGTGAATCTAAGGTCTCCTTAAATCTATCTTTAATTTTTAATGGGATTCGACGGGCCGAACTAGCATGTGGAATGGCGTCATTTTGTAGTTTAATCCTACAGATATCAGGAAAACATCCTAGCCCTGAGAAAACATCTTTATGACTATCATACCACACCCGCCTCGCATCATCACTCACTACATTTACACTTAGCTTTTTATCAATTTTTAACAAGGAGTCCACCCGCTTAATCAAACCTAATCTTAAGCATGCATCTAAACCTAGAATCGGAATCGTATTACCCCGAACTACTATAAAACTGACAATATCCATACATTTAGAAGTTTCTACCTCAGCTGAGACAATACCCACTGTGTCAATTTTAAACCCGCCATAAGGTTCGAGTTTGACATTACTTTTTCTAATTGATTTATATAAACCTGCTTGATTTACATAAGAAAGGGGTAGTATATTTACCTCCGCACCACTGTCTAATTTAAAGTTTATCGGAATACCTTCTACATTAATCAACTTATGCCATTTAGTTGTTTCTAAAGTATCAACTGTAACCATGTCCACTGTATACTCGGGGTTTGAAGTATTCTCTCGATGCTCCTCTTCTTCTATATTATGACAGTTGCGAGTGTGATCATGTAGTTCTCTCCTTCCTCTGCCGTTCCAACACACGTTGGCAAAGTGATTTTTCCGACCGCACTTTATGCAGGTTTTACCATGAGCAGGACATCGCATATTAGTCGTATGAGCTGAACCACACTGTTGACATGAGTACATTTTAGTTTGACTACTGCTTGACTCCTTGTCTCGATAATTTATTGGTTTAGAAGTGCCAGGACGATTAGATCGAAGTTCATCAACAGCAATGTTCTGTCGTCTTTCCTCTTCTATAACCTTCATATTTATCTCAGCTAACTCTGACGATTCACAGAGCGAAATAACTTTTTCTAATGTTGATTCGTCTCTAAGCAACTTTTCTTGGACAGCTCTAGAATTGATTCCCAACGCTATCTGTGCTTTAATTAACTTTTCTTCCTGATCCTTAAAATCACATTGCTGTGATAAATATCTCAGATCTGCATAAAATTTTTCGAAAGGTTCTTGGCCTTTCTGCCGTCGACTTAAGAATCTGAAAACATTCATTATCTCATTCTTTTTCGGAACACAGTGTTTCTCTAAAACTTCTAATATGGATAACACTGTTTCTTTATCCTCTTCAACATAGTGTAAACTATCATACACTTTAAGGGCTTCTCTACCCATTAAATTTTTTAGACGTGCGACCTGTATATCCTTTGATTTTTTGTCAGTTTCCGTCGCCGTAAAATATATTATAATTTCTCGTTTAAATGACATGAAGTTTTCGGCCAAATTGCCACTCATTTTAAGTTCATTAGGTTTATTAAATTCCATCCTGACTCTTATTATTTAAAATTTTTCAAAGTAAAATATAAATATACAAAACAATGCCAATGTTATAATATTACCTTTGACTTATGTTGAACACCACATAAAAACACCACTGCGCCATGTTTTATTCTATATTAATAGTAGTAATAATAACGAATAAGTCTTTATATAAACTGATATTTTAATACAAAACTTCATATAATAAATCTCAAACATATCTGATTTTCAAAGGTAAACAATGTCATAATAATAACAGTTAGCAGGTTGTCATGGCAACTAAGGTTAACAAATAAACTAATAAATAAAATAAATAATAATATAACTAACTATAAACAATGTTCCCACAGGAGCGTGGTGGGGAGGTTGGTGGGAACGTTTGATACGTTTTCTTAAACAGTTGCTTCGCAGAACTCTTGGGAGATCTTGTTTAATCTTTGAGGAAATGACTTCAATACGTGTGACTGTGAAGGTGTGATTAATAAACGACCCATATCCTATGTGCACGACACTTCTAACCAGCTCACTCCTTTAACACCTTTATTTTTTCTTAGTGATAACCAGGATTCAAATGTTTATGATATTGATGTAGTGGAGAGTAATGGGGAGATGTTAAGGAGAAGGGCTGAATATAGGAAAAGACTATGCAAAGAGTTAAGAGAAAGGTTTAGATCTGAATATTTAGGAGCTCTACATCATAGATATAATGGTAAAGGTGGAAGTCAGTTGAGTATTGGAGACATAGTGGTAATAGGGATTGAAGGAACTAAAAGATTAGTGTGGCCTCTAGGTAAGGTGAAGGAATTGATCAAGGGCAAGGATGGAGTGATTAGAGTGGTTAGATTTACTACTAGTAGAGGTGAATTGCTCAGACCAATACAAAGGTTATATCACCTAGAAATAGTTGAGCCAAAAGGGATGATAGAGAAGACTGCGAGAGGCAATATATTGACAGAAAATGATAGTTGTGAAAACTTACCTTTTCCTGGATTTGATGAGAATGATATAGCAGAGATACATAATAATATTCCTGAAGAGGAAGTAAGTGACTCAGCTAGTAATTTTGAACAAGAGTTAGAAATTCAAAGGTCTAGGTCTGGAAGGGTAATAAAACCTCCAGTTAAATTATGTGATTAATTGTGATTTATAAATGATTGTAATGTGATCTGTAAATTTGTTATTTTTTAATTTGTAAATTTGTTGTTTAGATAGTGTATAAATTGTTTTAAAATTATGTTTGTTGATATTAGATTTGAGATACTTATAAGTCAAGTTCTATCCACATTATACTTGGTAAATTGATAATACCATTATCAATTTAGGTGGGAGTATGTTGCGTTTAACTTATGTTTCGCGCTGTTTCTAGTTTTAGTTTTTTTTGTGTTGCCTCTATGAGTGAGTAGGGCAACCCTGCATCTTCCAACGAAGCGTGGGACGCTGTTCGGTTCCCGCTCTCGACCAGATTATCTCGTTTTTTTTGTGCTTATTGTAAGTTTGGAAATAATTGTATTTAAAAAAGGTAAAGTAAATGCTGTTTACAAAAACCGTGTGTGTAGTCTTTTATTTGTATGTAACAGGTAGAATATACCCAAAATATCAAACTGGGAGGGGTGGGATAGCACAAATAGACCCCTTTTGTCCTCAGAAAAGATGTTACTTAATTTTTGATATTTTCAAAAAAAATATTGCATCTTTGAAGCTCTATATTTAGGAAAGTATAGGGTTTAGGAAAAAATGTGGTATACAAAAACTGTAGAAAATTTAGTGCTCTACAAGAAAAATACGATCCCTTTTTTTTCAGGACATATAGGTAAAGAGTTATAAAGAAAAAACTAGAAGAAACACTAAAATGTCGCGTATTTTGGCCCCCCTGTGGGTTAGCACAGGGTCTTGGAGGTCGAAAACTTGGGTTTTTAACTAATGTAGGTACATACAATAAAAAAAAAGAAAAAAGTTTTTAAGACCTTTTGCAAGGTAGACCCTTATTTTTAATTCCTGTCGACTGGACTATAATTAAATAATTCAATAACAATATGTTCGTGAAAAAAAATAAAGATTTTTTTTTTTAAATTAGCATTATTTTATTTTTATAATAATTATTAATAATCAAGATTTAATATTTAGAATAAGCATAATATTAAGATCATTTTAAATTTCAATTTAAATATAAATCCTTCTGAAATCTTTGAGCACAAGTTTCACTTGAGACAGAGGACATTTTGGATTTGCATTTAAGATCATGAGTGAATAAATGTGGCAAAAGCAGTGGCCATACTTTCCGACGGATGTTACGCTGACCTTCTTCTTTACATCGGAATCTCCGTACATCGACTGGAAGTAAATTGGACACGTGATAGACTTAAAGTTGAACGAATCATTGCATCCCAGTCTTTCACTTTCGACATCTTCTATCTGTTTGTATGGCTACTGACTTCGTTTCAACTGGTTTAGTACGTTAAGGAAGAATTGGTTCTTCTTGTATCATAGACAGTCTTTTCTTTGCTGCTTTTTCTGTAGTCTTCATCTTAAGAAGTGTAGATTTAACCATCAAACTTGTTTTGGAAGCTGTGACATTGGTAGGCATTGTAAGGACTTGACTATTAATATTGTAATAGAGTTGTAATGGAGCGAGTGCATCGAGTACACTGGGCTAGTTTACGAGCTGCTTGTAAAAAAGCCGGCTTGTAGCTTGTAAACTCGCCCCGAGTACTTGAGGCTTATGGAAAGAGTGTTTAATTACAGACTCTCCAGGGCAACACCTGTTGTGGAGAACGTGTTTGGCATAGCTGCCTCCGAATTTAGACTTCTCATGATGTCAATCGATCTGGCACCTGGTGTGGCTCAGATAGTGGTGCTCTGTATTTGCCTTTCTCCACAATTTTCTAAGAAAACCAAATGCTAAAAGTTTGTATACTCCTTCAGGCACTTTTGACTTGGAAGAAAATGGAAATTTAATTCAAGGAAGTTGGAGACAGATTAGAATACAACATGGCGGCTTATAACCTCTTCTAATGATACCCCGTTGTTACACAGTTTCTGCAGAAGCAGTCAGAAACGAGTTAGCAAACATCTTCATGGAGGGTGAAAGTTTTCTTGGCAAGACCTCTGTGGTTAGTTATAATATAGTTTTACTTTTTTTAAATAAAATCCTTTTACACAATAAAATTTAAAATGCTTCATTAAAAAAAAAAAAAAATGTTACTTTCCTATGGGATTTGTTTGCGACACAGGTTACGTAATTACAGAGGTACACGAGTTCATTGATTTTCTTTCGATGTTGTTTTCTAACAGGAAAGACTCCGGCAGTAGATCCTCCGGAAGAGTACTGTAAAAAACATTTTTTATCATCTCACCGTCGTACCCTGAACACCGGTACATTGTTGAAATACCTTTTAGATGTGATCTTAACTCCTGGAATTTCCCGCAATCAAGGGGTGTCGCACTTCAAAGGTTCTATTCCCCAGAATCTAGGTTCCGCAAATATCAGGTCCTAAAAAAAAAAAATATTGTCTAGAGTTCATGAAGGAGAACATTTAGTAAGGTCATATTATGCAAGAAGCCATCCGCCCTGGGAAATATTTCATTCATTATTTTTGCGTTGATAATTCTAATTCTTTAAACACCCATCAAAAAGTTGTTTTTGACGCTTCCACTAAAACCTCTCACATGTCGTTAAATGATGTATTATTACCTGGTGCTAAGCTGCAAAACTATGTGCTTGATGTTCTATCAATGTTTCGAATCCGCAAATTTGTTTTTGTTGTGACATTTCCAAAATGCACCGACAAACACTTTTACTTAATGATTACACTTTATTTACCCATATATTTTTTCAGAGAACATTTTGAAGATCCCTTGGTTGAGAATAAATAAAGACTGTAACCTTTGGGTTATAATCTTAATCCTACTTAGAAAATTTGCTTGTTACGCTGGAACCAAGCATGCGAAAACTGTAAGACTTTATTTGTATTTTAAATTCATCCTTCTTCTATCCATATCACGCCTACACATTGGTCCTTTGGGCCGGATTTATCTTTAAGTGTGGAAAAACGTTAAGCTTGAAGAAAGACGGGATCAAATAAGTATTACCTTGAGCTGCTAAGTTCGTAGAAAAATTATCAAGATTCACAACTTTTGCCATTTGATACTAGAATTACCATTATGATTACAACAATGTAATAAGAGAAATTCAACCCCTCACAGACCCAAGTGAACGTGAGGATCTGGAGGACGATTTTGAGTCTTTCGAATGCCTATATATTGATGTAATTTCTAATTTAGAAAGCTTAATAAAGACACCATATCCTGAACCAAATATGTTCTCAAATGAAATAATCATATTAGGATACCCCAAATATCATTACCCTCATTTGATGGTGCACAGAGTCGCTAAATTTTAAAGATCATTTTTTAGCACTCATCCATAATAATAAATCTATATCACATATCCAAAAATTTCAGTACTTAAAATCCAGTTTAAAAAACCAAGCAGCAGAATAATTGCTTGGGACTTGGTAAGTTCTCGATTTGATAATATGAGATTGATTACTAAGCTCTATTATTGAAGTTGTTAATTACACTAGGTTAACCATGTTTGATGTAATTGTTATTTTTTTAGGTTAGACTATTACTCGTAAGAAGGCTGGAACAAGGCTCCTAATCCAATCTCATTGCTGAGATGAGGTTGGCTGCACTGTAAATTTTTTACAACTTTGTTCGGATGTCTCCAACTCTCTTCGAAGAGTTAGTGAGCTACCTTGGCAACTTGAGTGTAAACTCAAGTTTCGTCAAGACACTTTAAGTATAGGGCTGGCACTTACATTGAGGTAATATACATTTGATTTACTTAATTATTAAGTTAAAAGTGAGATGTAGGATTCCGGGTTCCATAAAGATGCAGTTTTGCAGGCAAAACTTTGCTCTATTAGTACGAAAAGAATTTAAGATACATTAAAATGTAAACTATGAGTGATAATATTCAGAAATGTCAAACAGTATGAAAATGGATTGGCTGGTGGATTTAAAGAGTTTCCTCAATTCACCGTATAATTTTATTTGTGCTTGTTAGTTTGAGCCTTGACATGTAATAAATGCAATTACATTCATCCAAAGATTGTTCACTATCTATGAGCAAAATGAAAGATACTACTTCCTGTAATGCAAATGGTTCTTCCACTAGACTTAGAAGCAAAGAGTTATTGCTATGGTATTAGTAAGATTAAATATCTTTACCGATCGAAGCACAGACTGGCCACCCCCTTTTATTTTTAAAACACCATAGTCAAAGGCTTGAATTTTATCAATAAAGGCAAGGGAGATAATCTACTTCTTCTAGAAAGCAGCTGGGGTGCACAAAACCTTCTAGTAGGGCTTCTTATGAAGCTAGGATAAGAGTGTATGATTGGACAAGGAGACATAATTGATTTTACTTTAACACCATATGTGAACAAATCTTTATTTGTTTTTGTCAAAGACTAAATTGTAACAAACTTTCAGATTGTCTCGAACCAAAAGTTGCTTCGAAAATGCTTTCGGCATTTTGAGTTCGAGGTGGAGGATTTTTAGAAGGCTGATACTTACCAGCCATGAGACCGTTTTCGCTATTGTGAAGGCCACTGTTGTCCTCCACAACTATATTAAAAAGCAAGAGGCTGTAAGTGGACAGGGTAGGTACGTCTTCAGTTCTCTAGTCGACAGAAAAACTGCTTTTGGTGCAGTGATCTCTGGAGATTGGAGACTGGAGCATGCCTATGCCTTCCAGGATCTAGGGAGGCTAGGAAACCTCAATAGCACTCGCTATGCTAGTGGTATTAGGGATTTTATAGCCAACCACCTCAGCACCAACAACGTTTTACCGTGGCAACCACAGTAGGTTGTAATAAAGACAGAGTCTGTCAGAGGAAACACATGGTTCCTGCTTGTTCTATCCCTAATAATTTAAGGGTGCCAGCAAAGTCGTTTCATAAATACACATAACAGCAGGAAAATCCTAGAAGTTTAGGATTTAGGAAAAGTACAGTCCATCTAACGCCTATTCCGCCTATTATTTGACCCGCTGCTTTTGAATTGCCTGTAAGATGATAGTGGCGTCACCCGAGCAATTTACCACACATTATTTGATTGGTAATTATAAGACTTAGTTGCTTCAGGTTTACAGTTGGACTGGTTATAGTTGGGCAGAGTGGAATGCCGAGAATTGAATTTGACAGCATCTTGGCAATTTGGTAAACTATACTACCATACATAATTCTTTTTATTTTACATTTGAAAATAATAATGTATACTTTCTCACCATGGAAAATCTTTTGTCAGCATCTCGACTGACAACCAATTTTTAGGATATATAACAGTACAACAAACAAGTGTTTAAATTTTTGTGCTGTTTTACCTTCAGAATACGAAAGAAAGTGGCTTTAATTGTTTATTTATGGATACTATATCGATGGATTTTGATAAAATTTATATTATTAATCTTAATTTCGAATATTGTTACGATGTAGTTAATTTAAATGTTTAATGTGGTTAATTTGACTGATAACTTATTTTATGTACGAAGGTGCTCTCTATCCCAGAGAAAGAGAAAGAACTTGATTTAGATTATAGTTTATACCAATAATTCTTTTGACTACAACATTGCATAATTAAAAGACTGAAGATGGCTCTAAGAAGAGCTGAAACGTTTCTTTGAAAAAATGGATTAAGTTCGTTTTTATTTTTCACCTTAAAAATCCATCGATATAGTATCCAGTAATAATTAAAAAGGTGTATTCGACATATCTATTGTTTATTTAGTAAATTACCAATGTCTAGGATATATTGAGTGTTTTATTTTGACGCTATCCGTCCTCATTACTTTTCATATACATATATACAATTAGCTCATACTGTTTTGTCCAGAGGGTAATTGTGAACAATATTTTACGCAGAACAACATTCTCTACGCGACCGAAGCCCAGTGGCAGATGAAGAAAGTGCAATTGATGCTGAATCAATCACCAATAATAGCTGTTTAACAGAACAAGATGCATCCTCTTCATTCACCAAACCCCAAACAAAACGTAATTTAAGAAAACAAATGAATTACGATTCTCAGGTACTTGACATTGAAAAAAGATACTTGATTGAAAAACACATTTGTCGAAAAAAAATAAATAAATACGACGATGATGAGGACTATTCTTTCTTCCTAAGTTTACTGCCAACTAGTAAACAACTAAATCAATTAGAAAAAATTAAACATATTCATAGTGTATTACCCTTTAATCTAATTTATTCTTCAGTCTTTCTTAGGTCTATAGGGTATTAATAATAATTTTTATTGCTACTCCATGTTTGGCTATATTTCACCTCCTTTGAGGCATCTTCAGGCCTTTATTCAATCCTTCTGTTATATTAAAAATATACATATTCCTTTGAACAACTAACTACCAGTTATTCAACCGTGCGTCGTGCGTCTACAATATTCTTGATGTCGATGTTGAGATTGAAGATCAATCTTCTCTCTTGAAATTTAATTTCATCTAGATAAAGGCCTGAAGATGCCTCAAAGGAGGTGAAATATAGCCAAACATGGAGTAGCAATAAAAATTATTATTAATACCCTATAGACCTAAGAAAGACTGAAGAATAAAAAAGAAAAAAATAAACTCCGAATGAAAATATTAAGGGACGTCACTGAAGCATATGAAGAACACAATTTCATTAATGAAGTGAGATCGTCAGGAGTCATACCATCACCCTCTGCTTCTCTTATGTCAATACAATCAACAGGTGGATCTGATTACTCTCAACAATTGTCTCCCTTTGCCTGTGTAAATCAAGCGTCGACATCTGAGCTACAAGCTGCTTCCCAACAGCCAGGCAACAATTACACAATACTGCACATTTTTTTTTTGTTTCCAATTTTATATAACAAATAACATATCATACATTATTTCTTAAATGTTTGATTCCTATTCTTCTATTTAATTTTACTGTTTGTATTCCTTTACACATAATAAACATATATTTTGTAGCAAACAATTTGTTTTCATTTCGATTTCTAACTCATAGTAAGCCACTTATTAACAGTTACCTAATTAATAATTTAAATATTATTAGAGTCGAAAATGTGAATAATACATGTTGATTGAGTTCTCTTACCGTATTGTGATGGTAAATTTTTCTTCGGGGGTGTTGGGTCTTGTTCCTTTTTCTCCCTAGTTGAGTTTATCTTTTATATTTAATTATTTCCGAGGTTGTACTTATTTTACCCAATATTTTTCCCTTAATTATTTCTATTTAGTATATATATATATATATATATATGTAATTCGTCCTAATGAGACTTAGCCTCGGGTCTACGCGGGACGTATACCAGCGCTCCAAGCGCGGCGGTCCGAGGTGGAAACACCAGCTTTATCCGGACCCCCGCTCTACACTCGAGGACTCTCTCACGCCCGCGGGGAGAGTCGAGTTCGTATACTGGTGCCGGCCCAGACACATCGTCTCCACGACGTTTTGGTAAGTTCTCATCTATTTCATATAATATATTTTATACTTTATCTTTGTGCAACCTCTAAGCTCTATCTAAACATATTATATGATATTTTATTTCTCATTCTTACCCCTCAATTAGGAGAACTTACCCTCTAATTTATTTCTAGTTTCTACCTCTAAATTTTTAGTTCCAAATTTTCTAGAGTATCTGCTAGTCCATCTCCAATAAACCGGAGCTAAGATACTAATCAGGGGGTGATGTATACCCTGAAGTTGGATTGCCTAGTTCGTTCATCTTTGATGCCTTTAAGGATATAATCGAACGTTTCTATAGTCATACGGTGGTAGCCCTTTAATTTATCGGGGTAAATTCTCAGGGGTAGGCAAGTTTTAAAAAACTCCCTTGAAGATCTATCTTCATTAAACTGGTGCAACCATTTTTTTCTTTTACGTCTCTTATTAAGGAGAACGTTGTTCTCCAACAGAAGCCAAAACAATAAGTCGTCCTCAGTGTCACTCATATTATACAATCTTCACAGCGCGACTGCTTCCACTGCGTGATCGGGATTAACTGAATCTATTGTAAGATCCGCGCGGTCGGGCAACATCGGATCCAGTGAAGGCACTCTCGTCGGTAGTCGTCGTATCAGATTATCGGCCGACGTCGGGGCGGGAGAAATACGGATCCAATATAGTTGTAGCCTTAGCCAGATCTAGAGAGAGCTCTGAAGCTTGTTAAGCCCGTCTACAATCGTCAAAATCTAACCAGTGAAATAGAAGATGTAATTGTTTGTATATCATCAAATTTTTGTAGCCAGTGTTCTGAGAAAGTTTTAGATATCAAAGTTGTAGAAAAGAGATGTCAAAGGTGTATTAAATACAGAGAAAAATTGAATCCCTTACTCCGAAGTCAAAAATATGGATCCTGGCCCACAGCCGATTAAACTAAACAATCTTAGCTTTATTGAAGAACAGCTAATAGCACGTGTCCACCCGGTCATAAGTGTTTACAAATTAAAAGGGGGGCAGTTTGGATACAGTGGACAAGTTATAAACTTCCCACAAAACGTTAACAAGACAGCCACCAGTTTGACTTGGAGACTGTCCTCTATTTCTAATATCGTTATATTCCGCCCTGAGACAGCTAACAGCCACACTGACTATAATGTGGATAGGGATAAAATGTTGCTGCTCTATTGTACTTAAAACAAAATAATATTTAATATACCGATATAGAGCTTGACTATGAAGCTTTAAATGAGTTACCACCACATGATAATGTTCAATCTCTATTAATTTCATGAACAATAGAGGAATTCGGAGACCCAGATGACTATGGAGTCGTTTCCAATGGTACTGTTTCTTAACTACCTGGTAATCAAATAGCCCAGATTCAGCAAGGTATAACCGATGAAGATCCTCTTACGTGGCCAACTATTTCTTCAACACCAATTAATAAATTTGCCTCCATAAGGTATCTTGGTATGCCGTTTCTATCTCTATTTCCAACTAGTGCTACCGACTTAAATGCTCCTGAACTTTAAATCCTGCTTGAAACTGTAAATCGTGCTGAGTATTTTAGACACCTGATGAGATACCGTGATTCTAGGTTCTCCACTCACCCCAGGTTTCGTTTCCTAGCTATGAATAGCATACTAAGATTGGAGCGCTCTGAAGCAGGGCAGTTTTTGTGTTACAAGAAATGGCGACCTCAATAATTAAACAGTCGAGGATCTTCGGTTAATGCTCCAAGAAACTTCTAGTCTGTCCACACGGCTCCTCAGTTTTAACTCTTCATTTGGAGGAACAAGTTTCCTATTGGTGTGCCAGGTCCCAAGAATTGATTACTTTTGTTGATTGTTTGGGTCTCCCTACATTGTTTTTTTTTTTTTTACATTATCTGTTGCCGATATGCAGTGGCCCAAATTATACAGACTGATAGCTAGTGGTATCTGTTAAATGAAAATTTTCATTCTGCTGCCTATTTCTTTAAAAAAGAAAGAGATGATTCATTTATAACTAAAATATTGTGTACAATGTTCTATGCTCGAGACTACTGGTAGCGTTATGGATTTTAACAAATAGGAAATCCCCGCATTCACAGCATTTTGTACATAGAAGAAGCTTCGAATGTTTTCAATTTATTAAAGAGTGCTCATTGCAGGCAGAACCCAACACCACATTTCAGACCAGTGACTTTAATAATATTAATAATAATAATGGGGGAATTAATTTTAATTGACACATTCAACGATGTGCTGGTAAATGGTACAACCAATATTTTTTTGATAATGGAGATATCCCAGAGGTTTTTTTTGATTTGGTCCAATAACCGTGACTCGATACAGCATGAAAATAGTAATAATTATAAAGGATCTATTAATAGTGATGACTTAGTTGGAGAAACTGCTCAAAGAAATAATAGTTTTACTAATTAAAGAAATAATAATTTTACCCGAAAATGATTCAAGTAACATGCCTGGCCCACGGCCTCCATTGTTTTGCTGACGAAGCTGAGAACTTATTGCCTGAGGTTAATAATTTTATTTCGTCGACAAAGAAGGCTTTGTCAAGGCTTGAAGTCGATCAAAGGCTTTTAAGACTGCACATCTTTATTGCCCACTACCAACTGAGTCAGTCCTAACGAGCACATGGATTTCCGATGCCAACTATTATGCAGACAACCAATTAAGAAAAAAATTAGAGAGGTAAGGAGAAATATAAAGAAGTTTCGTATTTTTTTATTGTTTAATTGATAAAAATCGTTACAGCAATAATCAAATTTGTACCTTTGTATTACGCAAATTAGTACTTAATAAAAAAGTAGTCCTACTCTCTCGTTGCACGTGATTGAGGGCTTCAAAGATTCAGGTAATTTAGCCATCTCGAAGGTGAAGAGCGCCCTAAGTGACTCAGAGATTAACATACATACATCAAAGCACACTTTGAGGACCTTCCTACTGGAGACTCAGGATTTAGAGCTGACAAAGGCTGAAACTCTTCTCGAGGGACTTAAGGAAAAGAGTAAGGGTTGGTCGATTGCAATTGGGGAAAAGCTGCTAAACATGTCATTTGGACTTATCTATTGCCTTGACATTAAAGAGGGGCTAATAGATGAGGGTCCTAGATAATTTAAAGGAGCAAGGGATAACAACGTTGGACAGAAAGGTCTCCAAAGAGCGAGGCGAGAGAAACTCATCTATATAAAGTAGATTTTAACTCTCCTTCCCCATCTATGTCAATACGGGTGACTTGCGTCTTCGGGTGCGGTTGTACATTCAACCTAACTACAGATGTCTAAAATGTCTTTGGTTCGGCCACTCCCAGGCAAGTTGTAAAGCCACTATGTATCCCTCATAAAATAAAATCTTGGACAATTGATGGGAAGATCCTGGCCTGTTATCAGAACGAAGGAGCTCAGCCATTTCCTATCCATAACCAAGATGATCTTAAGAGACTACCGCCCATACCTCAAGACATCACTACATCGCCAAACACGCCAAAATAATTCACTGATATTCGGTGGACCACTAATGTTAATAACAAGCAACTTTTCTTTCATTATATCATCAGAAGAACCCTTTTATTTTATATTATTATTTTCTCTTTTTATTTCTTTATCTTTTAAATATAATTTTTCAGAACTGCTAATATTAGAACTCAAATTAAATGTGAATCTCAAACAATTTTTACAGCTTATTTTTATATTTTACTGTATCTTAATTTGGAAAAGCAAACATACAATATACATTCTTTTCTCACGAATATCGCAATTGCATCATTGTGTAGCATCATATATAATAATATGACAGCGTTTCGCAAAAAACGCCAAAATAATTCATTGAAATTAGGGGAGCCTCTAATGATAATAAGAAGTAAAATTTCTTTCAAATTATCTTCAGACGACCTTTTTATTTTTGTACTATTTTTATTTATTTATTTTTTTTAATTTAATTTTTTTTTTTTTTTTTTTCTTTTTATATCTTTATTTTAAATTGTAATAATTTCATAACGGCTAGCTAATATTAAAGCTTAAATAGCATTACAAATAGGAAAAAAAAATAAATAAATAATAATAATAATAATAATAAAATACGAATCTCAATGCAATTTTTGTGACTTATCTTATACTTTATTGTATTTTAAAATAAGAATCACTATATATGTTACGGAAACATAAACATTTAGAAGTAAATTTTCTTTTATATTATCTTCGGGCGAACCTTTCTATTATGTTAATTATTATTTCTTTATTTATTAACTATAATTATTTCAAAATTGCTTATCAAAACTCGTATCAAAACTCGTATCACAACTCAGAAACCGTTACAAAAAAGGATAAAAAAAAAATAAATAAAAAATCATTTTAATCCATGTACATATACTTTACATTTATGTTGTCATATTGTAAACTTTAGTGAAGCTAAGAATAATAATCCATTGTAATAAGTTAGCAATACAATATTATTTATTTGAATAAATGTTTAAACAAAAAATAAAATAACCTAAATAAATGTATAAATGATTCAAATTAATATATTACACCAAAATATAAGAAGTCTGAACAAAAATTTTGATGAGCTATGTGTCTTCTTACACAGTTATGACCAGTCCAAATATGACATTATTATCTTGACGGAGGCGCGTATATCCTCGGAATTTAATTTTCAACTTTTTCAAATCAAATCTTATACAACAATCCACACAAAGCTAAACTACAATCAAAACAGTGGTATAGTAATTTATATTAAAGATTCATTATTCCAAAGTATAGAAGTGGAAGAAATTAAACTTACGGAAAGTAACTGTCTAATTCTCAAGAAGGTGCTCTCTGATATCAATGTTATAGCGGTGTATCGATCACCAAACGGCAATGATCAATTATTTTTAGATGAAATAGAATCTTTATTGAATGGAATGAGCAAGAAAAAAGTTGTATTTACTGGTGATATTAACCTGAATATTCTAGAAGATAACAGGGCATTAAACTACATAGAACAAAATTATCTAACATTAATGTCAACAAAACAATTAGTTTCATTAGTCTCCAAAGCAACTAGGGTAACTAATAATACCAAGTCAACAATTGATCATGTTTTTGTGAGCGATACACTGTTAGAGCATACTGAAGCCGATGTAATAGAGACCAACATAACGGACCATTTCTCGTTAAACATTTCTATCAAAATTATTAACAAGACCAAAACAAAATCAAAAATAACAAATAATAAATCCGTAAAAAAATTAAATCAAGATGTTTTTGCTAAACACTTGGAAAAAGAAGAATGGTCTGAGGTTTTATCGGAACAGGACGTAAACAATATAGCCGAACTATTCAATACGAAAATGCAACATTTTATAAATATTAGTAGCAAAGTTCAATTCACTAAATCTGGCAATAAATTTTCAAAACTAAAGCCTTGGATGACTGACGGTTTACTCAAGTCTATTAGGCAAAGAGACAAAATGGGGAAAAAATTAAGAAATCAACCTTTTAACAACCTATTGAAACATAAATATAATCGCTACAACAAAATGCTTAAGAAACTGACTGAAAAAACAAAAAATAATTATTACAAGGAAAAAATTATGAAAGATAAAGGTGATACTAGAATGCTTTGGAAGGTAATAAATGAAGTGATTTCAGGGGAAAAAAGCAAGTGGAATGTATTAGGGAATTAAAAAATATGAATGGGGATATTATAGACGTAATAGCCCATGACAAGGAAGGAGCAAACATATTGGCACAACATTTTTCAACCGTGGGCGAAAAAATGGCATCAAAAATACCACATGTAAATAATAAGAAATATAAGTATCGAAATAAAAATATATCTGATAAACAAACACTAAGCCACATACAAGTCCAAGAAATACATGTAATGGAGGCAATTTCTAGTCTTAAGGGGGGTTCAGGTCCTGGCCATGACAACATTAGTGTTGAAATTATTCAAAATCACAGTAAATATCTAGTCAAGCCGATCCTTCACCTGGCTCGAGCCTCCTTCCAACAAGGTATTTTTCCTAACATTTATAAAAAAGCTATTATAAAACCAATTTATAAAGAAGGTGCAAAAAGCGATCCAAACAATTACAGGCCCATATCTTTACTATCCAATATAGCAAAAATATTAGAAAAAATTGTTAAAAAACAATTAGTACTATTTTTGGAAGAAAACAAGCTAATTCCGGATAAACAATTTGGGTTCAGAAAGGGATTGAGCACTGAAGACGCTATATCTGAAGTAACTAGTTACCTAAGCAAACAACTTGATAAAGGATACAGACCGATAGCATTATTCTTAGACCTTTCTAAAGCGTTTGATTCCGTCTCTCATTCCATCCTCATTGATAAACTTAGAAATATAGGAATAAGTCACGCCGTACTTAACTGGTTTTCAAGTTATCTGAATAATAGGCCCCTTATAGTAAAATTAAACAATGTCTATAGTCGTGAATATACTAGCACTTACTCTATCCCCCAAGGAACAGTATTAGGACCCATATTATTTATAATTTATACAGCCGATCTGTTCAAAATCGATTTAAAGAGCCAACCAGTGGCATTTGCCGATGATATAGCACTTCTATGCTCAGGATTAGATTATAAAAGCTCGATCCAAACGGTGGAAGGAGACATGATCAGGGTGAAGGATTGGTTTGATTGTCACCTTCTTACTATAAATATTAATAAAACCAAATTGGTTACATTTTCCTTGAACAAAAGAGGACAGCCAGAAATAGACAATATAAGTATGCACGATAGGAAAAAATGTTTGTCGCAATATCCAGATATATGTTTTTGTCCAAAAATACAAGCTACGGAAACGGTAAAATATTTAGGCATAACTTTAGATAGGCATTTAAGATGGAAACAACACATTGATACCCTACAGAAAAAACTAAGACAAACAATACATATAATGATGAGAACTAGGGGATTCTTGACAGTGGGCCAGCGACGGATGCTGTATTATGGAATCGTGGATTCCATAATTCGCTACGGACTTGTGGCTTGGGGCGCGGCTCCTGACACTGTCAAGCAGCCCATAGTTATCATGCAAAAAACCATATTAAGAATAATGTTGTTTAAAGAAAGAAATTCGCCGTCAGCTCATTTATTTAAAAAATTACAAATACTAAATTTAGATAATATGTGGAAGCTAGTAATTAACCTACAACTATTCAAAAACATAAAACAACATAACCAGAAACAGGGTCGCACTAGGGCGACTCAAAATAAAATATTAATAGTACCCCAAATGAACACCTGGTTTGGGCAAAGGCAATGGTCATACGCTGCCATCAAAATCTATAATCACCTCCCTGAGAATTTAAAAACAACTATGACACGAGATACTTTTAAAATTAAGTTAAAAACATACCTATTAAATAATCAATAGAAAAAAATAGAACAAACACAAACTGTTAAATAAAAGACAAGGCAATATAACAATCTTAAATTTAGTAATACAATAAAAAATAAAAATAAATAAATAAATATTAATAAAAAATAGCAATTATATAATGATTATTAAATAATAAATAAAATAGGCTGCAAGCTATCCAAAAATAGTAGAACACTACCTCCCCCGGGGGGGGGGGCGTATAAGCTTGGGGAAATAGTATTATCAATAAAAAAGCTGCAGGGATAAAATGGAACAGAGACAGACTCCTCTCTACAACACAAGGCGGATAGATGCCTTAAAGTAGAGAGTTCCTTATGTCATTACTTGTATGTAAAAAAACCAGATATTCTTTCTTTTGTATATTTTATAATTATATTGTGAAATTTATGTGGTCTAATTACAAAGATTGTAAAAAAAATTATAATTTTGAAAAATAAAGGAACATTTCATTTAAAAAAAAAAAAAAAACTAATCCAACTGGAGTGTAGAACCTGTGGAGGAGTAAATCATATGTGTGGATCCCCGCACTGCATAAACTGTGGGGGAAGCCACCCACCCTCGTCGAAGCAATGACCAAAATACGAAGCAGAAATGGAAATTTTAAAGACTCAAAATTACTAGAAGATTGAGCATGTAGGAGGCCCGCAAAACCTATCATGAAAAATCTCCAGCTATGTCAGTACCTGCTCTAGATACATCCTCTACATTCCTTCTCTTCCCTCCCCTAAAAAGTTATCACGTCCGACCACGGACTGAAGAAACAGTGCACGCTCATAACTCGAGCGTACTTAAGAGACCACTTCCATATTCTTGACAGAAGCTCACATCCCCATTTTCTCCTAATTTCTGAAACCAACTACAGCTTCACCTAAAACCCGTTCAACCGGTTTTGAACCCCTTCAAAACCTTAATCTCCCACCACAAGTGGATCATTATAACCATTATAAATGGAGACAATCGTGATGATGTATCCGCTAACAACCAAGGCTCCCCATAATTAAACTCCTTAAACTCTGCATTGGAACTTGTGAAGTCTGTGCGACAAATTAAGAGACTTTGCTACTATTTCAACAATTCTATCCTGATATGGTGTGTCTTTAGGAAACAAACCTCAAACCCCAGGGCCCTATAACGTTGAGAGGTTACACTCTAGTGATAAGACCTTATAGATGGTTGTTTTACACGACGAATTTTTAGTATTTAGGTTCAACATTTCAATTAATTACAGAAATTATAGTTTTGTTTTGTTTGTAGAATATCATATATAAGTACGGCATATATACGTGGTATGTCCGGAAAATACAGCATAAAGTAGTAAAGCGGCGATCTGTGAGTAGTAAGAGGGGAATAGCGGATTTCTCACTCTCTCAAGGATCCTAGCAGACATCAGTAAGAGTTTGAGGGCCCACCGTGTCAGTGCAAGGTTTTTACAGACCTTAAAATCCCACCTCGTCGCCATGGAGCTCTCTGTCATCAAGGAGCAGCACATTAATATTATTTTTTTTTTTGCAAAATTAGGCAAGATCAGCCGTAAAATTCTGGAGGTCTAGTGGGAAGTGTACAAGGAAGATGCCTTGAAGAAAACTGCGGCAATACAGTGGTTGAAGGGATTTCGGGAAGAGTTCCAAGACGACCATCACCCCGAGCAGATTGACCAACATGCAATACTGTCGCCTATCGAGAAAAGATCAGAAGTACCATATTTAGGGAAGTGGATGGCTGCTCTCAGACCACCTTCCTCCTCGACCTCATCCTCAAGTTCTCCAGAGACAGAGCGAAGTCCCTGTTCATGGCGTCTCTGGACGTCTCGAAGGCCTTCGACTCTGTCTCGTTCCCGGCGCTCAAGAGTGTGAAGCGTTTGGAAGAACTGCCTCCAGAGATGATAGAGTACGTTATCAGGATCTACCAGAAGGCGAGAACGCAACTCCATTATGGAGGCTGCCTGCATGGATCCACCCCTCACTCGGCGTGAAGCGGGGGGATCCCTTGTCTCCCTTACTCTTTGACTTCATCGTTGACGAGCTCCTGCACCGGATGCCCCACGACATCGGGGTTGATGTGGATGGTCGCAGTCAGGACGCCCTTGCATTCGCGGATGACTTCATCCTGGTGGCCTCAACGCGCCGTGGACTCCAGGCGCTCTTGAAAACAGTGGGTGTCTTTCTTGCCTCTTTCGGTCTCGCATTTAACCGATCAAAGTCGCTAACTGTAGCCATCCAGAGCATTCTGGCTGCACGTTTCGGCTTGACGGGGAAATCATTCCCGCCCCCCTGTCCAGCCGTTCCGAGTGGAAGTATTTGGAGGTGCTCAATACCCCGGCGGGACACAGCCTGCGAGACCTTAGGGGCCAACTCGAGGAGCGTCTGAACCTGCTCGCCAAGGCTCATCTGAAGCCTCCGCAACGTCTTTGAAATCTTCGGGTGGGAATGATGCCCTGGATCTCCTCTTCCACACCACCGTGGCAGATGTTTTGGCTATCTTCGGAAGTTAGACCTTAGGCATCGTGCCAGGGGATGGCTTCGTCTCCCCCACGATGTTTCCACCGCCTACTTTCACGCTTCGATCCCAGAGGGGGGACTTGGAATCCCGTCAGTGAGATGGGGTGCCCTCTTCGTCACAGGATTTAAGTAGCTGAGCTTCAGAGGGAGTTCGGAGAGGTAGGCCTCAGCGGGCTTCTTCCTGGAAAAGCAGAGACTTGCGGCCGAGCAGTGTCTTCAAGAGGGCAGAGTCGTAATCTCCACCCACGCCGATGTCCGGAAGCGGTCCTCAGCGGAGGTCTTGAACCAGCACTCCTGGCTTGGGACTGGAACCCGTTTCCTGAACGGAAGGGACTTCATCCGGGTGGGGTAGCTGCGCATTACCGCCATGCCAAATGCCCCTCGAACCGCTAGGGACCGCCAGGAGAAGGACAAGCGGTGTCATGCGGAGTGCGGACTGATTGAGACACTCAATCACGTTCTTCAAAACTGCCCCCGCGCACATGATGCCCGAGTTCACCCCCATAATGCCGTGACAGCCTACATCGCCAGGAGTCTTCGCGACCGCGGCTACCAGGTTCAAGTGGAACCCCACTACGTCACACAGGATAGGCTTCGCACGCCCGATATCATGGGATCCCGAGGAGCGACCACGTACGTCATTGATACCCGGGTCGTCTCGGAGTAGTCGGAACTCGAGAGGGTGATTCACCTCAAGACCGACTACTACGCTTCGAATCGCACTCTCATCGAGACGATCCGGCATCAGGAGGGTGCTGAGGAGGTCTAAGTCCACTCAGCAAATATCAACTGGAGAGGGGTCTGGGGACGATCCTGTGCTCGACAGATTGTCAAGGAGGGTCATCTCTGATAGAATGATCTTCCAGTACTCTCCACTAGGGCGCTCATGGGTGGTGTGGTGTTGTGGCGCTGGTTCAACCGATCAACTGTTTACCATGGAAGACGAAAACGAGGGAGAGATGCTGGAGCGGAGCGTGCTGGAGTTAGATGAGCGTCGGGTGGAGTAAGGTCGTGGACTTCTCCATGTTTTAGTTCTCGGTGGGACTTTAAACCCTGATAATGTGGGTCTCGATCCATTATAAAAAAAATAGCCAAATGCCTCTTCATCTAATTAGTGACGCGGATGAATGTATTAACGAGATTCCCTCTGTCCCTAACTACTTCCTCGTGGCGTGACCCGGGCAGGGTCGTAAGATTCTGGCAAATAACTGCTCTGGCGGGCTTGCTTTAATTGGCCGGCCTAAAGACTGCTTTTCGGACAGTCTTGCGAGGAAGACTGTAAGGTAAAAAATCCTCAAGTGACTGTACCTCCAATCACGGAATAGGTGATAAGAACTGTCCCGCATATAAATATGCCATTGAAAGGTCCATTAAAACGACGTCCTATGAATAGGAGTCGATGTAGAAACGATAGCATGCAAATCCTAAGAGTAGCACAATTAAATATGAATAAGGCGAGGACTGTGACTGACGAGATGAGATTAATTGCTGTGGAAATGAACATAGACATACTGCTAGCCCAAGAACACTATACCTATAGGAACCAAATGGTAGGTTGGAGCCAAGGCGCAAGAGTAGCGCAGGGATCCAAGGAACAACCGATGGCCGCGGTTGTAGTCCTAAATCGGGAGTTGCAGTGTGTCATCCTAACTCATCTAAGTACCTCGCATATAGTTGTAGTGGAGGTAACGCTTGGCAGTAGTGCGACGATATATTTCGTCAGCATATACTGCCAATATAGGGACCCACTGGGCCCTTACCTCACGCAGCTAGAGCGTATTTTGGAGGCACTCAAGGGTAAGCAGGTAGTTATCGGGGCGATTTTAATGCACGCTCGGCCCTGTGGCTCGACAGACTAACCAATGGAAAGGGTATTGAAGTAGAAGAGTTCATACTCGATCGGGGACTGGTGATGGTTAATCGAAAAGCTTCCACAACCACTTATGCTGGACCAAGAGGTCGATCAAATATCGACCTCACACTCGTGACGCCGAACATCCAGAGCGATATTTTGGACTGGACAGTTACTGAGAGCGCAACGAGTAGTGACCATAATCTGATTCTATATAAAATAGGACAGAAAGTGAATAAGCAAGTGAAGCGGAAAGCTAGTAGATATAACTACCAGAAGGCCGATTGGGAAATGTTCTCCGAAACTCTAAGGGCTCAGTGGGTAGCCCATAAAGATAAGTTCCTAAATATCGAAGAGTACGATGTTAAAGATATGATTAAGATTATGGTCTCGGAAATACACGCGGCAGCCCGTGTAAGTATACCAAGGAAGCGAGGCCAAACGAACGAAAAGAAAATGCCCTGGTGGAATGCTGAGCTACAGAGGCTGAAGCGGAGTGTAAGGAGGACCAGACGCAAGTGGCAGAAGGCAGTAACACCTTCCGAAAAGTTCTTCTTGAAGCTGAAGCATGGTAGCCAAATGACTCTGTACAAGGGCAGGATGCACGAAACTCGGTTGGAATCATGGAAAAAATATGTGACTAAGTCAAGCAATAAAGACCCCTGGGGCATACCGTATAAGGTAGCACTCGGCAAAAAGCTGAGCCAGGGAATCCAAAGCTGTGTCAAAACAAATGAAGGGTCTACTATAACATGGAAAGAAACCCTTGAAAGGATCCTAGAAATACTGATACCAGATGATCTCATTGGAGATGAAACGGAAGTCCATAGGGATGTGCGGGCCAGGACTGGTCGAGCCACTCATGGAAACGATGAAATCCCAATCTCGTGGGAAGAAATAAACAGCGCTATTAGGAAGAGTAAGAAGGGTAAGGCACCGGGGTCGGATGGGACAACCAGTGAACTATTACAGGCGGCATGGCCGGTAATAAGTACTGAGGTACAAATTCTCTTTCAAAGGTGTTATGACCTACAGGTGTTTCCACAAGTGTGGAAATACGGGATCATAAAAGTCCTCAAGAAAGGACCGAATAAAGCTGATACAGAGGCGAAATCGTATCGACCGATTTGCCTACTGTCAGTGCTGGGAAAAACCTATGAGAGAATTATAAACGAAAGGTTGTCCTACCATCTTAGGTGTTCGTTACCCGATACTCAATATGGGTTCAGACCTGGGCGCTCAACTGAAGATGCTATAAATAAAGCATACAGCACAGTCCGGAACAGCCGGGACAAATATGTGCTAGGGATATTCGTTGACATCGAGGGTGCATTCGATAACGTCTGGTGGCCGTACATTACCATGAGACTTATAGATAAAGGAGTCCCTAATAACGTGTTAGCGATTATAAGGGACTACCTAAGTGATAGGAAAGTGCGGGTAGCACTGGAACAATGTGGTATCAGTAAGACAGTAACGAAAGGATGTCCACAGGGGTCCATTTTGGGTCCCCTATTGTGGGACGTCAATATGAGTGAATTGCTTGAGTCACTAATAACCGAGCGAATCGATACGGTTGCATTTGCCGATGACCTGCTGGTACTGGTCTCAGCCGACTCGAGAAGATCCCTAGAGGCGGAAGCTGGAAGAGCTTTCGAAGTAATGCTTAAATGGTGTGCCAAAGCCAAGATGAGAATCTCCTCAGCCAAAACGGTAGCTGTAATGCTGAAAGGGAAACTTGATAAAGGCAGGCCACCGAGAATAAGTGTTCAGGGTGAGCTCCTGAAAATAGAACCATTAACTAGGTACCTGGGAGTAATAATAAGCGAACAGCTAAAAAGTCACCATCATGTGGCTGCAATAGCTGATAGATGCAAGACACTAGTCTCAAAACTCCTAGGAATATCTAGAGCAAGATGGGGTCTAAGCTACAGAGCCTGCTGGCTAATAAACAAGGGACTCTTTGAGGCGGTAATGGCCTATGGATCCAGCGCATGGGTAGGCGAGGCAACTAAGAAAGATTTAGCAATGCTTACTAGTGTACAGAGACAGGTATTACTGGCTGTAACAAGAGCTTATAGAACAGCTCCAACGTGTGCCCTACAAGTGTTAGCAAAAACTCCTCCCATCGATCTGATGGTGAAGAGAAGAGCGGCCCTATATTGGGCAAGGAGGAATGAGGTCGTTGACTTTGGACTTATCCAATGGCAACCAAATACCATCAGAAGGAAAATAACCATAAGAATTCGGAATCAAGGAATACATCCATCAAATAGACCTGAGAAATACGATACGCATAAATATGATCGTATCCAAGGAATGACGGAGGAGGTAGCTCAGAAGGAGCTTGATAGGGAGGTCATGAGACAATGGCAAGAAAAATGGTCGGGAGAGTCTGGCTCCGGGGAAACGACCAAGTTGTATATAAGGAATATACAGCAATGGATTAAGAGTAGCTTCCCAGTTAATCACACGACTGCTCAATTCCTAACAGGACACGGGTCCTTCAACCATTACCTGCATAGGTTTGGACTGAGGGATTGCCCAAGATGTACCTGCGGTAGGGAAGAAACGATACAGCATGTGTTGTTTCAGTGTGCCAAATATGATTCGGACAGGGATACCCTAAGGCAGAGACTAGTTGCTCTGAACGAATGGGAATGGCCAGTTAGTCTGGAGAGACTGATCCGGAAAGATATACAGCATGAAACATCCGCATTCATGGAATGTATAATTAGAAAGATATCGGAACAGTAAGGTCCAGCATGGAGAAAACCCATAAAGGAAATATGATGTCTGTGAACTGAACACTGGTTGCAAAAAGTTGATCTGAGGATCTAAAACCGTAGGAGCCGAGCTAGCGGGGCCAGGAGTCGGGAAACTGAACACTGGACCCGGATGCGAGGTGAGGAGATCTATAGCGACTCCTCCGGAGTCTAATGCTATGAGGCTACCAGTCCTCGCACGCTCTGGCGGTCACTGGTAGGGACCACGGTTCCTAGGGTCACCCTTGCCAAGTGCGATAGCACAAAAGGGTACTGTGGGGCCGGACGCAAGCTCGGCACGGGGAAACCTGTGTTGTCTGGTTTGGGGAAGGACTCACAGTGGTTGTGGTGCCCACCCAGATGCCACGGCATCGTGGGGAGGCCTTCGGGTCAAAATAATAATCGGTGTCCTAGATTACCAAGTGGCCTACGGAGCCACCCTGAAAGCACACCAGAGAGTGCCGGAAGGAAAATTCGTACGTGTCGACAAGTGGTCGATACGGGGTCAATCCTGCCTAAACTGGATCCTGCCCATGGGGGCCGGTGCTGGTAAGGGGTTCTACCCCAGGAACGGCATCGTGAGCAAAACTACCGGAATCACTAAATAACAGTGATCAATCCGGATGACCTAGGTTGTCAGACATACATGCATGTACCTCCCACCTTCAGGTACCGGGGTGTGTACCTCCCACCTGTACCTCCCACCTTCAGGTCCCGGGGTGTGTGGTGACCGGTGTCTTCGCGTTGTTCTCCTCGAGACGTCGAGGGGAACCGGCGTTTGACACTAGTCGCTAAAGGTTGAGTGAGTGACAGCACGTTGTTCCTCTCAAGACGTTGAGGGAAACTGGTGATGGCGCTTGCTCTCGCCTCGCACCCTACGAGCGAAGATAGAAAGACGTAAGTCGATTTCTGCGCTCGAGCTAACTGTTAGCCTCCACGGGGCGGGACTGGATAGGGGAAACCCGAACCAATAACAGCTCTGGCGGCCTTCGGGCTTTTGGACGTTAGATTGGAACCTCCTTAGGGAGGAGCCACTCGAGGTCCACGAGGAAGACCGTAAGGTGTAACCTCGTTAATAAAACACGTGGGTGGTAGCGGTCACAGGGTGTGAAGCGATAATATGTCGCACTCAACGGCAGCTGATGTGGTTCACATTTGGTAGCACAAAGTTGGCAATAACCAGTCGGGTGAAGCGCAATACAAGCCGAGGATATAGGGAGTCGATGAAGCCTCTCCACCTAGGAGCATAGGAGGAAAGACGAAAGTCGATTTCTATGTCTCTAAGCTAACAGTTAGCCTTCCAACGGCGTGACCGGGCAGGATCACTTGATCTTGACCAATAACTGATATGGCGGGCTTGCCTTAGTTGGCCGGCTTATAGACTGACCTACTACAGTCTTGCGAGGAAGACCGTGAGGTAGAACCTCGTTAAAAAATCCTCAAAGTAACGATACCTCCCACCGAGTACTGCATTGTAGCAGAGTGTGCTGCAAAGCGGAGGAACCTCTGGGTACCTGGCGAACCCAGTTGTATATAGCCTTCTCAGGAGCAAGGGCGCACTACTCCTGGGCGACGACCCTGACGTCCCTACTCGTGGGAATTCCATGGAAAAATTATTTAACCCGAAAATGATTGTTGGCAATCGGCAAGGTGGAGAAGCGTCGGACGGAGGTGAAGAGAAGGAGGTGTTTACCCCTAAGAAACCCCTGAGCAGGTCTCCTGTCAGGGAAACTGGTCATTCTTCAAATGACGAGAATCCGCAGCATGATACGCCAGAGGGAGGTAGTAAGCGTAAAAACGAAACTACACCTCGAAGTGGTAGCAGGGAACTACCAGAAAAGAGCAAGAGGCAAAGGCGGTACTCCAGTGAGGGTGTACCTGACGCTTTTAAGCGGAAGGGTGAACTCATAAGGAGTTTTTTTTTTAAGCCAAGGCCGCTCTTTACACGCGGATAAAGAAAGCTAAGGGGATCACCACTGAGCTCGACACGATGTCAGACGCCTTAACTGAGCTGATGTCAGTGATGGAATTCACCACGATCGCCGACCTTGGCAACAAGGTCGAAGAATTGTGCGAAACCGTATGCCAAAATGCATACAAAAGGGAACAGCCGACTTATTCGTCGATAGCGAAACGGACTCCTCCGCCACCAAAAGTGGGGAGGAGCACAAATAGAGCTAAACAACACGTAGCTCTAGTCTACCCGGAGAGAGAGGGTTTACCCCTCGACTCCGAGGTGACTAAGTCAGTGGTAAAGGGCTTGATGAACCCAGCTAAGGAAAAGCTTAATGTCCTAGCTGTCCACAGGGTTGGGCACGGGGGCATAGCGATTAGAGCCACAGATAGTAATACTATCAAAAAAGTCCTCGAGAAGTCGGGGTTCGCTGATCAAGGGTACAGGGTTAGAGAGCCTGAACCGAGTAACCCAATGTTGTTTGTGTCACGTCTACCAGCAGACCTTAAGGAAGAAGAGTTCTTCCAAAGCTTGTTCGAGCAGAATCTAGAGGAAGATGGGATTCAGCTCGAAGAGATAAAAGCGAAGTGTAAGCTTCGCTTCAAGAAAGGCCCGAGAGGTCTTGACGTGACAAACTGGGTGATCATCGTGACCCCCGACATGAGGAAGACTCTCCTGCGAAAGCAGAGGTTGTACGTTGGGTGGAGCGCCTGTCCCATAAGGGACTATATAGATGTGGTGCGGTGTGCCAAATGCATGGCAAGGTTTTGTAAGGAAAAGGACATCACCTGTGCACATTGTGCAGAGGTGGGTCATGGCTTTAAGGAAGGCCCGAATAGGGAAAAGTCGGCTAGGTGCGCAAACTGCACACGGTTCAAAAAAAATAACGCCCACGGGACCAACGACAAAAACTGTCCCGCGTATAAAAACGCAGTCGAACGGTCGGTGAAGACCACGACTTATGCCTAAGGGTCGCAGAAACATTGTGCGGCAAACCTTGAGAGTGGGCCAGATAAATATGAACAAAGCGAGAGCGGTGACTGGCGAGCTAAGGGAACTAGCACATAATAAAGGAATTGATATACTGTTGGTTCAGGAACAGTACATGTATAAAGGCTTGATGGTTGGCCTTAGCAATAGCGCGAGAATAGCGCTGGGATCGAAAGAACAATCCGCTGCGGCGATTGTAGTACTGAACCGGGACCTGCAGTGTGTCGTCCTTACTCACCTAAGCGACTCACATGTCGTGGTGGTTGAGATTACACTTGACAGTGATGCGGTGATTTACTTCGTCAGCATCTACTGTCAATATAGAGACCCGTTAGCACCGTATTTCGATAAGCTGGAAAATATCTTGGCAGCGCTCGAGGGTAAGCAAGTCATAATCGGAGGTGACTTCAACGCACGCTCTTCAGTATGGTACTGTAGACTGAACACACCGCGAGGTGTAGAAGTGGAAGAGTTTATGATCGGTCGGGACTTGGTATTGTTAAACGAGGCTTCAAACGCTACCACGTATGATGGCCCTAGGGGCAGATCAAATATAGATCTGACAATCGCAAGCCGTAATGCGATTGACACCATTCAATGCTGGGAAATTACGAATAGGGCCACAAGTAGCGATCACAACCAAATACTTTTCGAAGTAGGTAGGACTGTGAGAAGGCTAAGAAAGCCTGGGCCAAGTAGATACAATTACCAAAGGGCCGACTGGGAGTTATTCTCGGACACTCTACACGAGAGGTGGAAAATCCATAAACAAAAGTTCCTGGAGATAGCAGAAGCTGAAGCTGCTAATCTGATAAAACTCATAACCTCGGAAATCCATCATTCGGCAGGTGCTTGCATACCGAAGAGGAGAGGTTCCAGGAGAGAAAAGAAAGTACCGTGGTGGATTAGTAAACTCCAGCAACTGAAGAGGGGCGTTAATAAAGCTAGGCGGAAGTGGGAGAAGTCGAAGGTTCCTGGGCAAAGGTACTTTCTGCGCCTCAAGTGGAGGAATGCAGAGAACCTTTACAAAAGTAAAATCCATGAGGCAAGGGTAACCTCATGGAGAAAATTCGTGACTAACGAGAGCGATAAAAACCCCTGGGGCAAGCCTATAAATTCACAATGGGCAAGATCACTAGTCAAGAGATTCAAAGTACAGTCAGGTCCAACGACGGGTGTACACTTTCATGGAAAGACACCCTAGAAAGAATCCTTGAAGTGCTTGTTCCCAGTGACAGCGCAAGGGATGAGTCAGACATCCATAAAGACACTAGAGTCAAGGGTAGACGGAACGGTCGAGCGGCTGACTAAATAGTGTGAAGCGCAAACACTAACACAAACACACACACAACAATATATATTAAAACATTAATATAAATTATATTTATTGTAGGAATTCGAATGTGGCGAAGAAATTCAAGGAGCTTCGAAGAGAAGTCCTTCCCCCTCAGCCGAATCGGAAGCTCAGGCACCTCCGATGAAGAAACAAAAGACCATGAAACGGAAACTATCATTGAAACCCATTCTGGACATCGTAGTGACGGCGCTAGCAGCATCGATCATCCAGCCTCACGAGATTACACAACTTCTGAAGACAGCGACGATGATACTGCACATGATGTCTCGACCGATACCTCAGGTATGGGATTGTGTATTGAAGATATTCTCTTGTGCTTCCATAGTGACGGATACAGACCAGACCGATTCAGTTCAATATATAGACAAATTGCATTCCGTATCCGAAAATTTATTGTACACGACATTTGGTACCCCGGAAGATCTCGAGACTATCGAGGATTCCGTGAGGAAATTAATAGTAAAGTCGTTGAATTTACAAGACCAGACGGATTCTACGTCTGTTTCGAGCATACAAACACACCAACCCCACACATCCACTTCGTTCATGACTGCGCCTACAGTAACCGATCCTGTAGGTGCGTCCCAATCGCAAATATTAGTGAAAAATACGGGCGGTCCTTTAAAAGGAAAACCCGTTATAACCGACGACTCCTCAGACGAGGATCTCGAAATACCGTGTCAAAATACCTCGAAAATTTACAACATTATACAGAGGTGGAAGGAAAACGACGGCTTAGCGTGTCGTTCGGAGGCCTGCAATGGCACGCACCTGTTGCAGTTGCGTGTAATGCCTTACAAACAGGCCAAGAAACTAGATCGGACCAAACGTTATTTGACGACTACCAATTATGTGGAGGTAGTCTTCAACAAACTGACAAATCGGGACATGTACCAGCAACTTCGGTCGATTTTGCGTACCGCGGAATCAATTATCCAAAACGGAACAAATACCGAGACAGGTCTTCCATTGAAGCGATTCTCAAATTCATGGAAGACAACATAATAGTACCGGACCATAACATAACACAGACAGATCTCTGGTTAAATCATCATTTCTTTTTTACAATAACAGAACGGGATAGCGATTTTCAAACTGCCTTAAAAATATACAGAACTAAATTATCAAAATTAAAACTAAATGGCCTTTATGATAGATTAAAACAAGCTAAATCTGTTACTTATTATATGGATGATAAACCTGTGCTTACACCTAATGACTCGAAATGTTTTATAGATTATGTTTTATCATTACAAATGGATGAGGATATCAAAAAGGGATTTATTAAATTTCTTTTTGATTTATTAAATCATAATACAGGCAAAACAAATTGCCTTCTTATTAAAGGTCCTCCTTCTGTAGGTAAGACATGGTTTATTAACATTGTCAGTAAATTGATGGTAAATACAGGCATCATCAATAATAATAACAGATACAATCAGTTTCCTTTTCAAGATTGCACTAGACGTAATCTCCTTATCTTTGATGAACCTAATGTTGAGCCTAGTGCATTTGAGAATTTTAAATTACTTTTATCAGGAACCCAAATGTCAGTAAATATTAAATATGAAAATCGAAATTTAATTAACAGAACACCTGTTATTTACATGTAATAATGATCCATTTCCCACTAACTTAGAGTTCACAAGTAGAATCAAACGTTATACTTGGAATTATAATTTAAACAGATTGATGTCTCAAATGACTTCCAACATACATCCGGAAGGACTTTACCTGTTACTGTTAGAATACTCGACTCCTACTCTGGAAGCACCAAGAATATCTAATATAGTAGAAAGTATCGATTACGACTCACTATTCGGTGAGAATTATTCTGACATGATTAGTGATTTTGAAATCGATGCTACTGCAATACCCATATCTGAGCCGATTCCAGAATTTCGATGATGAAGTTCTAGATGATATATTTGTACAATTGTTCGGGTAACATAAATAATAACAACTTGTAAATAAAATGTATATATTGTATAAAATAAATTATAATTAATTACAAAATGTGTTTTTATTTACCAGCAGGAGTAAATCCAAATACAGAATTATTATACATTTGTCCTATACCACTATTTTTAGTGCCAAACGGTATTTTATGAGGAGGATTTATATTATCAAATACATAATGTTGATGATAGTCAGTAACTAAATTAACTTTAGTTTTAATCTCCCAGGTTGCACAGGCAGCAATAAATTCCTGGGTCTCCTTGTCCGGAGCATTACTTTGTATAGGCAATATACCTACATGTAAAGAAGGTTGAACATGACCTGAATTAGGTTGAGTATGATCAGGTATAGTAATACTTGCACTGTGTTCAATTACTTCATTCTCATAATCCTCAAATGTCATATCATTAGGTTTAACACTGTTTAAAGCATTAGTCCTACTTATTTTAAAGTTAGCTGACGTAAGTATACCTCCATACACCGATAGATCCTCACCACCCATTAAACACACATGTGAAGCGGCATCATCATTAACAGTTTGTGTACGCTTAGGTTGTAAACAATTTGTCTTTACCTTATACACATAATGTACACAGGGAGTTTCTATATGATCAATATAATTAAACGTTTTAATGAATTTCATTAAATCAGGCCAGCCAGTGGTTATTACCTTATCCTGATGTTGACTACTTTTATACGGTGTCATTATGCCGGCATAGTATTTTAATGCTCTGCTAATACCAACACATGTAGGTATAGATGTAAGAAAAGCATCATCAAATTTATGATGACCCCACAGACGTTCGGCAATACCTGACTTAGTAGGTACACTTATGGTATCAATTTTCATAGGCTGGGTGGCATTTCTTTTAACTTCATAATTACGTAATAATATATGCCTGTTAAGACCGACGGCTACCTGTCCGAATACACCTTGCGTATTATTCGCAGATGATGTGACAGTGGTTCCTGTATCGAAGCTAGATTTGAAACCTTTAGGTGTTATAATACATTCTACACTCTCAATACGTGTGCCCATAGGTAAGTTACGGTATTCGGCATAAGTCATCCAAAAACTAACTGCACTAACAGGGATACATGCAAGACTTGTAAGCATGATTTTAGTTTCAGCCTGTGTACCAACAGTAGTAATATTATAGGCATTTCCCCAACTATTTACTAAATGAACATGCTCAAATGAAAACTGAGCTAAACCAGCTCTGGACGCCTGTATGTAACTTATATCCCCTTTACCGCCTATAGCACTAGAACCTGCTGATATAGACTTAGTAGCTCCTGTACCTCCAGATCCTCCTGCGGAAGCTCCTGGGGCCTGTCGGCGTACTCTGTCACTATCTGTTACGTCCATGGGTTGGTCGTCTTCTTCCGAATCGGAAAAGTTTAATGAAGAATCGTGTAAACTAGATGTGGGAGGGGGAGCTGAAGAACCAGCTACAGGAGGACGTGAAGAACCAGCTACTGGTGCCGCCTCGTTCGTTTTTTCGACGCGCCTGCGTTTATTGGAGGATATACGAAACGCGTACTTGATGTTCCCCTCGTTAAGGTCTCTTCCGTCCTTTCGTTTCTTACCTGCAAATTAGGATAGATTATACGTCCAGTTAAACCCTCAAAAGTATGTTTAATACCTAAACCTGTGGCGCCAACAGCCGAATGCCAATTTCCTGTAGTTATAAAGTCTTTACTAAAATCTTTTATAGCTTTAGCATCAGCTGTATGTATATCATCGAAAGATTGAGCCTGTTCATATAAAAGATCGTGATCTCTAGCAATACCGTCATCTGCATCCACAGGAGTAGTACTGTAGTCACTTTTACCTGGACCAAAGTAATTATGTGGACTCCACATTACCTGGGTTATTATTTAAATAGTTAGTTCGCCAATTTATATATTCCTCGTCTTCGTCAGATGATACCATCACAAAACTACAACAAAATACAATACATTATTAATATATATTGTTGTGTGTGTGTTTGTGTTAGTGTTTGCGCTTAACAGGCTTTGTACATACCATTAAGAATGATGAAAATAAGTACGAGAGAAGGGCTGTTGCGGAAGATGTAGAGGAGAGGTTCAGTACTGAGCTCTTGGAAAACTAAGACTGGTGTATTAAGAACAACTACAATCATTTAAATAATAAAAGGCTACGACCGACACTGCGTCATATGGGTGCGCCGAGGACGAGGCCAGCACGTGGATGCCTACGCATGCATTATTAATTATAAAATAAAACCTTGAGCGACTACCGACAAGGCGACAGCAACCCCGAACACCATGGTATCGGTGCTTTGCACCACCGGTGTGGTAGTCTATTTAAATGTATACACAAATACACGCTGAAGAATGCGCTCATTCTTCAGACAGATGCTAGTTCCGTAGGACTCGGTGCCGTATTGAGTCAGCAGTTCGCAGAAGGCGAAAAAGTTATCAGCTACGCTAGAAGATCTTTGACTTCAGCTGAGAGAAAATACAGTGCTACCGAACTTGAAGCTTTAGCAGTAATCTGGGCGATTGAAAAGTTTAGGCCATATTTAGAGGGACAAGACTTTACTGTCATTACAGACCACATGGCTCTTAAATGGATTCAGGGTTTACGAGAACCTAAAGGTCGTCTTGCAAGATGGGCTCTTCGCCTTCAACAATATCCATTTCAAATCATCCATCGACCAGGAAAACTACAAGTAGTGGCTGATGCTTTGTCCAGAGCTCCGGTTGAACAAGTATCCACTTTAAAAGTTTTTACTGGGACTAAGGATAAGTGGTACATCGGGATGTGTGAGAAAGTTCAGACCAACCCGGAGAACTATCCTTATTGGTCTGTCGAAAATGGTGTTTTGAGGAAGAGGAGACCTGTTACCGACTATGGAGATGAAGAACCTTGGAAGATCGTCGTACCGAAAGACTCGAGGAAGGAAATCATGAGAAATTTTCATAATGAACCCACTGCCGGTCATTTAGGAGGGTTTAAGACAAGACGCAGGATTATGGAGAGGTATTTCTGGCCAGGAATGACTTCAGATATCCTCCGATATGTACAGCGCTGCCCTACTTGTCTTGCGATCAAATCCGACCAAAAGTTACCAGCAGGGTTAATGGGTCATCAGAGAAAATCCACTGAACCCTTCCATACTCTAAGTATTGATCTTATGGGACCCTTTCCCAGATCAACAAAACAGAACAAGTTCCTTTTAGTTGTTGTGGACACGTTCTCTAAATTCACGTTCCTTCACGCTCTGAGATCGTCGACAGCAGCTTCGATAACTGAATATCTCGAAGAGGAGATATTAATGGTTTTTGGTGTACCAAAGTATTTTATTTGTGATAACGGCCCACAATTTATAAGTAAAGAGTTTAAAGCTTTGACGGAGAAATATAATATCCGCATACTGTACAACCCCGTGTATCACCCACAGTCTAATCCAACTGAGAGATACAATCGGACCATCAAACAGATGATTGTCTCTTACGTTGAGGATAAGCATAAACAGTGGGACCGTCATCTTCCACAACTAGGCTACGCTTTGCGAACTGCAGTAAGTGAGGTTTCAGGTTACACCCCTGCATACCTAATGTTTGGTCGGAAGCTTGAAGTTTCTGGTGAAGATCATCCAAGGAAGGATAATGACGTCAATCCAACCGAGGATCGCCTTCGACAACTAAAGACTGGCTGAAGTTACTGAAGAAGTTCAGCAAAGGCTGACTAACGCACATAAAAAGAATAGAGGTTATTATAATCTTCGGAGACGACCCCAAATTTATGAAGTTGGTGATATAGTGTGGAGAAAATCGCATGTACAATCAGATGCCAGTCGCAGCTTTTCTGCTAAACTTGCACCTAAGTATGTCAGATGCCAAGTCACAAAGAAAATTAGTCCTTTGGTGTATCAATTAGTTAACTACAATGGAATCGATCAAGGACGTTGGCACGTGAAAGACTTAAAATCTCATCCAGGAGATCAAGATTGATTTTTTTTTTTGAAGATTCTTTTTTATTTTTTTTTATCGCTTGATTCTTTTTTTCTTGAGAGTTTTACTTTTCTGTTTTATCCACCTGCTTCCTTTTCTTTTAAGGAGGGGACTTTTGTAACAAAAAAATATATTTATATACAATTGTTGATTGGTTGGAGTCGTCAACGCCTACAATTGTCCGTTTTCTTATTTCAAATCTTCTTATCATATCGATCGTTTTAGCTTCCGATTATTTTAGCTATCGATAATTTCCCCGATCGATACCTGTGACGAGACTCCCTTAGACGACGGGACGACGCGAGGAGACGCCATTTTTGCCGTTGCCGCAAATTTTCTTTAGTAAAAGAAGTGTATTCTCAGTTGAGGATTTTTGTGGAATTTTCCCTCATTTGGGGTTTTACGAAGTTCTGGTGGAGACGGGTACCTTTAGTTGAGGAGCCTACGAAGTCAGGACGTTTTTTTGTATTTCCATCTATTTCTTCTTTTGGTACACTACATTTTGAATTAACCTGGTAAGTCCCATTCATATCACAATTTTATTTTATTTCTACCGTTATTCTTTGGTTTCTTTCCTGTCTTCTTATTTCTTGGTGTCTCAGAACTTCCGACTTTATTGTCTATAGATACGGGTGTTCCGAGGTCCCTGGTTGGACGTTGAGGTCTTGGAGAGAAGAGAGACGTGGTTCGTGGTGTCCGTGTACCAAAGCAGCGATAGTTCAAGTCTGGAGCCACATTACATCCAGATATTATAACTTTTTCTTTTATTTTCTATCTTTATATGCCATATCTACCCATATCCTATCTTTCTTCCAAACATATATATCATATATTCATATCAAATTGGGGAAAAGGGTGGTAACTTTTCATATACAAGTGTATTTATTATTTTATTATTTAAACTCAGTCAGGGGGAGATCTCCATTTTATGTTTAGCTAGGGAGCATTAATTTTACATTTTTTTAATTACAACTATTTTATTTTATTTATCTATCTAGTGATTTACTCCTTTTCTCTTGTCCCTTGCAGAGACCGGGTTTGGTCATTTATAAACCCCGGCAACCATATCACTTATTACATTATACCATGGTAAGTAAGCCCTCTAATAATAAAAATGACCTGGCGCTAAATTTTTATGTACTCACCACCCACACCTAACAACCGTCTGAGTGTCGGAAAACCATCACACCGGCACGGGGAAACCTGTGTTGTTCGGTTTGGGAAAGGACTCGCGGTGGCTGTGGGCTCACCCAGGTACTCCGGTACGGTGGGTAGGCCTTCGGGTCGAAACAATAATCGGTGTCCTAGATCACCAAGTGGCCCACGGAGCCACCCTGAAAGCACACCAGAAAGTGACGGAATTCGTACGTAAACATTCGTACGTGCCGACATGTGGTCGGTGCGGGGTCAGTCCTGCCTCAAGTGGATCCTGCCCAAGGGGGCCGGTGCTGTTTAGGAGTTCACTCCAGGTACGTCATCGTTATCAAAACTACCGGAATCACTCAACTGAGTGACCAATCCGGGGTGTGAGGCGAGGGGCACCGCTGGGCCTATCCTGAGACGTCAGGTGGGTCTGGCTGTGTTTGTCGCCGTAGGATCCTGAGTACCTCCGTTCCTCATGAGACGTCGTGGGTTGACAAGAAGGAGGAGGCTTGGACTCCATACCACCCCACAAGCACAGGGAGAAAGATGAAAGTCGACTCCTGGGCTTGAGCCAACAGTTAGCCTCCTCGTGGCGCGACTGGATAGGGGAAACCCTAACAGATAACTGCTCTGGGGGCCTTCGGGCTTTTGGACTGTCCTGCGGGGCCCCCGCTAGGGGGAGACTGCAGGGGAGTCCACGAGGAAGACCGTAAGGTATAACCTCGTTAATAAAACAATGAGTCACAGGGGTGTGATGCGAATATATGCAGCCCGTGCTGGAAGGCTCTGAGAACAGCCTCTCCCCGTCGCGGTAGGCAGAGCTTCATTCGTTCTCGCCTATCGCCTGGTGGGTGCAAGCGCACCGCAAGCCGGAAAGCGATACGGAGAGAAATGTAATAGCGCAAGTAGCCTCTCCACCCCAGGAGCATAGGTGAAAACACTAAGTAAAAATGAATACCAGTAGGAAGGTCGATTACTATGCTCAAACGTCAACAGTTGGCCCACCGGGGTGTGACTCGGACGGTATTCTGGGGGGCCCACCGGGCTCGGTTAGCTCCCTGGGTGCTGTTCATATAACAAACTGCTCTGACGGGCTTGCCTTAATTGGCCGGCCTAGAGGATCAATGCATGCGCGGCGTACGCGCTTGTACCCCGCGAGGAAGACCGCAAGGTAGCGCCTCGGAAAAAAATCCTCAAGTGAAGGTTTATCCCCTGCACCGAACACTGAATGCAGGGAGTTCACTGCAAAGCAGGGGAACCTCTGGGCACCGGGCGACCCCCAGTTGTAATTAGCCTTCCTAGGGGTAAGGGCGAAGGCCCCTAGGCGACCGTTTAATCCGTCCCAACTCGTGGGAACACATATGAGTCATTTAGTCGAAAAGATTGTAGGTAGTAGGGAGAAGGAGGTTGGAGTAGGTGTAGGAGTAGCAGGAGAGGAAGTGCGGGCTTTCACCCCGACGAAGACGTTGAGTAGATCTCCATCTGGGAGTGAACTAGGCGCAGTAGAGAAGGGTGCAGGCGAAACAGCGAAACAGGAAGAAGATGACCGGCCGGAGAAGAGAAAGGCGAGAATATCCCCAGAACAGGGAACTAGTACATCGGCAGGGGAAAAGGAGAAACAAACAATGAAAAAACCGCGAACAGGAGTGGAATTCCTAAAGCTAGGTAGTAGGATAGCGGACCGGAAGCAGGGTATACTAACAGAGTTTTACGACGAGAGGCTAAGGATTGAAAATGGCCTGAAGAAGAAAGGCATCAAACAGGACTTGGCGAAGCTTTCAACGCTAATCATAGAAATGTCGATGTTAATCGACTACTCACTCGTAGCGGACCTCAGTAAGAAGGTCGAAGATCTTTGTACAAGAGTAGGCGTGAAATTCGAAGAAGACTTACAGAGTAGGCAGAAACAGCAGCAATCGGTGCAAGCAACTTATGCAGATATGGCGAAGCAATTTCCTCCTCTAACGGGAGTAGGGAAGATAGTGAACAAGGTAAAAGCGCGTGAGCAACATGTTGCGTTAGTATATCCCTTGAGGGAGGACATCCCGAGGGATTCGGAGGTTACGAAAAGTAGGATTAAGGCGGCGCTGGACCCAGCAAAGGAGAAGTTAAATATTAGCGGAGTAAGAAAGGTAGGGAATGGAGGTGTGGCGATTACAACACCGGATAGCGTAAGCTTAAACAAGCTGCTAGGCAATGATAGGTTGAAGGAGTTAGGGTTCCAGACAAGGAAGCCGGTAGAAAGATTACCATTAATAATGGTCTCGGGGGTGCAGACGGATCTTGATGAAGATGAATTTTACGACAGATTACACAAACAGAACCTGGAAGAAGAAGGCGTTACAAGTGAAGAAGTCAAAGCCACTTGTAAGGTGAAGTTCAAAAGAGGGCCGCGAGGACAGGATGTATGCAGCTGGGTCGTGAGTGTGCCGGCGAAGATAAGAGAAATGCTAATTAACAGAAGAAAACTATATATTGACTGGAGTTGCTGTATAGTGAAGGTTTACATAGATGTATCAAGATGCGCGAGATGCTTAGGTTATGGCCACCTGGCCAAATTTTGTAAGGAAGAACAAACTACGTGCGGCTACTGCGCACAATAGGGCCACCAGGCTAAGGCGTGTCCCAACACGGAAGCGGAACCCCAATGCGCGAACTGCAAGAAGTTCAAGAGAGAGGCGAATCACCGGGTAGGGGATCGGAACTGCCCGGCGTACAAAGCCAGTGTAGAACGTACAATTAAAAAGATAAATTATGAATAAGAAAGACAAAAAGTATGTGAAAAAACGTGTGGAGATGGAAGTTAATGGTCTAATAGGCATGATGCGTACTAAGCTAAGCATAGATAGTGCTAACATAGGGAATAAACAGAGAATAAGGAAAGTAGAGAAGCGTAGGAGGATTAGGAAGAGCAAAGCAAGGATAGGGTGTAAAAGTAATGAAGTAGATAGGCTGTGCGAAACATTGGATACTAAGTTACACATAGCAACGGTCGGAGAACTAGAGATAGATAGTCTGATTAATTTGTTAACCTCAAAGCTGCATCTAATTGCTAAGGCCGGTACCTCTAAGAGGATAGTCGGAGAAGTAGGGAAAAAATTGCCCAAATGGACCAAAGGCTTACGACAGTTGAGAAGTAAGGTGCGCGAAGCACGTAGGAAGTGGCAAAAGTCTAGGGCAACGACACAGGAGAAATTGTTATACGATGATTTTAGAAATAATAACGCAGTTAGCCTCCACGCGGCGAGACTGGAAAGGGGAAACCCGAACCAGTAACTGTTCTGGCGGCCCTCGGGCTTATGGGCATCTGTATGGGGCCCTCTCTAGGGGGAGACCGTACAGAGGCCCACGAGGAAGACCATAAGGTATAACCTCGTTAACGTGTGTTTGTCGCCGTAGGATCCTGAGTACCTCCGTTCCTCATGAGACGTCGTGGGTTGACAAGAAGGAGGAGGCTTGGACTCCATACCACCCCACAAGCACAGGGAGAAAGATGAAAGTCGACTCCTGGGCTTGAGCCAACAGTTAGCCTCCTCGTGGCGCGACTGGATAGGGGAAACCCTAACAGATAACTGCTCTGGGGGCCTTCGGGCTTTTGGACTGTCCTGCGGGGCCCCCGCTAGGGGGAGACTGCAGGGGAGTCCACGAGGAAGACCGTAAGGTATAACCTCGTTAACAAAACAAACTAGTCACAGGGGTGTGATGCGAATATATGTCGTTCCGTGCCCTCGAGCTATTAGCCTCTCCCCGTCGTGGAGGGCAGTTCTTGCTTATCCAAGGTGGGTGAAGCGCACAGCAAGCCGTAGGTAGACGGAGAGAAACTCAAAGGACAACTAGCCTCTCCACCCTAGGAGCATAGGTTTAAAAGACTGAGTCGATTCCTATGCTAAAACGTCAACAGTTGGCCCCCAGGGGCGTGACTCGGACGGGTTCCGTGTGCCTGCTCTGGATGGCGGGCTGCGACAGCAGCTTGCAGGAGTGAGAAAAACAGTAAGCAATAATAAGCGGCAAAATCAGTATGTGGCGTTAATATATCCCGAGAGGGAGGATATCCCACGAGACTCGGAGTTAACTAAGAATAGGATTAAGGTGTTGATAGACCAGGCAGTAGAAAAACTAAATATAAGCAGCGTACGGAAGTTAGCGAATGGAGGGGTGGCGATAACAACACCGCTAGTGTTAATCTCAGGGGTGCAAGCGGAAATAGAGGAAGATGAGTTCTATTACAAGTTAGTTGAACAAAACTTAAAAGAAGACGGTATAGCAGTGGAAGAGATTAAATCTACATGTAAAGTGAGATTTAAAAGGGGGCCAAAAGACAGAGAAGTCAGAAGTTGAAATAAGTGTGCCGGCAAAAGTAAGAGAATTACTGGTATTACCAGTAATTCTCTCCCATATTTAAAATAAGGGGAGGATATACATTGACTGGAGCAGTTGCCCAGTTAAGGACTATGTGGATATAATTAGATGCGCCAGGTGTTTAGGCTATGGTCATATGGCCAAGTTCTGTAAAGAGGAGAAAGCCACATGTGGCTATTTAGCATGTGAGGGTCACCAAGCTAAGGAATGCCCGAATATAGAAGCGACCCCTAAGTGTGCGGATTGCGCAAGGTTCAAAAAAGATGCGGATCATAGGGTAGGTGATCGGAACTGCCCGGCCTTTAGGTTTAATGTTGAACGGGCAATTAAAAGGACAAATTATACATAACAACACCCAAGTAGATAGTCAAAGGAAGATGATAATAAGAGCTGCACAGCTAAATATGAACAAGGCAAAGTTAGTAACTGACGAATTAAGAATTATTGCGCATGAAAGACGTTTGGATCTGGTATTGGTTCAGGAACCATACATGCTGAGGAACAAAATGGTAGGTTGGAGCAAGAGTGTTTTAAAGTAGCTACAGGCTCGAAAGAAAATGCCATGGTGGTAATTGTCGTCCTGAATAGTAAGCTATCATGTGTAGTTGTAACACATCTGAGTGTCTCACACACTGTAGTGCTTGAGGTAGCTCTGGATGATCAAACGGCCATATACTTTAATAGCATATATTGCCAATTCCGGGACGAGGTGAACCCCTATCTTCAAAAGCTGGAGAACATACTAAGTACGTCAAAAAAGTAATAATAGGTGGTGATTTCAACGCGCGAGCTAAGACGTGGTTCTGTAGGAAAAATAATGCAAGAGGAATTCAGGCGGAGGAATTTATATAAGGACACAAGACCTGACACCGTTAAATAAGGATGGTCCAATAGCGACATATGACGGACCTAGAGGGAGATCGAATATCGACCTGACTCTAGCAACTGCAAGGGTGGCGGAATCCATACAATGGAGAGTGTTACCGAAGGTTACGAGCAATGATCATAACTTGATTACAAAAACCGTATCACAAGTAGTATCGGGACGAAGAAGGAGGAAAGTAACCTTTGTAAGTATCAGATAGCGGACTGGGCGCAATTTAAGGAAATACTAAGTGAGGGGTGGGAAGAACAAAAAAGAAACATTTTCGGATATACGCAATGAGGAGGATGTTGATAACCTGATTATGTTAGTAGACTCAAATAAACATCAGGCGGCTAATGCCAGTATCCAAAAGAGGCAGTCGAGTTGTAGGGAAAAGAAAGCGCCAAGGAAGCGCGTGGGAAGGGCTTGTCCATGGTGGACAAAGGAATTAAAGCAGTTAAAAAAAGGCGTGCTAAAGGCGCGTAGGAAGTGGCAAGGCTCGAAGACGGCTGAACAACATCATCTTTTACGGACTGACTTCAGGAGGAAAATGGCGCGCTATAAACAAGAGATGGACATCGCTCCGGTCGAGTCGTGGAGACAATACGTTACGAAGGAGAGTGGCAAGAACCCCTGGGGACTGCCGTATAAAATGGTCATCAAAGGTAAGTCTGGTCGTGAAATCCTAAGTACAGTCAGTACAGCCTCAGGCAGTACGACCACATGGAAGGAAACGCTGGAAAGATTAGTAGAAGTGCTAGTTCCCGATGACATATCTGTATGGGCGAAACTGAGGAACACAGGGAAATGAGGGAGGATAGTCTCCAAGAAGGAGGAGAAAATAACGATATAAGGATAACTGAAGAGGAAATAGTCGGAGCGTAAATAAATTGTAAGAAGGGCATAGCGCCCGGTGCGGATGGTATAACATTTGAGCTCATGCAGGCTGCGTGGGCAATAATGTGTCAGGAAATACTACAGCTTTTCCTGGCATGCTATAACCAAAAGATTTTTCCAAAACGCTGGAAAGCAGGAGAGATTATCATATTAAAGAAAAGCCCGGAAAAAAATAGTTACAGAAGTGAAATCATATCGTCCAATATGTTTGCTTTCAGTGCTAGGGAAACTGTTCGAAGGGGTAATCAATGAAAGACTTGCTTTTCACATACAAAGGGAGCTACTCTCCAACCAGTATGGCTGTAGACCAGGACGGTCAACTGAGGATGCGATAAATAGAATGCGAGAAATAGTGGATAACAAACCGGACAAATACGTATTAGGAATCTTCGTTGACATAGCAGGGGCTTTTGACAACATGAGGTGGCCATATGTCATCAATAGATTGCGAGTGAAGAAAGTACCAGATAATATCCTATGCATAGTAGACATTATCTTAGTGAAAGGGGAATAAATGTGTCGTTAGGAGAATGCGGAATAAGCAAAGAGGTTACAAAAGGATGCCCGCAAGGATCGATATTAGGTCCGCTGCTGTGGGATATAAACATGAGCAAACTACTAGAAATATTAACTCGAGAAAATATAGAGGCAGTGGCGTTTGCGGACGACCTACTGGTAGTTGTGCCGGGTAGGAATAGAAAGAAACTAGAGGAACGTGCTCAAGATGCGCTAGCGTGGATAAATCATTGGTGCCTAAGGGCGAAAATGGGGATATCAATCGGGAAGACTGTGGGAGTTCTGCTAAAGGGTAAACTAGACAAGGATGGCAGCCGAGCGTGCGGTTTCAGGGAGGATACCTAAAGATAGCGTCGGCAACCAAATATCTAGGTGTAACTATAAGCACTCAGTTGAAGTGTCATGATCACGTAGATGCGGTGATAGAAACATGCAAAAGCTATGCATCGAAACTAATGGGGATAGCAAGAAAAGACTGGGGACTAAACTACGAGACCTGCTGGACTATAAACAAGGGCTTGCTGGAGGCAATCATGGCGTATGGGGCAAGCACGTGGTTTGGAGCGATAACAAGGTATGACCTTAAGTGGCTAGAAAGCTTGCAAAGGCAAGCTCTTCTCGCAATAGCGCGGGCATATAGGACAGCACCGACAAAGGCCCTGCAAGTATTAGCTAGGACTCCTCCGATTGATTTGGTAATTCAAAGATCTGCTCTTTATTGGGCAAAAAAGGGTCAAGCAGTAGAATTTGGGAATATCGTTTGGGGACCAAATAAAGCGATGAGAAAAATCGGAAGAAGAGAGAGGGAAAGGAGAATTCACCCCGCACAGAGAGATGTAAACGTCGAAGAGGAAGAAGATCTCAGTAGATGTCGCAAAGAAGAGACTAGATGAAGAAGTAATTAATAGGTGGCAAAAACGGTGGACGGAAGACCAGGAAACTAGTCGGATAACCAAGAAATATATAAAAAATATTGGAAAATGGGTAGAAAGTAGATTCCCAGTTAATCATGTTACAACGCAATTTCTCACAGGTCACGGACCATTCGGTCAATCTAATGTATGACGACCATGTATGTATGACCATTATGTCAATATAATGGTCAATATAATATAATATAATGATAGATTCGGGTTGAGGGATAATCCGGGCTGCCCCTGTGGCAATGCCGATGAGACGGTGCAACACGTACTGTTCGAGTGTCCAGAGTATGAGGATGAAAGAGAGCCAGTAAGAATGAAGCTAGAGACCTTAGGAATAGGGAGATGGCCAGTTAAGCTGGTCTGCTGTTAGATGATATTAGGCTTTAGACGGTGAACATGATGACTGAAATCATGGCGAAACTAGCGGTTATAAATGAATAATATAATAGCAAATCTAGGGAATAAACGGTAATTCCGCAGTGGGCCCAACTCCCAGCTGCTGGGTGGAGGGTAGCATCCTCCCGGGACCACTAGCTCAGAGAAGAAACGGGTAGGATGGTGCGTAATAATAATAAAAAAAATAAAAAAGGTAGAAATAGCTAGGAAGAGGAGTGAAGTAACGCGAGTAGAAGACGAATAAGAGGTAGTGATAGAGAGGAATGATAAAAAGGATTAAGATAAATAGGTAGCTGAAGGAGGCACCGGTCTCAAGGGGCAACCGGTCCCCGTTCGCCCTAGCGATCACTGGTAGGGACGAAAGTCCCGGGGGCCGTCCCATGCCCTGCAACAAATGGGTACCACGGGACCGGACTACCGAGCCCTTGCTGGGAAACCAGCAATGTCCGGACTTGGAGTTGGATTCGTGGTGGTGGCAGTAGTTGCCCACCCTAGGATCAGGGTACTACCATGGTACTCGGGGAGGCCTTCGGGCCGAAATCTTGGGTGTAGCTGGACACTAAATGGTCTACCGAGCCATCCTAAAGGCACTAGGGACGCCGGAGGGGAATTGGTACGCGCCAAGCGCGGGGTTGTCTGGCCTTAATCAGATGCACGCCCTGGGGGCCGGTGCGCGTAAGGAGTAGCTCCAGGTACTGCATCGTTAACAAACAAAACTTGGGCCGATTTACGAATCGACACAAGGTGAGACCGTAGGTTCTCAGACTCATATGTACCTCCCACCTGGCTGGTCCAGGGTGTCTTCGTGTTGTTCTCTTCGAGACGTCGAGGGGAACCGGCGTTTGACACTGGTTACTAAAGGTTGGGCGAGTGCCAGCACGTTGTTCCTCTCAAGACGTTGAGTGAAACTGGTGATGGCAGTTGTTTCTCCTCGCACCCTACGAGCGTAGATAGAAAGATGGAAGTCGATTTCTGCGCTCGAGCTAGCTGTTAGCCTCCTCGGGGCGGGACTGGATAGGGAAACCCGAACCAATAACAGCTCTGGCGGCCTTCGGGCTTTTGGACGGTAGATTGGAACCTCCTTAGGGAGGAACCACTTCGTGCGTAACGTGCGCTTATGATTCTCTCTACCTACGAAAGATGTTTTTTTTTTGGTGTACAAGTATGGCTGCGAGGGAGGCGTCATACAGGGGTAAGCTGGAAAAGATTATCGGCTTCAATACTAGCTCGATAATATCCAGTACAAGTAGGCTGCGAGGGAGGCGTCATAAGGGGGGTATTTTGTGTGTAATATTGGCTGCAAAGGAAGCAATAGTAAAATTAGTAAGCGTATCTGCTCATGTAGGATCTGTCAAGCATTTGGAAAAATGGTGGCGTGAACAGCGCCAGCCGCTATACATGGCGGCTGACGCTGTTCGCATTTGGAAGCACAAAATTGGCAAGAGCCAGTCGGATGAAGCGCAATATAAGCCGAGGATATAGGGAGTCGATGAAGCCTCTCCACCTAGGAGCGTAGGAGACGAAAGTCGATTTTTATGTCTCTAAGCTAACAGTTAGCCTTCCAACAGCGTGATCGGTCGGGATCATTCGATCTTGACTAATAACTGATATGGCGGGCTTGCCTTATTTGGCCGGCTTAAATAAAGACTGCTTTCGGACAGTCTTGCGAGGAAGACCGTGAGGTAGTACCTCGTTAAAAAATGCTCCAAGTGACGGTACCTCCCACAGAACACCGGATTGCAACAGAGTGAGGTTGCAAAGTGGAGAAACTCTGGGCACCTGGCGAACCCAGTTGTATATAGCCTTCTTAGGAGCAAGGGCGCACTACTCCTGGGCGACGACCCTCTCGTCCCGACTCGTGGGAATTCCATGGACAAAATAATTAATAACCCCAAAATTGATGTTGGCAGTCGGCAGAGCAGAGTTACGTAAGACATAGGTGGAGAGCGGGAGGTGTTCACCCCCAGAAAATCCCTGAATAGGTTTCCTATCAGGGAAAAAGGTCATCCTTCCAACGACCAGGATCCGCGTAATACGCCAGAAGAGCGTATCAAGAGAAAAATTGAGGTTACACTTCGAAGCGGTAGCGGTGGACTACCGGAGAAGAGTAAGAGGCCAAAGCGGAACACCGAGGAGGTTGCTTTTGACGCTTTTAAGCGGAAAGGCGAACTCATGCGGATGTTCTATGAAGCCAAGGCCGCTCTATATACGCGGATCAAGAAGGCCAAGGCTTCTCAATTTTTTTTTTCAAATTAGATGGAGCTGTTGCCCAGTCAACGACTTCATTCATGCCTCTATGTTTTGGCCCATAGGAGGCGAACTCGTATAAGGGTACCGAAGGGAACCTAACACTCCAGAGGAGAGAATCCCTGTAGCAAGCTAAAGCCGGAAGAAAATAAGGCATGCAGTAAATTAATAACAAAATAATAAAAATGCAATGTAAAGGAAATATAATTGAAAATGAAGCAAGCAGGCAATTGTTAATAGCAAATAACTAAGATTAATTTATATAAATATAATAATTATAACAGTAAAATTCTGTATGCATAACAATAAATCTTTAACAATATAAATAATTAAATAAGGATTAGTAATTACAAGGCGTTAATAAATAATATAGCGTAATAAATAACAAAGCGTTAGGACGAGACAACACAAAAGCAGGTTTAGGTTAGTATGCCTGGCTGGAACACGGACAATTAATTAGACAACACAGATCGGGACTTCTGCCAGTCAGGAACAGGGACCTATATATAAGATAAATTAATTAAACAACACACAAGAACTATAAACGAGTCACTAACAACAATGGTAACAAGCTATAACAATATTTAAAGTAAAAGTGAGTGACGGGCCAGGTCACTCCACTACTATATTAATTTAAATGTGTGTTGACACTGCCTGTCGCCTGGTCTGGAGGAATAGAGACGTCAGGGGTCCGCAGCTCTGAAGTCGGGGTTTAGCAGCTGCATAGTTCTGCGACTTACGAGACGAAGAATCAACACTCAACTACGCTGAAAATGTCCCGCTTATTAATAAGCGTCTTAAGCTGACGTTAAGCTGTACGTTAATCGGGCTCTGGTCGCTAACGTTGGCCAAATAATATAAAAGAAAATTAAAATTAAAATAACTGTACTTACTCCGGCATGTTCGTTAAAGGTAACCACCTTGGGTAGGTTTTCGCTGGTCTACCTTACCCAAATCAGCACTGAAACCGAGCGCTTGGAAGCCGCTAGGGGTCTGAGCCCAGGTTGAAGTGGTGTGGTGGAGGTTACACCCGGTGGTCCGAGGATGGAGTGCATGCTGGATTGTGGAAGGAACCTAACGAACCTGGTTGCAACCTTCCCTTTGTTATTGTTTTCATTTTACGCCGGGCGGCTCATGCTCATGCTAACTTGTTTCTTGAGTTGAGTTATTGTTGAGATGTGTAGTGTTGAACTGGTGTTACAAGTGGTGTAATTATGTGTATTAGTTTTAAGAATAAATATAAGGTACAGTAAGAATAAGTTATAAAGCAATAATAAGTTACATAAATTAGAAGGCATGCATACAAAGATTAACAATAAGAAACATGCAAAGAATAGGCGGAGCCTAAACACTCTAGATGCGCGAAGTGTCTAATGTATGGACACTTTGTCAAGCACTGTAGAGAAAAAGAAACCACGTGTGGTTACTGTGCCAAGACAGGCCACTAAGGACTGAGTCCACTAAGGAACCGCCAAAGTGCGCAAATTGCCGACGGTTCAAGAGGGACGATAATCACGGAATAGGTGATAAAAACTGTCCCGAATACAAGTATGCTATTGAGAGGTCTATAAAAACGACGTCCTATGAATAGGGGTCGTTGCTGAGACGGTAACAAGCAAATCCTAAGAGTAGCACAACTAAATATGAATAAGGCGAGGACGGTGACTGACGAGATGAGGTTAATGGCGGAAGAAATGAACATAGACATACCGCTAGCCCAAGAACAATTCACCTATAGAAACCAAATGGTTGGGTGGAGCCAAGGCGCAAGAGTAGCGCTTGGATCTAAGGAACAACCGATGGCCGTGGTTGTAGACCTAAACTGGGAGTTGCAGTGTGTCATACTGACTCATCTAAGTACCTCGCGAAAATGAAAATAACCAATAAAATAGATAAATTAATGGTCACTAATAATAAGTTTAGGCCTTCATAGCCAACTCTAGCCAACGGCTGAACGCCAGGGCTTGTAAATGTTATATTTATATTTATATGTATTTGATTCCTTATCTGTTAAATAAAGCATTTTATTATTATTATCAAAGCATTCCATCATCACCATTATGACAACTTGATTGCTATAGCGCTGGCAGTAATAATACATTATGGCAATGAATCGCTCCGAAACTTTCAGTACTCTCGTTTCCAACGTTCTAGAACTGTAGCAGCAAGCAACCTCCTAGCAGCAAGTTTGGGAAATGGCAATGTTGAAGCCACTTCTAGAGCCAGATCGGTATCAATTAAAGATAAACAATCAAAACAGGATTAAGGTGGTTCCTGTTAATATTACGTAACATTCATGTGAACAACAATGCTACACAAGGTAAAAGAGGTACACAGGATTTTGACAGGAGGTACACAAGGTGAAAAGAGGTACACAAAGTGAGGCCAATGTTGACTGTCTTGAACAGTAATTTCAAGACAGTCTTATAAACTAATTGGGGTCTCACTGACCCCTGCGTGTTAAGTTTACGTAGAAAAAAAGTGTGTCTTTCTAGGGTTAAATTAATTTAAAACATTTCATGTTCTTTCTAACAAATGTTTTTTTTTTTTTTTTTTTTTTTTTTTGCTAAGGACAGACAGTGGAATAGATTATCTCAGTCTATCTTCGTTGTCTGAGGAAGATATAAAAGAGGTAATACCGAGGGTTGGAGATAGATCCAAATTCAGGGCCAATTGGGCAATTTGGAAATCTTACCAAGATAATGCAGATCAAAATAGAACAGATGTAAGTAACATGTATACTTTAATTACATATTAAAACGTAAATTTGAACTATTTGGCCCACTTATTCCGATTTAATTCAGTTTATTGTAAACTGTTTACTTTTTACAATACAAATACGATACCGGTTGTAGCATCTCGACAAATTCAATCTTTTTCAAATACCTGGTATGTCACTTTGTGAGGAAAATAAATTAAACTTGTGGTTAGTTTAGTTAAGTTAAACTTTTTAGTGTCACTTTAAAAAAAAAAAAAAAAAAAAAAAAAAAAATCAAACACTGAATTCATCCAGGTGTAACAACCGGGATAGTTTTTTAAACGTATAAAGGAAGAGTCTAAAAACAACTTGAATGAACTCACACATGTAGAAATAAGTGGGACAAATAGTGCTAATTCCTGATTTAACAAATTAATTTATTTAAGGAGATTTATTTGGGCTTTTTTAATGCAAACTAAGGCGTAGATTTGTTGGAACGCAAGCCAATAAACAGGTGACCCATGACCCATTCCCAGTATAAACTTTAGCACAAATATAATATAATATACTAAATAATAATGTTATTTTTGTTCAGGTTGAAGTAGATACTTCGCGGGACCTATCTACAAGCCTAGGTTTTAACACTCTGTTGAGCCTGGATGGTGGTGCTGAGGAAGTCACAGTAGATTTGTTCGGCCAAAGCTGCAGTAGGTCTCAGTCCTTCACGTCAACACCAAGTCCTCAAGAGACCTCAAAAGTCCCTGAACCAGCACAAAAAGAATCACAAGTCATCAGTCCCCGAGAGGATCCTAAGTTTGTTTTATTTTCGTTGTTCAATTTCTGTATACGTATGGAAATAAATTGCACAAACTTGCATACACTGCTGGAAATAGCAGACATTTTGTAAATAGTTTCAAGTTTGCTACAATAATTTATGGTATATTTATGTTAAAGGTGAAAAGTGTACTACAGAAATCATTAGAGGGGCGCTCAATACTGGCCTTGTGCAGTGCTCAAAAGGATTTGGGGAAATCCGACTTGAGGAGAGTATCACAGCTTGTTGTCAGGAGTGTTCTTGAGGACTGCCCCAGCAAACAAATTTCTGGAGGGGAATTTACACGGTGGTCCCAGGAAGTGGTGACACTCTTCCCCTTGGTCGACCCTCTCCACTTATACGCTCCCTACCTAAGAGCTTCAAATTTCCAAAAGAAGAGAAATGCCTGTGGTAGTTTACACGAGTCCTACCTCAGCTGGAGGGACACTTTGAGAAGACGGGGAATCCTCCAAGCAGCCCGAAGAAGTTCCTCGGCTAGGACTAGTATCCCCACATCAGAGGAAGAGACCTCACTAGAGGACGGCCCATACGAGCCTAACGAAGTTGAGGAGGAAGCTATAAATTTCCTGAGGTCTTCCGTTTATCCGGAGTATCTCGTCCAGCTCAATTGGGAGAAGAGTTTTCAAGCCCGCAAGAAGCAAATCGAGACTCCTGGACGTTTGTCTGATTACTTCAAACAATTTCCAGCACTGGAGACACCCTGGGGATACACTTTGGTAAATATTATTTTATTCTATACTATAGTTTAAATTATGATGTCTAAAGTTTAGAAGCAGTAATTACTTTTTTAATTTTTTTGTGTGCTTGTGCTGCTTTTAAACTTGGTTTAGACTCAGTTTAAGAAACACAGCCTTAAGAGTTTGTGTTGGTAGTCTTTGGAAATGTTTATTACTGCTTCTTAAGGACTACAATTTCTATCACTATAATAACAACAATGTGACAGTAAATTCTATTCCAAAAAAACAATGAACAATTAAATTAATTTACTATTTTTGATTTTGACAAATAAAAAGACTGTAAATGTATATAACACATTTGGCATAAATTGATACTAATTCAAAAATATTGAGTGTAGTTTGTGACAAGCACATTAATTTATAATTATGCCCAGCTCAGTTGGTAGTTGGGGTGGGTTTTATGATTAAAAAAACTGAAGCAAATAATTAACACAAAGTAATAAACTGATATATTTAACAAAAAAACATGTACCTTAGTGAGCGCCAGGTTCTTTTATTGAAAAAGGGGAGAAGAACCAACCCCATTAAAGTTAGATTTCATTAAACATAAAATTGGCTGTTTAAATAAAGGTGTATTATTTGTATATTAGATACTGATATTGTAACAAAAATATTAGTTTTTGGCGAGATGGTTGGATGCTGTTTTGATGAATTCGGCCCTGAACCAACCACCCTAAAAATTAATAGACAAGGAGGCTGTTACTAAAAAAACTGAATCAGAAAGAAAACTTAAATAAAAGACATGATGGCCATGGCCGACTCAAAAAGAAACAGAAGCTTACCTTCACTTGAAGGGTTCTGAAGAGGTTCTACATGTAGGAAAATTAGGAAAAATATTGTTTGGAAGTACCACTGCTACTCCTTACTTGCTAAAACATTACTAACTCAAAACTAGTTTAAAAAGACTTTTTCTTTATAATGGCTTAGAGGTCTGGCCTCACGGCCAAAGCCGCCGGCCGCCACGCCGTTCCAAGAGCCTCTGCTGGGATCAAAGCCAGCATGGCGTCCTCAGACCACGAAAAAAAGCTATACTGTCTAATTAATAAAAATTATTAAAGCTTAGAGAAAATAAACTTATAAAAAAACTTAAAATGGTAAGAAAAAAGAAACAAGTGATTGGGATTTCTTCAAACCCACGAAATCAAAATAATAATGAACTACCTATAGCAAAATCATAAGTGGTCAACCTGTACAATTTTCCACACAATTTAAACCAAAAATTGTTGATAGAAAATTCACCCAGATTACCAACCGTTACACAACCCCCCTCCTTCGGGAAGAAGTTGTAAGCTATCCGGCAAAAGGAAAGAAAAACCTTAGCTATAATATTTATTAACATAATCAAAAATCACCATTCAATGCCTTCTACAAGAACTTAAGGGTCTGCAAAATTTATCGAAAAGAAAAAAAAGAACTCAGATTAAAAAAAAGACAACCCGAAACCTATTTTTCCTAAAAAGACCTAAACGAAAAAAAAAATAAGAACTACTCTATTAAAAAAAAAAAAAAAAAAAAAAAAAAAAAAATCTTCTACAATCGCAATAATTTCTCGCTACATCTGTCGAAAGACCCTATAATGTGCGAGGAGATACATTAATATTCCGACAGTATGGAAATGTAGGACTGCAGGAGTATCTAACGCAAGACATGATTTACCTCAAAACCAACTAATCACCATTTTGAGAAAACATCCAGTGAACGATAACTGCCAAGGAAGTGGAAAGCCCGCATAGATATAACTATTACCTAGACGCAGGGTGAACCAAGACAAGAAAGTTATCGCAGAAACGCCGAAACATAAGTTTAGACTACCTTACTCAACTCAATAATCCGTGCTAGACGTGAAAGAGAGAGTATGCACTTCAAAAATGACCCTAAACAAATCTGAATGACTACCAGCAAACCTAACATCGGAGTAAGTCACCAAAAATCCCTATAAGGTAGAGTCAGCAGATCTGTTGAAAGAAGTCCTCAACGTATCCAGACGATTTGGATCACAAATCCTACAAGAACTAACAATTAACAAATTCAACTGAAATAGTTGACATGACGGTTGTCCAAAATATGGTAGACTGACGGCAAACTGACCAAAATCCCCTAAGGTGTAGTCGTACCAAATTTTAAACAACAAAACCAAAGGCAGGTTAAGAATTAACCGAACATTTCATTGTTCACAAAACAGAGAACGTCATGTGTCCAGATTGTCTTCCCTCGAGCTGAAGATTTCTTCCCGGAGAAGATGGAAGTGGCCGACAACCATCTACCGAGAACACTTGAAATCAAAAATCCGGCATCACCGAGTAGCTCAGAGAAAAAAGACACGTGTGATCTGTGTGCACCCAGACCATACAAACCCTAAGTACTCGTACAACAACGAAGTACTCCTATAGGAGACTTGACCAAGTCCTCCTAAACGGAGAGGGCTCTACCCTAACCGCAGACAATATACTTAAACAACCCTAACACGGGACTAAACATTTCTCTAGGAACAACAATCTCTATGTATTGAGATTAAAATCCGGCGAACCGCAAAGTCCCAGCAGAAAATAAAGAAAAAACATGAATAATAATAATACCAGGTGCTAAAACATACACCGGCATAGTTCGGCCGCAAAATTAAAAGAAACAAAAAGAAATCTAACAGGTGACCCAAAGTCAAAATACGGCAACCGAACCTATACAAAAATTAAAATAAATTAAAAGATAAAAATATTAAAATAAAAGGGGAACATGAAATATGGAAATTAAAAGACAATCATTTCCTAGCATGAACTTCTCTAAATACAGCAGAGAAATAGATCCGGCGAACCGTTGCCTACTAGAAAATGGGGGGAAAAAAAATGCAATAATAATAATCCCGTTCATAAAACGTACGACGGGGCAGATCGGTCACAAAATTAAAAAAACAACAAAGAAAAACCAACAAGATGACCTAAGCCATATAAACTTACGGTGACCGCATCCATACAAAAATTAAAAGAAATTACAACGTAAGCAAAAATAAAAATTAGGAAATAAGAATAATTTTAAAATTTAATGGTGAATTTAAATTAAAGAGGTCAAGTAAAGAAATGAAGCTAATCGTGGTACATACAGAGAGAGAAGTTTTACGGATAAAAAGAATTTAAATTATTCACTTAATTACACTAAATAAAATTATTAAACAGCAATAAATGAAATTTAGAGAAGAGACAGAAATTGAAGTGGTTCATCAAGTTACAGGAGAGAGAAAAAAAAATGTAGAACAGGGCCGAAAAAAAACTACCGTTGAAGGAATAGAGATTGGGAAAAAAAGATTTGTAAAATCTAAAAATAAATTATTTTAATAATTCTTCTTATTCATAAATAACGGATTATTTAATCTAGTATTGACACACCTGCTGTGAGATAACGGCGAGTATCGTAAAAACAAAAACCTAGTGCGAATTGACCAGAGTCCGAAATTGACTATCAGTCTTCCAGCTTTTTTGGAGGAGTAATTCAGAAAACTCATGTATTACTTTATTGTATTATTATGTTGTTGTTTTTTATCTGAATAAAAAAAAAAAAAAAAAAAAAAAAAAAAAAAAAAAAAAAAAAAAAATGACGCTGAAAATGTCCCGCTTATTAATAAGCGTCTTAAGCTGACGTTAAGCTGTACGTTAATAGGGCTCTGGTCGCTAACGTTAGCCATATAATATAAGAGAAACTTAAAATACAAATAATAATTGTACTTACGGCGGCATGTTCGTTAAAGGTAACCACCTTGGGTAGGTTTTCGCTGGTCTACCTTACCCAAATCAGAACTGAAACCGAGCGCTTGGAAGCCGCTAGGGGTCTGAGCCCAGGTTGAAGTGGTGTGGTGGAGGTTACACCCGGTGGACCGAGGATGGAGTGCATGCTGGATTATGGAAGGAGCCTAACGAACCTGGTTGCAACCTTCCCTTTGTTATTGTTTTCATTTTACGCCGGGCGGCTCATGCTCATGCTAACTTGTTTCTTGAGTTGAGTTATTGTTAAGATGTGTAGTGTTGAACTGGTGTTACAAGTGGTGTAATTATGTGTATTAGTTTTAAGAATAAATATAAGGTACAGTAAGAATAAGTTATAAAGCAATAATAAGTTACATAAATTAGAAGGCATGCATACAAAGATTAACAATAAGAAACATGCAAAGAATAGGCGGAGCCTAAACACTCTAGATGCGCGAAGTGTCTAATGTATGGACACTTTGTCAAGCACTGTAGAGAAAAAGAAACCACGTGTGGTTACTGTGCCAAGACAGGCCACTAAGGACTGAGTCCACTAAGGAACCGCCAAAGTGCGCAAATTGCCGACGGTTCAAGAGGGACGATAATCACGGAATAGGTGATAAAAACTGTCCCGAATACAAGTATGCTATTGAGAGGTCTATAAAAACGACGTCCTATGAATAGGGGTCGTTGCTGAGACGGTAACAAGCAAATCCTAAGAGTAGCACAACTAAATATGAATAAGGCGAGGACGGTGACTGACGAGATGAGGTTAATGGCGGAAGAAATGAACATAGACATACCGCTAGCCCAAGAACAATTCACCTATAGAAACCAAATGGTTGGGTGGAGCCAAGGCGCAAGAGTAGCGCTTGGATCTAAGGAACAACCGATGGCCGTGGTTGTAGACCTAAACCGGGAGTTGCAGTGTGTCATACTGACTCATCTAAGTACCTCGCGAAAATGAAAATAACCAATAAAATAGATAAATTAATGGTCACTAATAATAAGTTTAGGCCTTCATAGCCAACTCTAGCCAACGGCTGAACGCCAGGGCTTGTAAATGTTATATTTATATTTATATGTATTTGATTCCTTATCTGTTAAATAAAGCATTTTATTATTATTATCAAAGCATTCCATCATCACCATTATGACAACTTGATTGCTATAGCGCTGGCAGTAATAATACATTATGGCAACGAATCGCTCCGAAACTTTCAGTACTCTCGTTTCCAACGTTCTAGAACTGTAGCAGCAAGCAACCTCCTAGCAACAAGTTTGGGAAATGGCAATGTTGAAGCCACTTCCAGAGCCAGATCGGTATCAATTAAAGATAAACAATCAAAACAGGATTAAGGTGGTTCCTGTTAATATTACGTAACATTCATGTGAACAACAATGCTACACAAGGTAAAAGAGGTACACAGGATTTTGACAGGAGGTACACAAGGTGAAAAGTGGTACACGAAGTGAGGCCAACGTTGACTGTCTTGAACAGTAATTTCAAGAAAGTCTTCAATCCCTATAGGCAGCTTTCTATTGATGAAAGCATGGTTGCCTTCATAGGGAGATCCAGCCCCAAACAATATATGCCCATGAAACCCGTGAAGGGGGGCTTCAAGGTTTGGGCAAACTGTTGCAGCGTCACAGGCTTTATGGTTTTGAAGTATATGAAGGGAAAGGTGTGACTCTTGGACAGTCTCTCGGTGAGAGAGTTGTTTTAAGAATTGCTAAATTTGTTCAGGGACTAGCATATATTTTATTTTTTTACCGATTCTTTTCGTCAATTCCTTTAATAAAAGAACTTCTGTACAGAAATTTATTTTCATGTGACACAATCAGGAGTAATCGTAAATATTTTTACCTACTAATTTACTAACTGATAAGGACTTAAAATATAGTGAGAGTGACTCTCGTAGCTCTGCTGATATTCATGTAAGTAAATGGAAGATAGCGAAACTAGAAGTGTAATTGTAGTTTCTTCCCAATGGAACCCCCAACGGAACGCCCCCCTCTAACAATCTCTAACAGTTATATCTATATGAGTCACACTGTCATATCTACATGTGTCACACGGGAAACTCACACTAAGATACGCGACATGTGAATCATCTTAAGATATGCGACCCAGCTATCTCCACTATCTTGACCCTAGGCCATATAAAAGGACCTACCCTGCAACAAGGAGGCACATTTGAGTAGCCAGACTTCGACGTAATCTAGTAATAAGATCCTTATTGTAATTCTTTTGTATTTAGTCTTTGAAAATATACTTTGTCTTATTGAGTTCGACTACTTATTTACCTTAACTACCTCTAACCACTAGGGTGGGCCTTCATCATAGGGGTAAAAAAAAGTATTGAAATTTTGTGCTCCCAACCCCTAACTTTGTGCGAATACATGAAAAAATGATTTTTGAAAAGTTTCAGGTCAATAGGAAAATTTTAAATGGTGCCGCTTTTTATTTGAAAATTGGTATATAAAAAAATCAATAAAATAGCGATTTTTTCTAGAAAATTTCAAAATATCACGTTTATAATGCAATATTATCCGTGTTTTCTTATTATTTACATAAATGATATACTTTTATTAACTAATATAACTCAAAAGCAAGTCAATAAGTAAAGAGATAAAATATTTAGAGATATACATACATAGCAAAATAGAGAAAATTGGGAAAAAATTTTGTTTTTTGTATGAATTTCGTAATTATTTTAATCATATGGACAATATTTAATGTTTTAACTTACATTAAAAGGTACTACAGGTTATGTGCTTCATATTAATACGGATTAACAATGCATGCCTATCATAGTTTGTTTTTAAACTAGTAACATACATACTAGTGGAGTCAATAAAGCTATAACATAAGCCACATTTTGAACGAAAAAGACCGTCTTTAGAGTTTGAATATCTTTTATGCATTATTTTTTATTTTGGATTGCAAACAAGGAATAAGGGTTTTTGGGGTCGCTGATTACGTCGATTTATCAAAAATAAAAAAAAAAATAAAAAATGCGGGCCCTAGGATGGCGGGAAAAATCTTCCGTTTTATACGAAATTCGTGATAATTATACATAAATTAAGAACTAAACATCTAACCAAAGTTTTTTTGGGGGTAGCTGATTATGAATTTAAGGTTAAAGGACAAAATAGTAGAAAAAATGTTTAACATCCAAATTTAAATGGAATAATTACAATTTTTATAGGAGTTCGTATTATTACAATTTTTTTTATTTCCACTATTTTTGCTATTTTATTATGTATGTTATACAATGCAAGTTATTGCTTTATGAATATTTTAATAAAATGAGAAATTTTACTACTATTTTGTACTGTTACCTTAAATTCATAATCAGCGACCCCCAAAAAAACTTTGATTAGATGTTTAGTTCTTAATTTATGTATAATTATCACGAATTTCGTATAAAACGGAAGATTTTTCCCGCCATCCTAGGGCCCGTATTTTTTATTTCTTTTTTTTTATTTTTGATAAATCGTCGTAATCAGCGACCCCAAAAACCCTTATTCCTCGATTGCAATCCAAAATAAAAAATAATGCATAAAAGATATTCAAACTCTAAAGACGGTCTTTTTCGTTCAAAATGTGGCTTATGTTATAGCTTTATTGACTCCACTAGTATGTATGTTACTAGTTTAAAAACAAACTATGATAGGTATGCATTGTTAATACGTATTAATATGAAGCACATAACCTGTAGTACCTTTTAATGTAAGTTAAAACATTAAAGATTGTCCATATGATTAAAATAATTACGAAATTCATACAAAAAACAAAATTTTTTCCCAATTTTCACTATTTTGCTATGTATGTATATCTCTAAATATTTTATCTCTTTACTTATTGACTTGCTTTTGAGTTATATTAGTTAATAAAAGTATATCATTTATGTAAATAATAAGAAAACACGGATAATATTGCATTATAAACGTGATATTTTGAAATTTTCTAGAAAAAATCGCTATTTTATTGATGTGCGGGAATTCCGCGGAGGTTTTATGTAAAAAATAAGGAAATGGACTGTAGATTTTAAGATGTATAATATTAATTTATTTTAACACCTTTAATAAAACAAGAGGGTTGAAGAGTACGCTTCGGAGTCTATGGCGGTAGAAACACGACTGACTGATAGTAGAGGTTCGCATAGGAAAGCCCTAGCGGAGATTATAAGAATCAAAAAATATCGATATATCCAAAAAAGATAGATCGACATGAGGGGCGGCGACATGCTCCCCCCTTGAAAGGATAACCTTTCAACCCTCGAAAAGAGTACAACAGAATTACAATGAAATATAAGATATCAAAGTTCTAATTATTTAACTACATAGAATTATAAACGAAAACAAAAAAATCTGTTAAGAGTCCATTAAAAAGAAAACTTAAATTATTTAACATAAAGCAAAAATAAACATTAAATATTCTTTAAATCTGGGGTGTCATCGTCTTCTCCCAAAGGCAGCAGGCACAATTGATGAATTGACCTTTTCAGGATTCCTGCAGGTGATTTTAGAGAAACGACTCGAACCTTGTCGTCATCTCCTGGGTGAGTCTCCATGACACGCCCGACATGCCACTTTAACGGCGGCAAGTTTTCTTCTCGTATGATGCATAAGTCACCAATCTTTAAATCCTGCGATGTACCACGCCACTTGGTTCTGGACTGCATCTGTGACATGTATTCACGATGCCATCTGGACCAAAAGTGTTGTATCATCTTTTGAATCCTCTGCCAACGCTGGAGCCTTGATTCATGCAAAGGGGTCAAGTCGGGATCTGGTAAAGCATTAAGCATTTTGCCGATCAAAAAATGGCCTGGGGTTAAGGGAATTAAGTCATTAGGATCGGATGACATAGAGGATAGAGGTCTGGAATTGAGACAGGATTCTATTACAGTAAGGTAAGTATACATTTCTTCATAAGTAAGTAACGCGTTCCCTACTACTCTTTTTAAGTGATGTTTACAAGATTGCACGGCCCGCTCCCAAATTCCTCCAAAGGAAGGCGCTCTAGGGGGTATGAACCTCATAGTAACCTTATCTTTAGACAGAGCTTGGAGAATCATATTTTTATTTTTAGGGCAAAATAAGTCTTCTAACATGTGCTTAATTTCTTTGTTGGCGCCTACAAAGTTTTTGGCATTATCTGAGTACAAATGACTGCTTACTCCTCGTCTAGCAAAAAATCTCTTTAGTGCGGCGAGGAACGCCTGTGTCGACAGGTCTCCTACCAGTTCAATATGAACTGCTCGAGTAGCAAGACAAACGAATATCGCTACGTAACATTTTATTTTAGCCGTGCCACGACGATGAGAAGGTTTTATTAATAATGGACCACAGTAATCTATCCCTGAAAATAAAAAGGGATTACTCGGAGAGACACGGTAAGCAGGCAAATCTCCCATTATTTGTGTATGAATTTTTGGTTTAGCTTTAAAACATGTAACGCAGTTATGAACGATTTGGCGTGCCAAGCTTCTACCACTAAGCGGCCAATAAGTCTGTCTGACTCCATAGAGCAATGCTTGGGGGCCTGCATGAATTTGACGTTTATGTTCATCTCTGAAAATCAAAAGAGTTAGCCTACTCTTAGAGGTCGACCAAGAAGTCATGGAAATGTGAGGAGTGCGCTAGTGTCGCCATGTACAGTCAGTTTTTATTAAAATAGACCACTGTCAAAAAATACAGTGTTGTTCTTTTGTTATTAATCATTTTATTTTTGATAACTTATATATTTTTTACAACAGGCAACACTGTACCTGATAAGAAATCACAATAATATACGATAATATCTTTATATTATTATTTATTGATTATTCACAATATTATTCTTTAAATCTAAATAAATTTTCTTCTTTCTTAATCGATTTTTTTCTTCCTCTTTATTTCTGAGTTTGATTTGTTACTTTTTTATTTCTGTTTTATTTGTTACTTTCCTTATTTCTGGATTTTAGTTATTAATTTTTAGTGAATTATTATTTGTACTATTACCTCTCTCGGATTGTTTTTGGCAATTTTCTCTTTGGTAAATTAAATTTCCTGGTATTATTAAAAACATAGATAATAACACGAATTCAAAATTAGGAAGAAATTATACAAATAATGAGATTCTAAGATAAGTTTTCCTGGTTATTTTATTTATAAAAAATATAATGGGGAAAAGCAAACTAGAAATTCACTAATATTATTTTGATTAATTGTCATGGAGAGCAATCATTTTTTTAATAACAAATAAATATTAGGTTTGTTCCAACCCCATTATTTGTAGTGTTCTTTGCATTTGCATCATCATGGTGAATGGTACAAAATCAAAATTGTTGTGTGACAGTTGTGACTATAATTCGTATTGTATAAAAACAAACAAAACAGGAAACCTAACAGATTGGAAACCTTCTTATTGTTGTTATTCGTAAGATTTGACGTAACTGGGCATGTCATACAAACTAGAAATGGGTATTGTGTTAGCACCCGACTGTACTGACTTCGGCACTACTCGGAAGTTCCGATTTTAAACGAAGTTAAGCTTTCCGTTTCTCCCGTGTTCATGACTTCTTGGTCGACCTCTAGATGATAAAATAATAGGATGTTTCTCACTGTAGGTTAAAGGTGATTTTTCAAGACGGCCTCCAACTCTCAAAATTCCATCCGAGTCGAGAAAGGGATTTAATGACAATATTCGGTTTGTTTTACCAACATGACCTTTCGTTTTTAAATAATGAATCTCTTTGCTAAATTCCAAATTTTGGACAATTTTAACCCAACTGTTTTGTGAGATTTGTAATTCTTCAGGTGATAGGGGTCCACTTAATCGGTTTTTCGACCGATATTTAGCTGCAGCGTTGTGACAAAATCTAAATATGTAAGCAGTGACACGTGTCAGTCTGAGGTAACTAGAATATTTATCTAATAAAGACAAGTCAGTTGTTGAGCAAAGAGTTAGACATTGTTTAGTCTTTTTTGTTTCGAGTAAATTTCCGTCAATGTGATCCTTGGATTTAGGTATCGGCCAGGTAAACGGATCACTTTTAAGCCAATCAGGCCCTTCCCACCAATTATTAGTATTAACTAATTTTCGAGGAAGCATTCCTCTCGAGATGAAATCGGCAGGATTACTTTCAGTTGGAACGTGCCTCCAGCTGATGCCATTAGTTAGTTCTTGAATTTCTGAAACCCTATTTGACACAAACGTCTTCCAGTTGTTGGGTGGAGCTGCTAGCCAAGCTAGGACTATCATCGAATCAGTCCATAAAAAACATTGAGATGGATCTATATTTAAAATTGACGTTACGTTCTTTACTAATCGTGATAATAATAAAGCTCCACATAGTTCTAGTCTAGGTAAGGTGGTTTTTTTTAGAGGAGCAACTCTCGATTTGGAACATAGAATATATGCAGATACTACGTTCTGAGCGCTTCGGCATCTTATGTACACTACTGCTCCATAAGCAGTCTCCGAAGCATCACAAAAGCCATGCAGTTGGACTTCACTGTCAGATTGTATACACCGACGGGGTACGGCTAGCTGGTTTAATACCGACAACTCAGATCTGAACTTACTCCACTCATTATAAAGAGAGAGAGGTACGGATTCGTCCCATTCAAGCTTAATACGCCAGAGATTTTGTAAAATGACTTTGGCTTTCAAAACAACAGCCCCGATTAGGCCGAGAGGGTCGAATATTTGGGATATTTCAGATAATATAGACCTTTTTGTTACCTTTGAAGATGGGCTATAAGGGTGAATTAGAAAGCTAAAATTATCTTTCTTAGGATCCCACCATAATCCTAGTGTTTTAATAGGAGAGTCACAGTTCTCCGGAGTGTATGATGATGACACGGAGGATTCTGGTAAGTCTCGAAGCAGATCCGGTTCATTCGAACACCATTTTCGTAACTCGAATCCAGCTGTTTGTAAAATTTGTATGATCTGATCACGAATAAGCTTGAGTTCTTCAATGTCTTCTCCCCCCGTGAGAAGATCATCCATATAAAATTTTTCTTTAATAATAGCTGCCCCTTTAGGGTACAACTCAGAGTATTCATTCGCTAATTCTAAGAGGCATCTAGTAGCTATAAAACTAGCCGGAACAGTGCCATAAGTTAGAGTTATTAAACGGTATATCCTAATAGGTTCTGATTGATCAAAACGCCAATATATTTTATGTGCATTTGAAATTTGCTCATGTAATCTCACTTGACGATACATTTTTTCGATATCAGCTGTCATAACTACTTTGTGCTTTCAAAAATCAAGAAGAAGTGTGAATAAGTCAGATTGTAAAACTGGGCCGACTAATAGGTGATCATTTAACGACAATCCTGAATCACTTCTGCAAGATGCGTCGAACACGACACGCAATTTGGTGGTCGTGCTTGATTCACGCAACACAGGATGATGAGGTAAAAAATATTCTGGCTGATCTGTATGATCTTTATCTGGATTGCTAGTAGGAGAGTACAATTCCATATGCCCTAACTGTAAATATTGTTTCATAAAATCGTTATAATCTTGTTTCAGTTTTGTGTCTTTATCAAAACGCTTTTCAAGGTATCTAAATCTTTTTAGCGCAGCTTCCTTTGAACGTCCTAGCTCTTCAAGAGGTTTCTTGAGAGGTAACGTGACAAAAAATCTTCCGTTTTTATCACGGGTTGTAGTCTGAATAAAATTTTCTTCACATTTAGTCTCTTCCGGTGTAAATTGAGACTTACTATCTATTTCCTCTATTTGCCAAAATCTTTGAAGAATGTTTTCTAAATTTTGTGAAACGTTTAAATGACATAGTGTAGTAAGGCTCTGAGATAGATCATTCGACTGAGTTTTCTCTCCACATGGGCCACTCACTACCCACCCAAACAACGTTTTTTGTAATACAGGTTGATTTGGGCCTATTCTTATTTGCCCTATAGATAATATCTCCCAAAAAAGTTCGGCACCAATAAGCATGTTAATTTCGCTAGGTTCATAAAAGTGAGGATCTGCTAACATAAGGTTTGTTGGTATATTTAAATCAGTTAACGATATGGGAACAGTAGGGAGGCTTTGCGTGATTTTTGGCAAAACTGCACAATTAAGATTTGTAGAAAAAGAATTAATTTTGGATTTTACGACACACGATACAAATTGGGTCGCGTGCGCTGCGTTTTGAGAAATACCTGAGACAGAAATGGAAGTTTTAAATCTTTTTATTTTTATAAGTCGACAAAATGATTCGGAAATAAATGAAGATTGAGATGCTGAGTCCAGCAAAGCGCGGCATGTATGTCTGCGCCCGCAATTGTCCAACACATCAACAAGAACAGTGGATAGCAAAACATGGCCAGGTTTTTTAAAACTTCTGGCCACGCATGATAGAGAAATGTCATTGTTTATGACATTATCCTTTGTTTGATCCATTTTGACTTCTAAGTCGTCCGCGCAGAGGTGAGTGGTAGCCTGAACGGTTTCATTATCATCTAAACGATCTTCATGCAAAAGTGTCGAATGCTGTCGACCACACACTCTACAATTACTGAATTTGCAATTAGGTAATTGATGATCCTTTTTATTCAAACAGTTTATGCATAGGTTAAACTGTTTTACCTTTTCTCGTCTATTATGAACACTGAGATTTCTAAATGTGGCACATCTATAGATCGGATGGAATTGATGACATAAAAAACAAGAATTATTTTTTGAATGATAGCAGGCTACTTGTTTGGAATTATCGTGTTTTATTTTAGAGTTAAATCTTTCAGATGAAGTTTTATTAGACGTTAAGATTTTATTCTGCTCAAGAGTCTCTAATATTTGACATCTAGATGTTAGGAATTCTGTTAATTGTGCGAAAGTAGGTAATTCTGTCGAACTTAATGATAACTCCCATTCTCGGAGTGTTTGAGAGTCAAATTTTTTGGAGAGAAAATAAATTAATATTAAATCCCATTCTTGTACCGGAAGTTTCATAGATTTTAACGCTCTGAAGTTCTGTATGACTGTATCGTATATTTTTCTGAGTTCCTGGGCCGACTCCCTTTCCATTTTGGGGAGTCCGAACAAGGAATCGAGATGTTTATTAATAATCGCTCTTCTATTATTGTACCGGTCGGTTAGGATTTTCCAAGCTTCTCCGTAATTTTCATCTGATACGTTTAACGATTGAATTAATTTTAAAGGATCGTCTTTTAACGATGATTTCAGATAATGGTATTTTTGAATGTTGTGAAGATTAGTATTCGAATCAATTAAAGATAAAAAGGTGTCTCTATAAGACAACCAGTCTTTATAATCACCGTTAAATGTGGGTATAGTTATAACTGGCAGTCTAAGCCCAAGTCCTAACTCACTGAATTCTGCACTGTTTTTTACGGGCAAATTGGTCTTGGTATTTGTAGTATTAAATAAATCAATTTTGTTTTGGGCTTCTGCTATTAGCGTAAAATACATATTCTCAAACGTTTCTCTTTCTTTAGACTGATCAGGAGAAGTATCTAGAATCTCAATTTCTGATTGAATAGTTTCATATTCGGACCATAACTCCTCAGTTTTGGTCGTTCTTAATTTTAAGGCGTAAATTTGAGTGGCTGAATCGAAAGTAAATTGGTGTAAATACGCTTCAAATCTAGTTAGTTTGGCCTTGATCTGACCTCTCTTTAAAACTAAACTCTTTAAATCAGACATATTGTCGACGACAAATAATAATCTAAATCTAAAACTGATATAAAGATTAAATTTACCCAAAAATAAAATAAAATACTAAAAATTAAAAAAAATACAAACAAAAAAAAACTTTTTGTAGAGGGATAAAAATAAAAAGAAATGAAAAGGATATAATAAATGGAACAGGTGTGATAGGATTTGATAAGGAGTGAAAGAGGGAAGCTAGTCCGAGTAGACCGCTACGTGGAAGTCGGCAAGAACAAAGGTGGCGGTTACTTACCGAATGATAAGATAGTAAGTAAGATAGCAGAATCGAATTCAGCGCGCTCTTTTATGCTACGCACTAGAATATCGATGATTAAATATATTATAAAGTCTATTCCTCTTTATAACTTCGTAACTAAAACTGAAATAATTTGTTACTTACTGCGAACTGTTTTCTTATTTTCTTGAAGTTACACGATATTATATGTTAAATCACTAGATCTAGATATAAAAAGATTAGAATGTCCTTTTATGTTAAATGTTTATAAAGCTCCTTGTGCAAAAGCATTTATAAAATTTGAAATTAATTATCAAAAACTTGAATGTTCGTAAGATTTTTGTGCAATAGCATTACAAAAATGAAAAAAAGTTAAAACTGATTGATTAACTTGAGTGTTTATAAGCCTTTTGTGCAAAAGCATTAATAAACTTGAAAAGAAAGATCGAGACTTGTTCACGTATGAAACGAACGGCAATTCTGGGTTTATCTTGATGAACGTTTTCTTGTGAGCTCGAAACAAATATAACGAAGCGTACTGTCAAAAGAATAAATAACTGAATGATTGAAATTAACACTGAATAATAACAAATATTACTGAATGATAAAGAATGATCAGGCACATAGGACCATAATGTGCGGGAATTCCGCGGAGGTTTTATGTAAAAAATAAGGAAATGGACTGTAGATTTTAAGATGTATAATATTAATTTATTTTAACACCTTTAATAAAACAAGAGGGTTGAAGAGTACGCTTCGGAGTCTATGGCGGTAGAAACACGACTGACTGATAGTAGAGGTTCGCATAGGAAAGCCCTAGCGGAGATTATAAGAATCAAAAAATATCGATATATCCAAAAAAGATAGATCGACATGAGGGGCGGCGACAATTGATTTTTTTATATACCAATTTTCAAATAAAAAGCGGCACCATTTAAAATTTTCCTATTGACCTGAAACTTTTCAAAAATCATTTTTTCATGTATTCGCACAAAGTTAGGGGTTGGGAGCTAAAATTAAGAAATGTTCATTATTAAGGCCCACCCTACTAACCACTTCTAACCACCTCTAACCATCTCTAACCACTTCTAACTACCTCTAACCACCTCTTACTACCTCTAACTACCTCTAACCACCTCTAGCTACCTCTAACCATCTCTAACTACCTCTAACTAACTCTAAGCTCCAGGTCGAAAGGACTAATAAAATTGGGGCCAAGGAAGTTGTTCCTTGTCCTTTACCAATAGTCGAATACAATAAATACATGTGGGCGGAGAGGATTTGTTTGACCAATTGATGTTATACTATTCCATATCCTGGAAATCGAAAAGATGGTGGCTCAAGTTATTTCATTATGTTATTGGTGTCAGTATTACTAACAGTTTCAACTTATACTAGGCATCGCGTGGCTCTATCATTGAAGCGAGCGTACAGTAATAAATACACTGAGAGAAAAATTTTTATGGTGAACTACAATACATATATTAAAGCCCAATTATTGTTAGGACAAGCAGAATTCTAGTATAGAGAATTCTTTTATAACTAAGTATACAATGGCCTTGCTGTTGTAACAAAAGGGTGTTCACAATGCAATTATTGTAGTTCCAATTTTTACAATATATTATTAATGTAACAGTATAAAAAGTTATTTGAACACACATATATTTATATTAAGTACCGGTGTGGAAATGCCACACATGACTTGCATGAAATGTTGTGGTGTCAATACGTGAGCAAGAGAGAACTTAGTATAAACTTCATCATACAAACAGCTAATATTGATTATAGTTTTGCAACAAAAATCCAAAATTAAACAAAAATAATAATGATAATAAACACAATTAAATATATAGTTAACATAAAAATAAAATGTTACCTTAATAAATGTCGGTAGTATGTAAAAAGATTAGAGAGAGAAGAGGTTTGTTTACATCTAGAGTTCAAGGTGAGTTTATGCGAAAATAAAACAAATTTATCAATCTTTATCCTTTATAACAAAAAACTTGATTATACAATGTTTGTTTACATTTTCTTTATACTTGTTTTTAACAATACGATATAAGAATATAATAATAAAAGAATTTAAAAATTTAAAATCAACTGATAACATGTCTCTATTTAAGGTAGAAGGGATGGTCCTACGACAAAAAGTCATAGGACCAAAGTTGTAGATCTTTTAAAATCAGTTACCGCTGGTGTTAACCGCTTTTCGATACGACTTTCAGTTTAGCCGCAATTTGGTTCCGAAAAAACCTTTAAAAAAACACTAAAATACCAATATCTCCCAAACCGCTTGTCCGATTTTGCTCAAAAAGTATAGGTACAATCTACCATATAGGACACATATATACCCCAAAGGAAATTGAAATCAAATAAAGCCTACTAAAGTTACCGATTTCGTGCTTAAGTGACTGTAGCTCCGAAACGTCGTAAGCTACGATGTTCGGGTTTGCGCCATCAGTTTTTCCGTCCAAAGTTCTAAAAAATGCCGAAAACCGCATCTCAATACGATGTCTTGAAGCGATGTTATAAAGGTTTTAAGTTCCGAACGAACGTACGTACGTACGTACGTACGTACATACATACGTACGCACAGACATACATGTATATGAAACGGATTTCAATGATACCCCCGGATCCGTAAGACCCCTCCTTCACAGAGATCTCGGAATCACGTTTTGGAGGGTATCACCATACTTAATGTTGTAAATGGTTTATGACGTCACATCTTAAAACATCTTATTTTGTAAACCATAATATCAACTAGATTTTAATGTACATTCGTAACAATTTAATTGTAATATTTGCCATAACATGTTGTTTTAATAATACCAAAGTTTCCTGTCATTAAATATTACAATAATTATATTGTATGATGACGTCACTACATGTAATATATATTATTGTAATCAATTCAATAATCATTTTGTAAAAATACAATTAACAATATTATTGTCGCATTAATAACAGACTGTGCTCCTTACAACGATTAATGTCTTTGATAGTGAATTAGACAATCTTTGTATTGTAATGGATATGATGACGACACTTTCATTATGATAGTGTCGCAGAAGCTGATACAATACAAATAGTTTAATTTAATAGAAGATTGTTAGAAATGTAATTATTTATTATTTTACTGTTGGTGTTACAGGAACATTGTAAAGGCAAAATGTTCAACTCAACAGGGATGCAAAGGTGAAACTGATAAGATAGAGTGAGAGTTACATTAAGTCTACGAGTTAAAGAGAGAAGAGACTATTTCTAAAATTATTTCTTATCTATATTGAAAATAACTAAGCCACCCTACCTCTTCACGTGAATTATTATAAAAAATACCTTTTAGTCTTTAACTGAATCTTTGTAAAATATAAAAATAAACTGTCAATACATGAGGCAAAGAGCGTCCAACGTTTAACATTGAATACACAGCAACAGGGAATTTGCTCAGATAGAAACAAGTTAAATAAGCACATCTAAAAACCAATTTAGATTCAATAATGATAATAATGGGTAAAACCAATTCATGTTTATGTATTATTTATGTAATTAGTTTGTCTTATTCCTAGAGAATTTCCAAATTAACATTTTGCTAAGTTAGCCCGTGTAATAATTTAAAATCAGACACTTTGTGTATTATAATAACTTCTTGTTTCAATGATTTATTATTTATAGAAAAAAGTGAATGTCATATTTTTAATTTAGGTTGCTAATTCTATAAAACAGTGTATCTAGCTATGAAATCAAAAATGTATTATCGGCTCCAGTTTGTTTGTAACAGATGTTTAATTTTGTCGAATGAAAAGAGTAATTACATCACTGAAGACTAAGACTGTAATAATATTAATATCTAGGGAAATACTTCTTGGAAAGAACATTTAAATCTGCGTGTAGTGGCAGATACATTGTTTTCTGTAATAATCAAGCAGTTAAAAATTTGTAAGCAAGTTACATTACAAATGCTTCTATTTCAATTCTATTTGATGCCACAGCTTGCAGTTGATTTACCTATAAATATCTTTCACTTAGACGACTGTAGAATCACAATAGTACATTACGCGTCGAGTGCGGAAAGTAGCATTTTGCATGCGAGTGTAGAGTTTGCACCCGAGCGACAGCGAGGGTGGTAAAACCACACGAGCAATGCAAAATGCCGTTTTCGCACGAGTTGCGTACCGTACTTTATCTACGATTGTTAGATTTAAATAATGAATACAGAAAAAAATAAACTTGCTGTATGTAAGTTCGTATCTCTCTCTTGATAAAGATGGCATTAATTCATTAGTTGTATTTTTTGCCGAATTAATTATTTCTGGAGGAGTATTATTCTCCACATATTCGTCAAAGTCACTTGATTCACTCATTGTTTTTCACTAAAAACTCGATATAAACAGTTACTTTAATAAAATAACAGCAAATTAGTTTTGTTAAATGTAAACAAACTTGCTAATCGTGCGTAAAGCTGAAGAATTCCTCTTCTTTACCGCACACTGTGTGGTAAAGAAGAGGAATTGTTCAGTTCTATGAGACGCGCATGCGCAATGAATGCAAGTACGTAAATAATCACTTTCTACGCATCTAAACAAAGATATAATGTTTATATTTCTTATCAATCGTAGATAAAAGTAGTTATTTCTAGTTCGAAAAAATTACAATATTTAGTAGTTAAGAAGAACAAGAAGCTAGGAGAGGGGGTGACCAACCCCTACCATGGCCCCCTACTCCCTACCCCCACTGCTTCTTCTCGCCCTACTCTGTCTCAACTTCAAGTGTTCCCTTCAATTCCATTGTTCTTCGCGTCGTAGAGTCGTTATATTCTCTACCAGCGCCTTCTAGTCTTCTTTCTTATTTATCTTTGTTTCTTAACACCTTTTGCAATCCGATTTTGCATTGTATTCGAATTGTGCATAAAAGTAATAAATGGACCAGTATACAACGGACCTCTTAGTAAGATGGGGATTTATGTCCTACGTAGAAACATTTCAAGGTATGTACACTATTTAAATACAAATTAGATATTACTATTTAAGTTTCAAATGTTTAACTGTCATCTTAACACTGTTACTCTTAATTTTCATGCAGCCTTGTTTTTTTTCTTAGTAATTTTTATAATTTTGTGACTTTCTTCCTCATAATATGTATATATTTTTATAAATTTATCCAATAACAAATAAAAAAAGACAATGATTTAATAAAATATAAATGATATAAAATACTGAACCTAATTTTGATAGTATTGCGTTCAATTGAATAAATCAAATACAGTAGGATTTGTATTGCAGTATACATCTCATAAAACTCTTCAAATTATTTTACTGAGGTCGGGACATGAAGCTTAACCATATTATCGAATAACAATTTTTTGCGAACAATTAAACTTTGACTTATTAACATTATGGTTGTAAAAGTATTAGTAGGAGACTGTTGCAGACCTTTATTCTATAAATAGTATATTATGTTACAAGGCTGTGAAGTGAGTTTTTTCTTTACCGCGGCAATTACATTTACTGTCGAGCGAAGCGAGACAGTAAATATTGCCAAGGCAAAGAAAAAACACTTCAAAGTCGCGTAGCATATGCTATTTTTTCCGAGGTAGCAGACAATGAAAAAACATTAAATATTAATCACTAATCAATATATAATAATAACAAATATTAGTACATACTTAAGACTTAAAAAAAGCAACCTTAAAATGAGGTTACACTATAAGAAAAGATAAATAAAACGCATTGACATCTAGCGGATTTTTATCGTACTAGAAGCATTTCTACAAAGACTGCAGCACTACTAACGGAAGTTTTGACAACTACCCGCCGTAAAGAAAAAATCTTTTAGTGCCTAGGACGTAAAAGATTTTTTCTTTACAGCTAGGAGTAATGAAAAGATTTTTTAAGTCCACGTAATGAAAAAATGGATTTTAGCTATTTTTTTAGGCTCTAAAGTTACTATTTCACAGCCTACCACGGAAAAAATAATTTTATAGGTATAGTGGTATAGCGCTATAATATTATTCCCTTGTCACGTTTGTGCAGGGCAATGTTGCCAGATAGCACGTAAACATGTTGCCATACGCCTCCCAGGAATTGTGGTTAATTGTAAGTTTAATTGTTACTTTTTAGTTTATTTGTAATCATGCCAATTCAATTAATAACCATAGTATAATATGAATAGTCTTAGATATGGGCTTTATACTACATTTGTCACTACTGTAGTTAAAATTTATTTTGTTTGTTTTTAATTAACCAATTATTACTGGTTTGCTAATGATGCTTCAATTGTAAGTACAAAGATAATAAAAAAATCAGTAAAATTTAAATAACTGAATAATATCTTAAGAAAAATGCAATTTTAGAAGAGCCAATTTTACTTATTAGCCTGTCTCTTGTTTTAATTAATTGTAGAAGGTATTTCATTAATATTTTAAATCTCTACCCCTACTGATAATTATTTATACTGCTTGTCAACCCCCGATAAGCGGTCGCTGAGCAGCCTTGAACTTCCGCAACGGTCTTTATTTATTTAAACTTTTATAACTTTTTACAATTTGACATAAAATTGGCATACGTTTGTTTACAAAACTTTTTTTTATAATATAGAGAGATATTTTGTATCAAAGTCATTAGCGGACTAGTTATTTCTTAAGAACGCCCTTGATATGGGTATCAAATGAAAGGGTTTGCTGAGAAGAATACGAATAAAAGCTTGTTTTTAAATATATATTTTTTTAAATTAATTTTGTACAAATTTTGTTTGCTTCAAGGTGAAACTCCTTCTATGGATGACAAGATTAGGTGGCTAGAGAGCAACAATGAGCCCTGGGATATAGTTCAAGTAAATTGGGAACTAACAGCAGCAGTCTGGCATCACTGAGAGAAATTTCTTCCCGGGCCACCCAAGTATAGGATTTTGTTTTACAAAAACCTTTTATTAAGAGAATTATTTATAAACTTTTATGGAAAAAAACAGGATCTTTAAAATAATCCGTGTAGCTGTTTTGATTATTTCCAACCTCTGTAAGGGAATGTTTGAAATCCTTGTATACGGGAATAAACCCTAGTAACTCCTTAGTTAAAGGCATTGCAGTGTTGAAAAAATAAAGTTGCCTTGCTTTAAGTGTTTCCCTGTAGTGTTTGAATTAATAAAAATCCGGTACGGGACCGTTAAAAACAATGAGAGTTGAATAAAACCAATGCTCTAATTGGTAGGAACCGGAAGAGAAATTGGATTCTCCTAGTGCACTGGGGTTACATAAGAACTCGTAGGAGCACGGATATTTTCAATGCCCGAGCCTGGAATCTTTCCCTTACATTTCTTTACTATCTCAAAATTCTAGTACAGGATATAAAGTAAAGTGAAAAACCAAGTTATAAAAAACCATAATTATAAAAAGACTCTATTATCTTTGTAAAAACTGTTAAGGCTTCCTTTCAAATTTCCCTTAGGTTTGTTTATTTATCTTTTTAATTTGATTTATTATTAGAGATGTTTTCTGTTTTTTATTATTTATAAATTAGGTCTGGGAGATAAGTGTTTTAAGTATCAAAGTCCATTTCTATCTTTATTATATCTATCTGAATATCCATAACTAATCTATTTATCTAAACTTTCCTTATCTTTCCCTCTCTTATCTTCCTATTCACTACTCACTCCACCTTTTGACTAATGTAACTCAGTGTAATACTCTCAGTGTGTGTGCTCTGTCATCAACTCAGGCTGACCATCAACGACCTGGTTTTTATCACCTTCAGCACTTTATCTGTATCACCACCAACAGTGCAATTATATATAACCTCACCATCACCACCAATAGTGTTCAGCTAAATTTATCACAAGTTCAGTGCATCCACCTGACTATCATTAGCTGCGCTGCTAGCTTGGCGTGGCAGCACCTTTCAACATCCAATCACCAAAGCCGTTATCATTCATAACATCATCCTCATCATTAGCATCTCTACCAGACACCTATCTTCTTATATCACCGTATTTATACTTATACATATCTATATTACTTATATCAATCAACTATCTTTATCTACACTTTTACTTCATATTCCTTAATTAAATCAGATTACTTTTATTTTGCTTCTTTTTTTATAGTCTTTAACCCTTACAGTCCAGTTAAACCTTTATTTCTTTTCACCCTTATATCTACCCCGTAGGAGAAAGATCGGGTTATAATTTCGTAGCCCCCTTGCTCCTACATAACTTGGTCATTTGGGCTAGGGATTCCTTTTTATTTTTTTTGTTGATCCCTAGAGCCGGTAATTCCTCTTTTTAAATTTTATTTGAGTAACTTATATTTCTTATAATCCAATCTTATCACCATCTTATCAGTATTTTACTTAATTATAATATATTTAATTTTTTTCATTATCTTCTCAATATTTCATTTCATTATAATATATTTAATTTTCTTTTGTTGCTCATCTCTTCATTACATAAAAAATGAAATTAATCTGATTTATTTATAACATTCATCTGAATTTATTTTATTACATAAAAAAGTATGTTAAACATTTTTAATTTCTTTCTGTTTTTTCACCGTCGGCCGACGGAACAGAACATTGTTCTATTCATCTATTTTTTATTTTACTTTGGTTAATTTTAACGATTTGTTTTTATTAATCTTTTATTATTAATTATTATTAATCTAAGATTATAGTAAATAATTCAGATTGCAACACCTCTTATTATTTATTACCATTTTAATATAAAAAGTAACTTTAATTAATTCTATATTTTTTAAAAATATTACAATTTTTTAGATAATTTAAAATTTTCATTTGCTTTCCTTTTTCTTTAAATTTAAGATTATCCTATTATTTTAATTTTTAGGAGATGTTATTTTAATTTTTCTTCTTATATTTTGGATAAGCAAATTTAATTTTTGCCACAATAACTAATTTTTTAATTTTTAATCTAAACGATTTCATCATTAAATAAGATTTTTTCTTTCACTCTTTTGTAATAAATAATTATTATTATATTTTAATAGTACCACTGTACTGTGCATATAAATTAAGTTATATTATTTTTAATTAATTGAGTTAATTTATCATTTATAAACTTTATTTCTTTAAATTAATTATTCTTTATTTAATCATCTTGTTATTTTAATAGTACTGTTGTACATTTTCTAATTTCTTGTAATTTGATTAAACTAATCAATTATCATTTCCTTTTTGTTAAAAAGAAATTTAATTTTTTTCCCTTCTTGTATTCATTCAAATTTAGAAGTAACTTCTTATATACAATTATTATTATTATTTTTAAAATCTAACTTTATGAATGCACCTTTATTTTGTTAACCTGTTATACCCATATACCTTTTATAACTTCCTCTTTATATCTTCTTCCAATATATTTTATGATTATTATCCATTATTTCATATAAATTTATTTCATTTTAATTTCACTTTATTGAACTTATTTTAAAGGTTCAAAGATTATTCAAATTAAATTTATCTCTAATTTTGAATTGGATTCTATAATTAAATTATCTCGTAATATCTTTCAAACTTTTTTAAAGAACCATTTTCATCTAATTAACTCTATCACCTTATTTATCTTTTTATCAATTATCAAACGTAATTTAATATATTTCATACTATTTCTCAGAATTTATTTTTATGATCTGTTCAGGGGATTTATTCTTTTCCCTTTCCTTTTGCTTATTTTAAATAAGATTGTTTTTATTTATTATTTATATAATTCTTAATTCTGGCAAACCCTATACACTTAGGATTTTTCTATTTCCTTATCTTTTAAAATTTTAATTTTAGTGTATTAGGCATATTTATTTTTGTTTAATCTTTTTTATCAATCATGCCGGGTAATTCAGATCTTCCTACTTCACCGACTCTCGGTCAGCAATCATCAGCCCTGAAATCTAAATTAAGATCTTGTCGCTGTGAAATGGAGGACATTTATAATTTTGCTATTACTTCCACGGACTCTGTAGAAGACTTAGCTATACTTGAAGGCATGTCACTTAGGATTGACCCACTGTTTGCCTCATTTAATTCTCTTCTCGACCAGCTTATAGATTTATACGCGTCCCGTAGTCAACTGTCAGAATACCCTACTACTCAAGATCAGGAACAAATAAAACTTTTTAGAACTCACTACTACTACGTAAAGGGTATGGTTGCATCTCGCAATAAGATCCAGGCGACAGCCACCAACACTTCTTTAGTTGCTGACCTGGCAACAGCACTTAGAGGGGCTACATATGCTAACAGTTCGTTATCAAAATCTAAAGTACGCCTCCCTAAGGTCACTTTACCTACTTTTAAAGGCTCTTTTAGTGACTGGCCTCTATATAGGGACACATTTAAAAGTCTTGTCCATGACAATGAAGCTTTCTCTCCCATCGAAAAATATCATTTTTTAACTGGTTCTCTTCAAGATCATCCGCTTAACCTTATCAAACACATTCCCATCTCAGATGTCAATTACGATCAGGCTTGGGATCTGTTAATGAAGCATTATAATAACACCAGAAAATTAGCTTCGTCTTATCTGAATCAACTGTTAAACTATAAACCACCTGTCAACAAATCTCAATCGGAATCATTAAATTCATTTCTATTAATTGTTTCTGAAAACATTACAGCTTTAGAAAATTTAAATATCCCTAATAAATTTGAATTTATTTTATTTGAACTAGCCGTTCGATGTTTAGATCAAAAGACCAGGGAAGCTTTTGAGATTGCTAATGTTCTTGTCGAGTTTCCAACGTACACCAGGTTGAAAGATTTTGTGGAAAGTAGATATCTCGCTCTCAACATGGTAGCTGATCAGAAAGCAGTTCAGAGTTCAACTTCAACTTATAAACATCCTAACTTTTCACCAAACAAACTGACATTCAATAAATCTAAATCACCTAAAGCTGTTCTTTTCACTGGTACTGTTAATAAATCTCCCCGTTTAACTAAATCCATTAAGCAGTCAGGGGACAAACAAGTATCCTCTCAACTTAATAACTCTTGTTTTATTTGTGGTCAGAATCATATTTTGAGGGACTGTGTCAAGTTTAAAGCTGCTTCTGCTCCCGAGCGACTGAAGATGTTAAAGGACAAAGGCTGGAAGGGGTGCAAAAATTGCCTCTATCCCCACCACCAGACATCTGATTGTACTTCAAAATACTCCTGTTTTATCTGCAAGCTTCACCATAACACTATGCTACACTTACCTCAATCTAAGCCTTCTGAGAAGACAACGACATCAGTGTCACCATCTCAACATGACAAACCATCTACATCTTCTCAAACTTTTAACCCTCCATCTAGTGTGAATTGTACTTTGACCTCTAGATGTGATGTCCTCTTAGGTACTGCCCGTGTTCTTATTAAGAACAGTTCCGGGGACTTTGTTTCTATTAGACTTGTAATCGATTCAGCAAGTCAATCATCACTTATTACAGAGGAGAGTGCCTTAAAACTTGGTTTCAATCCCATAGACCAGAGGCAGTGCATTACGGGTGTTGGTTCTTCCCCTGCCTTTACTTCTAAAGGCAAGATACCTTGTACAATTCGACCTAGAACTTCAGACAGTCCTGAACTTCATTCATATGCTGATGTTGTCCCATCTATAACTTATGATCTACCTCAGCGACCGATACCTACTGAAATATGGAAACGTTTCTCATCATATCAACTGGCAGATCCTGAATTTTGGAAACCTGGCCCAGTCGATCTTTTGGTTGGGGCCAATCTGTTTGGCCGTATCATCAAAGGCGTTCCAATTATTCTTTCAGACGACCATCCTCAACTAATTGATACTATTTTTGGTCATATCATCATAGGTCAGCTGAACTGTAACAATTTATTTTCTTCAAATTCATCATCAACATCACTTTTATCTACCTCTAACAACATCGCTCAAATTATGAATAAATTCTGGGAGACAGAGGAAGTTATCTCTAACATACCAAAACTGTCTCCTGAAGAAAAGGACTGCGAAAATCACTTTATATCAACCCACTCACGTTTACCTTCGGGTAAATATGTGGTTCGTTTACCTTTTAATTCTTCATCACCTCCATCAGTCTTCAGTGGTTCTAAACATCAAGCACTTACTCGTTTCTATAACTTAGAACAGAAATTACGTAAGGATCCAAAACTTAAAGAAGATTACCATCACTTTATGAAAGAATATATTGAAATGGGTCACATGATACCAGCTTCTGAGCCTGGTGCTTACTTTATACCTCATCATCCAGTGTACAAGGGAGACGGTGACAAACGAAAACTACGGGTCGTTTTTGATGCTTCGGCTCGTTGTTCTCAAGGATCTCTGAATAACCACCTCCACATAGGACCGAAGTTGCAAGGGGATATTAGTGACATCATACTGAGATTCCGGCGTCATCCAGTGGTCTTCACCTGTGATATTGTGAAGATGTTCAGAATGATTGAGATGCATCCCGCTGACCGGAAATATCAGCAAATCATTTGGAGATTTAATCCTGAAGATCCGATACAACTCTATGAATTGACAACTGTAACCTATGGTGTCTCAAGTTCACCTTATCATTCTATACGTGTCCTTCAGCAACTTTGTGAAGATGAAGGTGAACCATATTCTTTGGCCGTTTCTGCGTTAGAAGAGGATACCTATGTTGACGATGTCGCAACAGGTGCATCATCAGTGCAGGAAGCTGAATCACTTAAACAACAACTTATCCTTTTACTGAACAAAGGAAGCTTTCAACTCAGCAAGTGGATGAGCAATTGTCCATCACTTATTCAAGATGAAGATCGAGGTTCAGGAGTAGTAGCCTTATCTGATAATCAGGAGTCATCAGTCAAAATCCTAGGATTAGTGTGGGATCCACACAAAGATGAACTATCTTACTCTATCGTACAGCCTGATTTAATATTCACCAAAAGATCAATTTTATCTACCATTGGCAAAATTTATGATCCATTAGGGTATCTAAGTCCAATCACATTCATGGCAAAAACAATTCTTCAAGAAACATGGAAGTCCTCCATTGAGTGGGACGAAGAGATCCCAAATCCACTGAGAAAACTTTGGACAGAATTTATTTCTGAACTTTCTCACATTTCTCTTGTGAAGATACCTCGGTTCTTCGGTCACAACCAAGATTCTAATCTACAGTTATTTGGATTCTGTGATGCTTCCTCGAAAGGTTTTTGTGCCTGCATCTACCTTTATGTTCAACAACCTGATAGCTCATCATCTATTTACCTACTCAAAGGGAAGACTCGTTTAGCTCCTATAAAACCCTTAACCATCCCTAGATTAGAACTTTGTTCTGCTTTGCTGCTATCTCAACTCTACATCTCTATCCAACATTTTTGTAAATTCTTAAACATATCTAAGGTCACCTTCTTCACCGATGCATCAACCGTCCTTGCTTGGCTTAAGACACCAGCACATTCTCTAAAAACATTTGTAGCGCATAGGGTCGTCCGCATTCTCGAATTAGTTGATGTAGATGTTTGGCGACACATACCATCGAATGACAACCCCGCAGATTGTGGTTCTCGAGGGCTCCTGCCGTCTAAGTTGGTTGATCATTCTTTATGGTGGTCAGGACCTTCTTGGCTAAATCTTCCTGAAGATCAGTGGCCTATTGCACCTTTAAATATTAACTTGGAGGATCTTCCTGAAGTCAAACAGACTCCAGTAACTATGATCAGTACCCTTACTGTCTCATCCGATTTTTTCACAATAGTGGAACGTTACAGCACCTTAACTAAATTGATCAGAGTCTTTGCTATTATTTATCGATGGCTAGGAAAAATTCGCAAATCAGAAGACTTCAGTTTCTCCGGTCTAATATCTCGCAAAGAGTTTGTTGAAGTTGAGGCAAGACTGATCCGTATTCATCAACACCATTTCTATCCTGAAGCCTTCGGAAAAAACCCTAAGTGGTCATCGATGCTGTCTTCTTTAGGAGCATTTGTGGATCAAAGAGGAGTTTTGAGGGTGGGCGGTAGAATATCAGAATCAAACTTACATCTTGATCAATGTCACCCAATTTTAATTCCAAGAAGGTATCATCTAACCAGTTTAGTTGCTGACTTCTATCATTGCACTCGTTCCCACATCGGACCACGAGCTCTTCAGACTATTATATCTAAGGACTATCCACAGACTCATCAATTTATTCTCAACACTTTGCTTACCCAACTGAACCTAGGTGAAATTTGGTGGGCGGTATGTTAAGGCTTCCTTTCAAATTTCCCTTAGGTTTGTTTATTTATCTTTTTAATTTGATTTATTATTAGAGATGTTTTCTGTTTTTATTATTTATAAATTAGGTCTGGGAGATAAGTGTTTTAAGTATCAAAGTCCATTTCTATCTTTATTATATCTATCTGAATATCCATAACTAATCTATTTATCTAAACTTTCCTTATCTTTCCCTCTCTTATCTTCCTATTCACTACTCACTCCACCTTTTGACTAATGTAACTCAGTGTAATACTCTCAGTGTGTGTGCTCTGTCATCAACTCAGGCTGACCATCAACGACCTGGTTTTTATCACCTTCAGCACTTTATCTGTATCACCACCAACAGTGCAATTATATATAACCTCACCATCACCACCAATAGTGTTCAGCTAAATTTATCACAAGTTCAGTGCATCCACCTGACTATCATTAGCTGCGCTGCTAGCTTGGCGTGGCAGCACCTTTCAACATCCAATCACCAAAGCCGTTATCATTCATAACATCATCCTCATCATTAGCATCTCTACCAGACACCTATCTTCTTATATCACCGTATTTATACTTATACATATCTATATTACTTATATCAATCAACTATCTTTATCTACACTTTTACTTCATATTCCTTAATTAAATCAGATTACTTTTATTTTGCTTCTTTTTTTATAGTCTTTAACCCTTACAGTCCAGTTAAACCATTATTTCTTTTCACCCTTATATCTACCCCGTAGGAGAAAGATCGGGTTATAATTTCGTAGCCCCCTTGCTCCTACAAAAACCCTGTAATGAAGTTCAACAAATATATACATAGTTTTATATAAAGTACCTGAGCAAATTGTCAGATATATATGTATGTAATTTATGTAAAAATTGATGAGATTTATGTGGATATTATTTAATTTCAAAATCCTTATTTCTTCTGGTCAAAATGAATGGTATTTTTAGTATGACAAATTATTTTTTAATTTTTTTTTTTATAAACTAATTGGGGTCTCACTGACCCCTGCGTGTTAAGTTTACGTAGAAAAAAAATGTGTCTTTCTAGGGTTAAATTAATTTAAAACATTTCATGTTCTTTCTAACAAATGTTTTTTTTTTTTTTGCTAAGGACAGACAGTGGAATAGATTATCTCAGTCTATCTTCGTTGTCTGAGGAAGATATAAAAGAGGTAATACCGAGGGTTGGAGATAGATCCAAATTCAGGGCCAATTGGACAATTTGGAAATCTTACCAAGATAATGCAGATCAAAATAGAACAGATGTAAGTAACATGTATACTTTAAAAACGTAAATTTGAACTATTTGGCCCACTTATTCCGATTTAATTCAGTTTATTGTAAACTGTTTACTTTTTACAATACAAATACGATACCGGTTGTAGCATCTCGACAAATTCAATCTTTTTCAAATACCTGGTATGTCACTTTGTGAGGAAAATAAATGAAACTTGTGGTTAGTTTAGTTAAGTTAAACTTTTTAGTGTCACTTTTTTTTAAAAAAAAACAAAACAAAAACAAACAAACAATCAAACACTGAATTCATCCAGGTGTAACAACCGGGATAGTTTTTTAAACGTATAAAGGAAGAGTCTAAAAACAACTTGAATGAACTCACACATGTAGAAATAAGTGGGACAAATAGTGCTAATTCCTGATTTAACAAATTAATTTATTTAAGGAGATTTATTTGGGCTTTTTTAATGCAAACTAAGGCGTAGATTTGTTGGAACGCAAGCCAATAAACAGGTGACCCATGACCCATTCCCAGTATAAATTTTAGCACAAATATAATATAATATACTAAATAATAATGTTATTTTTGTTCAGGTTGAAGTAGATACTTCGCGGGACCTATCTACAAGCCTAGGTTTTAACACTCTGTTGAGCCTGGATGGTGGTGCTGAGGAAGTCACAGTAGATTTGTTCGGCCAAAGCTGCAGTAGGTCTCAGACCTTCACGTCAACACCAAGTCCTCAAGAGACCTCAAAAGTCCCTGAACCAGCACAAAAAGAATCACAAGTCATCAGTCCCCGAGAGGTAAATTGCACAAACTTGCATACACTGCTGGAAATAGCAGACATTTTGTAAATAGTTTCAAGTTTGCTACAATAATTTATGGTACATTTATGTTAAAGGTGAAAAGTGTACTACAGAAATCATTATAGGGGCGCTCAATACTGGCCTTGTGCAGTGCTCAAAAGGATTTGGGGAAATCCGACTTGAGGAGAGTATCACAGCTTGTTGTCAGGAGTGTTCTTGAGGACTGCCCCAGCAAACAAATTTCTGGAGGGGAATTTACACGGTGGTCCCAGGAAGTGGTGACACTCTTCCCCTTGGTCGACCCTCTCCACTTATACGCTCCCTACCTAAGAGCTTCAAATTTCCAAAAGAAGAGAAATGCCTGTGGTAGTTTACACGAGTCCTACCTCAGCTGGAGGGACACTTTGAGAAGACGGGGAATCCTCCAAGCAGCCCGAAGATGTTCCTCGGCTAGGACTAGTACCCCCACATCAGAGGAAGAGACCTCACTAGAGGACGGCCCATACGAGCCTAACGAAGTTGAGGAGGAAGCTATAAATTTCCTGAGGTCTTCCGTTTATCCGGAGTATCTCGTCCAGCTCAATTGGGAGAAGAGTTTTCAAGCCCGCAAGAAGCAAATCGAGACTCCTGGACGTTTGTCTAATTACTTCAAACAATTTCCAGCACTGGAGACACCCTGGGGATACACTTTGGTAAATATTATTGTATTCTATACTATAGTTTAAATTTTGATGATGTCCAAAGTTTAGAAGCACACTGAGAGAAATTTAGGTTGCTAAAAAGCGAGGAAGGGAATTGCTTTTCAAAAAAGGAAGGAATCCTTTGTTAAAACACGGAGGGTCAGTGGAGAATGCAATAATACGTGTAAATTCCCGTAATCTTGAAATTTACATCATTGCTTTTTCCATACCTCGAGAATTGCTTTCCTGAAAAGCACGGAAAGATGGAATATGAAAGGATTGTAGTTGATATATGCAGGCAAAAATTGCTAAAAGCAAGTCTACTCGAAACTGCTTTTTGCAAGGAGAACTTGGACTAGCTAAAAGCTTTTACGTCCTACGTAAAAGCAAGTCTAGAACAGTTAAATGAAAATTATCGTCATTGCTTAAAGCAATGACGATAATTGTATATTACAATGTCTATAGGACATGGAATATACATGGAATGGACATGGAATTTGTAATGAAAAATCCTTGATTTTTTCAGTTCCATTTCCTTGCAATTTTAATAAAGCAGTGACGCGTTTAAAATGGAATTGGAAAAAGCGAGGAATTCATTGCAATGTCCAGACTAGATCTCAAGCGAGTAAATGTAATTGGAAAAAGCAAGGAATTCATTGCAATATCTCGACTAGATCTTGCTTACTCCTAACAATAAGATGGTTCGATCCCCAGCGGGGTCACAATGTTTTTATCGGTAATAACGACAAGGTAATTTAAATATTATATATTGCTTCCGAGCTTACCAAAGGTAACGGAGGCATTGTGTTCACTTTAGAAAACGAAAAAAATTTCGTTTTCTTTGAAAAAAACAGAAATCCGTTTCAGACATCAGGGAACATTTTTGGTCTCGTGTCTGTCTGTCGGTCTGTGTGCCCGCGAATCGAATCCGTACGTGTGGCGATAACTTGAGTAAAAGTTGGCCGATTTTTATGAAACTTAGTACACATGTTCATTTTACCAATACCGGGTTATCCGCTCACGCGTTCGCGCGCAACGCTCGCGTAAACGTGCGGTTCAAAATTAACATTGGAATTTTAGGACGGGAAACAATTCTAACTTTATCTATTGGAAGAGACAAACATTTTTTTCAAATACAATTTTTTATTCAATTTTTTAAGTTTTTGGTAGTTTTCATACTACGGAAAGTTAAATTTTTAATTTAAATCAAATTATAATTATTATTAACTACGGGAAACAGACAGTGAAAAATACACTCCTGTGCCGGGATTTGAACCACGGGCCTCTATATTTCCAGTATAGCGCTCTTCCATCTAAGCTACGCAGGAGAATGATTTTTCACTACCGTAATCGATAACTAGTCCCGAATCCAAGCTTTCAATATTCATATACATTTAGACAGTCAATATTTATGACATTAGAACTAAATCAGAATTAACGCTTATAATTATAAAGTACTCAATTAGTACCTGTACCTTGTACAATCAATTCGAAATTCAATTTTTTAAGTTTTTGGTAGTTTTCATACTACGGAAAGTTAAATTTTTAATTTAAATCAAATTATAATTATTATTAACTACGGGAAACAGACAGTGAAAAATACACTCCTGTGCCGGGATTTGAACCACGGGCCTCTATATATATAGAGGCCCGTGGTTCAAATCCCGGCACAGGAGTGTATTTTTCACTGTCTGTTTCCCGTAGTTAATAATAATTATAATTTGATTTAAATTATACAATTTTTTAGTAAATCTAACAGCCACACTGCTATAAACTGTTAAAGATCGCTAAAACTATTAAAACGGATTTCTGACGACCCATTAGTCCGATTTGGCTCAAATTTAAAGGATAATTGAGGATTAAACGTTAGATGATAACATATAATCTAAATTATTAGTAAAATCATTAAAAAAAATTGAATAATAATTAAATAATTATTTAAAAAAAACCCTTAAGGGTTTTTTTATGAACCCTAAAAAAATGTTACCACTTCTGACCACCTGATTATTTTGGTCTATATACATGTGCATAATTTGAATGAAATGTGAAATATTTAAAAAAATAAAATAAATTTGTTGTCAATTGTTTTTTTTTTTTAAATATGTCATACTTGATTTTGGTTTGCATCCTATATACATATTATGGCTTTATACCTTCAATGTTATAACGGTAAGGATTAAGTAATGTCAGTTGAACCCTTCATTCGGTATTAAAAATAACTGACAATAAGGAAAATGAATAACAAGTAAATCTCTTGGCTGGCTGGTACGGAGGGTACCAGCCAGATAAGGAGGTTATCTGGTCATTTCCCTTTTACTAGCTTAAGAGGGTACAGGTATATGAATTAACTTTTTAGGGTATAATAAGTATTCACGAATCAGTTGTTCAATGTTCGTATTAAAATTTTTAGTTTAAACTGTGGGGATTTTGTTGCAAAATTATTCCTATACCTTTATTTTAAGTAGGTATATATGACACATGTCTTTGGGATTTCATGATTTCAGCAAAAGCGTTGAACTCATAAAAACCCAAAGCCATGGGAAGATATACTTAACTCTACATGATATAAATATATAAATTTCCAAGTAAAGTATTAATCTTATACGTATATGTATATTTAATAAGAAAATATCGGGTACGGGGTACCTCAGAACTATTATAGACCATTGGAATGAAAAATGAATCCGTTTTTAGATTTTGCATCCGAGCTTACCGAAGGTAACGGAAGCTATATATTATGTGCGATCATTTCGAAGACCGAAAAATGTTAAGTCTCCGATTTCAAACATTCTAACATTCCAAGACAGAAATCGGTTTCCAGACATCAGGGCACATTTTATGGTCTCGTGTCTGTCCTCAATGTTTGGGAACCAACATATCTTAAAGACTACGCGTCCGATTTTAATGAAATTTGGATGGTAGGTCATAAAGATTAATCCCATATAAGTTTTTAACCTTCTGTTCTTATTAGTTTCTCTTCCACTTGCACAAAGTCTTACATCTATAGTAGAAATTAGATGTCCCTATTTATTTAATAATTATTTTTAGGTAGGTCAATTAGGGTAAAAGTAAGTAAGAGTTAACAACTCATAGTAGTTAGAAACTGGCTATATTTCGTCCCCCTCCGGGACATAATCATGCCTAAAACATCATTACATATAATTAACAATTTTGTTTTAAATAGGATTTTTATAAAAAAGAAGAACACTTAACTTATTTAAACATTGAAAATTAAAATTAACATTGAGATCATTACCTTATCATGGGTGGAATTAGTCACATATACTCAAACAAAGTTGGTATTGTCAAAATAAGAAGTGGAAAATACATTAAATAAATACTCCTTCACACATAGATCCATAGACAGTTTTAAAAACTTAAAAAAGATTTAAAAAGATAAACTTTAACAAATAACAAAACACATGAACATAGAAAATGGTAACTCCAGAGGTAACCAAAATGAACCTTTCGTTTTTAATTTTGGTTTTATGACAAATTATTATTAAAAAAATTGAATAGAACATTTTTAGATTGTAGTAAAATATATAATATTTTTTAGCATTTTTTTTAAAAAGGAATATTAAATATTTTTAAAGCATAAATTGTTATAGATTTAGGCGGGAGTTATGATTTGAAAATATTTAATTTTATGGTGTATGTAGATTAACTTATAAGGGGTGATAGTTAAGGGAGGTTTGTAGATAGGTGGCAAACATAAAAGTGACTGATTTTAATTATTTTTTATGTTAAGGATGGCAGCATAATATTTATTTATATCCTTTGAGTCGTTCTTAAAATTTATAGAGTTATTAGTCATGGCTATATATGCAGCTTCAAGGTATTTTCTTTTTGAATCATTTCTTTCTACACCTAGAATAGTTATGCTGTCTTTATTGATCAGATGATTCAGGTTAGCGGAATGAATAGCTATGGCAGTTTTTCCATTTTTGGCTTGTATATCGTAAGAGTGTTGTTTTATTCTGCTTTCTAGATTTTGTATAGTTTCTCCAATATATACCTTGTCACAATCTTTACAATTGATTTTGTAAATGACATTCGTTTTTTTTAATTTTTCGGTTTTGTCTTTTAAGTTGTTATGGAATTTATCTATTATTTTATTTGTAGGTTTTAGTCCGAATTTTACATTTTCACAATCAAATTCTTTAAAGGTTTTTTGTATGTTCTCAGATAGTCCTTTTATGTATGTGAGAGATTTGTAAAAATGGGTATTTTCTATGTTGTCATTACTAGAGTTGTTAGTTAATGCAATGTGCCAACATTTATTAATGAGATTTCGGGGGTAACTATTTTTTTCCAGTTTTTTGTAAATTATATTTTTAAGGGCAGGAATGAATTTATTATCTGTGAGTGCAATAGATTTTTTCATTAGGTTTAATATGGTATTTCTTTTTTGGTAGAAGGGATGATGAGAGAGATAATTTAAAAATATGCCTTTTTTGATGTCTTTTTCATACCAAATAGTAGAAATACGTCCGTCAATTTCCTTAGACAGAGTTAGGTCTAAATAATTTATTCTATTATTATTCTCTCTTTCTATAGTGAAGGAAATGTGTTTATTTTGTAGATTAAATAAGTTGAAAGTTTCATCAGTATAAGATTTTTTTGTTATTAATAACAGGTCGTCTACATATTTGCCGATAAATTTAGGTTTTAATTTTAATTTTTTAATAACTTGGTTAATGAGTTCGTTTGTGAAAATACCGCTAAGATTAGTTGAAATACTAGAACCCATAGGAGTACCATTAAGTTGTCTGAACAAGTTATTGTTATATAGAATGTAATTGTTTCCACAAATAAATTTAATTACTTCAAGGTAGGTGTTTTTACATTTTATATTGGTATGTGGTAGTATTAAATCCCAATTGTTTTGGATGATTTTATATACTTCAGGTAGTGGGATGCTAGTAAATAAGGCTTTTATATCCAGTGATATAATTTCATCATCACTGTCCAATTTTATATTTTGTAAGGCATTTTTTATGTCAATAGAATTTTTAAAATCATAAATGTTATTTTTACAGAGATGATTCAAGGTTGGGTTTATCAATTTTGTTAATTTTTCAGTGGGGGCATTATTGTTACTGACTATGGGTCTAAGAGGGATGTTGTCTTTATGGGTTTTGGGTAAGCCATAAATTTTAGCAAAGTTACAATTGTTAATATTTAATTTAGTTTTTTCGTCTTTATTTATAAATTTTTTATCAAACAGTTTTTGTAATAATTTTTTATATTCTTTTTTGATTTCTTCGAGCTTATTTTCGGGGTTACATCTTATTATTCTATAAAGGCTATTATCGCTTAATAAGGAATTCATTTTATCCTCATAAATGTCTTTAGTCATGATTATAGTAATGTTGCTTTTATCAGCTCGAGTTATAATAATATCTTTATTTTGTCTTAGGAACTTGTTAGTAAGTTTGGCATCTATCAAAATTTGCTTATGTACAGAACCGATTGGAAAATTTTGGGTTTTAGTTTTATTTTGGAAGTTCATAATTTTAGTTATTAGATGACTTCGAAGAGCATTTTTATGGTTATCACTGGTCTTTAAATTGTTTAAACATTCTTCAATATCTATGATTAATTTTAGAATATCTTTATTGTTTTTACTATAGGGTAAATTAAAGTTGTGACCTAGGGATAAAAAGTTTTTAATGTTATTTGGTAAAATTTTGTCAGTTAAATTAATGAACCATTCATTTTTGTATAGGGAATTATATATTAGCAGTTGATTATTTATTTCTAGATTATTATGTTTATTCAGTTTGTTATCAGTATTATTTCTGTTGTTTATTTTTTTCTTTAGTTTATTGTTAAGGTATTGATCATATGTATGTTCAAAGGATGTTATTGTTTTTTTTAACATTTCAAAGATAGATAAATTATCATTTTTAATTATATTGTAGTTAATATCCAGTTCAGTTGTCAGTTTGTGCTTTTTCCAGTAGGACTGTTTGATTTCTAAATTAATAATGTTATCTGCTAGATTTGTAATGAAGTGTGGTTTTTTATTATTTTCAAGAAATGTTTTGTCAAAAATGTATTACATTCTATATAACAATAACTTGTTCAGACAACTTAATGGTACTCCTATGGGTTCTAGTATTTCAACTAATCTTAGCGGTATTTTCACAAACGAACTCATTAACCAAGTTATTAAAAAATTAAAATTAAAACCTAAATTTATCGGCAAATATGTAGACGACCTGTTATGAATAACAAAAAAATCTTATACTGATGAAACTTTCAACTTATTTAATCTACAAAATAAACACATTTCCTTCACTATAGAAAGAGAGAATAATAATAGAATAAATTATTTAGACCTAACTCTGTCTAAGGAAATTGACGGACGTATTTCTACTATTTGGTATGAAAAAGACATCAAAAAAGGCATATTTTTAAATTATCTCTCTCATCATCCCTTCTACCAAAAAAGAAATACCATTGATACCGGCGGTTGGTTTGGATACTAAACCGGGTGACGCTAAACCGACGTGTGGAACGAACTATAGAGAATCTATAGTCTGTCCCTTTGGAGGCTTCTCATTGGTCGAGGCGCTCGGCCCCGGTTTCTCATTGGTCGAGGCGCGCGGGCCTTCTCCAACACCACCCGTATATATGAGCGACGTTTTTAGAGGAAAAAGATTCTATTCTATTATTTCATGCTACCTTCTTACATCTACCACATCCTAGCAAGCAAGTGCCGAGCTACCAGCTGCCCTCTTCTCATCTTACCCTACACTACACCGGGACTCAAGACTCTCCCTTCGGTCACTCGGCTGCCTGAACCTGCTCTCTCTCACGCTTCGCCCAGTACCCGGCAACGAGACCACCGACCTTCGATTCACCGAGGCCGCGGCGTGAAGTCAACGGGCGTTCGAACCGAGATCAAGACCTGTCTTCCGGAACCCAGGAGCCCGCCTCCGCGGCGCACGCTCGTCGACCAGCCTCTACCCGACTCGTAACACAACCGATTACCGACCGTCTCGAATCCGCAGCCCTCAGCTCAAGTCTCGTTTGCTTTCTTTATTTTTACCTCAACCTTTTTCCCTTACTCTCCTCACGCCTGACCCAACTCCCTCCTCGACCCTCCGAGCTCAGTCGCTGTCCGTCACCGACGGAATCTTAGCTGACGACTCGGAGACGAGTGAGAGAGGAACGCGCTGGCCTTGTGGCAGTAGCGCGTCCGCGGGGGTGGACGACTTCGGACCGCGCGCTGGCTTCTCGCATTAGCGCCAAGACCGTAGTCGCATCCACGGCTATCTATCCTTTCCGAACGGTCCTTTTCAGGACCACGGTACCTTTCCCCCATACTCCCGAGCCCGACACGATTCGCTAGTCCTTCTCAGGACTCCGTTTACTTCTTACGGTCCTTTTCAGGACCACAGTTCACTTCAAGCGGATCGCGGTCGGAGTTAGGTTGTCCGGCGTCCTCTTTTCCTTTCCCTTTTTATCAACTCACCTTGAACCCCACACACCCCCCTTTCTTTCCCTTCACCACCGTATCACCATATTAAACCTAATGAAAAAATCTATTGCACTCACAGATAATAAATTCATTCCTGCCCTTAAAAATATAATTTACAAAAAACTGGAAAAAAATAGTTACCCCCGAAATCTCATTAATAAATGTTGGCACATTGCATTAACTAACAACTCTAGTAATGACAACATAGAAAATACCCATTTTTACAAATCTCTCACATACATAAAAGGACTATCTGAGAACATACAAAAAACCTTTAAAGAATTTGATTGTGAAAATGTAAAATTCGGACTAAAACCTACAAATAAAATAATAGATAAATTCCATAACAACTTAAAAGACAAAACCGAAAAATTAAAAAAAACGAATGTCATTTACAAAATCAATTGTAAAGATTGTGACAAGGTATATATTGGAGAAACTATACAAAATCTAGAAAGCAGAATAAAACAACACTCTTACGATATACAAGCCAAAAATGGAAAAACTGCCATAGCTATTCATTCCGCTAACCTGAATCATCAGATCAATAAAGACAGCATAACTATTCTAGGTGTAGAAAGAAATGATTCAAAAAGAAAATACCTTGAAGCTGCATATATAGCCATGACTAATAACTCTATAAATTTTAAGAACGACTCAAAGGATATAAATAAATATTATGCTGCCATCCTTAACATAAAAAATAATTAAAATCAGTCACTTTTATGTTTGCCACCTATCTACAAACCTCCCTTAACTATCACCCCTTATAAGTTAATCTACATACACCATAAAATTAAATATTTTCAAATCATAACTCCCGCCTAAATCTATAACAATTTATGCTTTAAAAATATTTAATATTCCTTTTTAAAAAAAATGCTAAAAAATATTATATATTTTACTACAATCTAAAAATGTTCTATTCAATTTTTTTAATAATAATTTGTCATAAAACCAAAATTAAAAACGAAAGGTTCATTTTGGTTACCTCTGGAGTTACCATTTTCTATGTTCATGTGTTTTGTTATTTGTTAAAGTTTATCTTTTTAAATCTTTTTTAAGTTTTTAAAACTGTCTATGGATCTATGTGTGAAGGAGTATTTATTTAATGTATTTTCCACTTCTTATTTTGACAATACCAACTTTGTTTGAGTATATGTGACTAATTCCACCCATGATAAGGTAATGATCTCAATGTTAATTTTAATTTTCAATGTTTAAATAAGTTAAGTGTTCTTCTTTTTTATAAAAATCCTATTTAAAACAAAATTGTTAATTATATGTAATGATGTTTTAGGCATGATTATGTCCCGGAGGGGGACGAAATATAGCCAGTTTCTAACTACTATGAGTTGTTAACTCTTACTTACTTTTACCCTAATTGACCTACCTAAAAATAAGTCTTACATCTATTTACACCTATATTTTTAAAAGTGCTCGTCCGATTTTTAAGAAATTTGGATGGTATGTCGAACGTTGCTTACAAATAGTCCTATATGAATTTGAATCACCTGCGCTCAATAATTTTTGCTACATTGGTACTTTAAGTTTAGCCAAAATTAAAAATTTAATTATTTCTCAATAACAATTTTGACAGATTATAGAAAACAAAAAAAAACGAGGGAATGAATTTAAATAAATTGGTGAAAGCAATAATGGTTTGTAAAAGCAAAACCCCATCCTTTAAGTATACGTTACAGAACGCGAGGAAGCATGTGCCACGCTAATCGGCATCAGACTATTTTTATATCTTGTTTAGATTAATGTTGTTCACATTAATTTTGTTAATGTTGTTCACAAAAAAATAAAATGTTTTGTCCACTCCCCGCCCAGGGCTGATGTATAAAAATATAAAATGAAATAAAGGCTATGGGTTTGATGCTGTATATATACTACAAGACGATATTGCTTAACTTTCAAGGAGGGACAAACCGAAAAGGAAATTATCAATATTTAATCGGAACAACTTCAATTAGCCAGAATTATCGTTCAATAAGTGCCTCTGTGTATATAAGGCTGTTTTGAAAAGCCTCTTTGTCTCTGGTCGAGTATACGTGAGATAAAGGATTCTTTGTATAACTGTTATATAATTCCTATTTTTAATTCTGCGCAATTTGAGCCCTATTTCAACTACCTATTATAAAAAGTACAGGCGCAATTTCAATTTACGATTTTTATCGATGTATTGAAATTGCGCCTGTACTATTTATCATAGGAAGTTGAAATAAGGCTCAAATTGCGCAGAATTAAATTTAGGAATGAAGAGTGTGCTTATATTTATGATATCTTGCTTAGAACCGCTAACATTTACATTTTAAAGTTTTATTTCACTTTTTAATTGCTGTAGGGCCTTAATTTTGAAAACGTGGAGTGAGAAGCGAGTAATTTCCTTTCTTTTTTAAATTCTAATAAGAAAAGGGTATTGAATAAAGCAATGAGAACTGGTAAAAGCATGTGGAACTGTTAAATAGAAGGATCGAAAGAGTTACTTATTGTAAAAAATAAAGAAGTAAGGAGAGAACTTGCTTATTTCAATGGATACTTGCTTTTTGCTAGATCCTTGCCTTTTACAATTATTTTCATTGGAAAAAGCAGTGACAGAAGGGTTTTCCACTTCCGTCACTGCAAATTTACATGGTGGGGGAAGCTTGCACCCTTAAACAGATATATACCTGAGGGAGTGTTAAGGAGAGTCAGTCTTGCTTCGTCCCTCGTGCCTTCATGTCTTATAACCTTATTATTATCTTTATACAAATATTACTTTTATAACCTTTCTTCAACAGTGGTTGTTATAATCAGTCTCCAGTTGTCAGTAATAAAAAGTGTCTTACAAATAATAATTGTGATGACTTCTTTCGAGTGTGGCGGGCCAAATGAACTGTACGTCGCTCGGCTTTTAGCTTCCTGGGAGCTGCAGGATTATATTCCAGTTTTTAATAGTAAGTAAAATTCTGGATTTACTTTTATAAATATTTAACATTTGTTAAATATTTAAAAGTTAAATTTTTTAACTATTCCATTTTGTACAATCTCCCATGAAGGGATGAATTTTCTTTCAATAGACAGCATTAAATGTTTAGCTAGAATACCTATATAATCAGAGTAAAGACAATGGAACACTTGTTTAACTTCACAAGAAACAGCTTTTTTTAATTTAAAATTGTCATAATTATAAGAAATAAATAACTTTGTCTGTGCCACAAATTTTTAAATTTCTCCTTGTGTATTTCCTTAGCTGTCCATGTGTTTTTTTACAATTGGTTTTAAATTATTAAATTAAAATTTAATTAATAAATTAAATTAGCCTAAATATTTGAGAAATTTAGTGATTTATAATATTAATAATTTGGTAAATTTAATATTTAATAAAGTGATCAATATTTAAGATTGTTGTAAAGGGACTTATTGTTTTCTTTGTCGATTTTAATCATGATAATATAATTAGATGTTACCTTCCAAGCACTAAGAAAGCGTAACCTTCCTCTATTTGTGTCTGAAAACGTTTCAAACCCCTTCTTTTGACTTTTATTTAATGTTAAAATATTAATTTAGATCAAATTAGAATTATATTTATCAATTAAAAAATCAATTAAAACGTAAAAATTGATTGTTAAAATAACTTTAATGAATTAAAGCTGGATTGTTGTTATCTAATGTAGGTAAATACTTATTTATTTAGTGACTGGTTATGTGTTCCAAATTTTTGAATCCTTGTTATTATGTTTATATAGTTACTCTAGTTATACCTTGTTTTAATGCATTTTTGATTTACTGAAACTTATTTCCCGTAATTAAGTTTAGTGTTTAATTAATTTTTTTGTTAAGTTTAGATAACTCCATAGACCACTATTGCCTGAAGACGCTTTCAGAAGAGGAAATCAAGGAGTTAATTCCTAACGTCGGTCACAGGATCAGGTTCAGGGAGAATTGGAAAATCTGGAAGGCAAACGAAGAGAAAGCCCAAGACTTTGCAAGTGGTGTAAGTTAAATGTTTGTAATAATTAATTTCTGACTGAGCTATTATTCCATTTGAACAGCTTTTTTACATCACCTTTTTACATGGACTTTAGTCAACTATTTTTTTCCTCCAACTAACTGATGTAACACTGTAGTATAACAATAGTTCTTAATTATGTGTAGGTGGACAATACAGCTGGGTACCCTGACTTAGGGTTGAGGGAATTAGTCAACCTTGACGACACAAGATTGTCAGCTGCGTTTTCTAACACGAACTCTCCTGTCTCCATCCCGCCTGCTGTAAGCCCAGAACAATATAATCTAGGGCAACAAGTGTGTACACCCCGATCAAGATCACCAAGCAGTGCTGTTCAGCGAGAAGTGTTCACACCCCCTCTCGAATCCCACAAAGTAACAAATTCTGTAAGTGTATTTATCCATATTTATGATTATCTTGACTCGGATTTCAATGAAGTCTGTTGTTTATTGGATTTGTTCATTTGAGGGGATTAGAATTATATTGGCATTAGTCAAAAGTTGATGATATTTTTTTAAGAGCCTTTTTAGATAATTTAAACTTGTTTGATTGGTATAGAAGAAGAGTAAGTCATATATTCATTATTTCCTTACGAGACATCAGCACTAGTTTCACACCTAAATAGAACAGGTGTAATTTTCTCGTTGAAATAAGTTACTTATGCCACTATCATTCTAACCCCCTCATTTGTTGTTAGCTTTATTGTTAGAACAGTGAGCAGTCATCCTTATTAATTTGGTAGAAGTTCTACTTAAAATAAAATTAACAATGCAAAACTTATGTCATGTGATTGGGTGTTACAGGTACTATCTGTCTTGCAACAGAGCAGAGAGGGAAGGAATTTATTAACTCTAAGGACTTTACCCACTGCTTTGACATCTTCAAACAGGAGGAAGCTCTGCCAGCTTGTTGTGTATGCTGCGTTGGAGGTAGATAATAGGAGGAGTATTAGCAGCGGAGAATTCACAAGGTGGACTCAAGAGATTGTCTCCCTTTTTCCTGCTGAAGACCACACTTTATACTACTGTTCATACATTAGGGCCGCTGGCTTTCAAGCTAAAAGAAATGCCTCCGGGAGTCTCCAACAAGCCTACAACGGCAGGAAAAGACGGTTCCGGAAGGAAAATATACTCCCACCGTCCGACCGATCTACCTCCAGTCGCCAGAACTCTGTATCATCTATAGACGACAGTGAATATGAAGTAGATTCTGAGCCTAATCCAGTGGAGTTGGACTCAATTAATTATTTGAAGTCGTCTATCGAGCCATGTCAAATCGTGTCTGAACATTGGGAGAAATCATATATAGAGAGAAGAAAACAGATGACCAGATCAAGGATTGAAATATATGAATACTTTAAGCAATTTCCAGCTCTTCAAACTGAATACGGTTACACATTGGTAAATATATCTAATTTATTTGTCATACTTATACATATTTCTTTTTGTCTCTCCTTTGGTCCATACATCAGCTAAACAGAAATAATTTTTTAAACATCATATTGAAATTAATTATTAATGATACAATTTAATCTTTAAACAATTAATTTCAATAAAATTATTTCATTTAATCTGAAAATTCCTGATAGGTACTGTTAAATTTAACAGTGGCCATTATCCTATGAATTTCTTGACAATTGTTGTATTCACTTTATTTATTGATTACAATGTGTCTAAATGTTTCAGTTGACGCAAGATTTTGACAGGCTGTACCCAGGCCACGAGAGAACAATTTACAACAAGCTTGTGGCAGTCAGAGGTGTTATTTTAAAGGCTCTCGAGGAAAAGTGCGATAATAAGGAGCTAAAAAAGCATATCGTGCCGTACACAAAATTGTTAACAGGTAAAAATCAAAATAATTATTATAAAAATAAATTGTTACTTGAAATGTTACTTCACCCATGAAAAAAAATAAATAAATAATAATAATAATAATAGCTACTTACCTACTTACCTACTTGCCTACTTTACCTATACCAATGTAAATTCCCAAATTCTTTTTAAATTAACTATTATTTAAGTAATTTTATTCACCTTAAAATGATCCGATATAAGTAATCCAGATTTATTAAAGGTGCAAATTAGTAAAAAAATGTTCTTCAGCTTTTATTTCTTTTTAGTGTGATCATTTTGGCTTTCAGACATTTTAATCTTAAGATCAAGGTGGGAGAGTAACAATCATGGATTTATTACCCCTTTAAATTATATAATGTATGTGATAGTATTTATTTTGTATTTTGTATTATTATTATTTTTTTTTTTCAGACAACAATCAGCACTCGGACATCCCCTCAATTGTCACGCTGGTTTGTTTACATGCACTAATTGGGCAGTCGAGTGGGAACAAGAGAAAAGGAGCTGGGTGGCGTCCGTCAAGGACAGAAATTAGAGAAAGCTTTTTGGGACTTGTTCTTAATGAAGCAAGCCTAGAAGAAGCAGTCATCCTAAGAAAAAATAAACTCAAGAAACAAGTGTTGCCATTCCAGCCCTGGGTTGTCGCAGTGGGAGAGAGTTACGACAACACAACTTGCTCTTTCGTCATAGTGGACAACACATACTACAAGTTTGGAACCATCTTAGAAGCAGTCGACACAGCCTTCAAGATTTTTCACACTACTGGGCTTCAATATCCGTTCGAGTCAGAGAGTGTCTGGCTTTTGCTTCAGCTAGGTATTTATAATATTAATACAAAGTTTGACAATGTAACTCAGACAATACGTTCTGCTCTGACATTATTTAAATAACAGCAACAATTAGACTACCAATCATGCTTAAGTGCTCTGGGTGCAAGAAGGGATTTAACAGTCCCTCTCAATTAACTTATCATCAAATGAATCTGTGTAAATTAGTTGACAATTCTAATGATAGGTTTGTATGTGCAAATGAGGGATGTTACCGTCACTTTTCAACAGCACGTAGTCTAAAGCAACAAGTTCTTAAAATCCATCTCAAAGCTAAAAGTTTAACCCCGGTTGTTGGTTCTCTTAATGAAAATATTATACCAGTCTCAACAATTGAGCAGTCACAACATGTTGATTGTGCTCCGGGGCCCAGTACATATACCACTCAAAGTGAGGAAGTTACTTTGCCGACCATCAGTGAGTCTAATTCCGAGCAAGACCCAAATTTAGAAAATATCATTAACAAAGGGCTCTCTCTATTCATATCAAAGCTTTATAGTCACCCTATGGTGCCCCGAAATTTAGTTCAGTTTGTTGTAGATGGGTTAGATTCTCTGTTCTCTGAGCATTTGCAAGCTGCAATAAAAAACAGCTATGTATGTTAAGGGGTTAAACATATGAGATCTTAGATGTCATTATACAGATAGCAATAAAAGCTATGCCATTGTACGTCCTACTGAATGTGTCCATAGAGTGCTCACCATTATCACACTGTTAAAATAAACATAGATTGTAAAGTTAACTAAATGATAACTTAAGAAATGCCATAACTTTATAGTGAATAATGCATACTCATTATTAATAACTACAATATAAATGCAGCAACAGTGACGTCACTAAATGTGTGACGTCATTGACTATTACTATATAGTATTGTATCTATCACTAGTTCTATTTGTGACGTCATGACCTTATACAATCTAACATTGTAACGGCTACAATTAAACATTTTACTATAACTGGATTGTTCCGGGAACGAAAATATTGCTGTCGAGGGCTTTTCCATATGTCTTGTTATAGAAATACATAATTCTGTTTCCTGTGACAGTATTTTTCTCTCAGTGTATTCCTCTAACCTCACATCTCCTTTTCAATTATTATAAAATGTATCTCTTTGCTACAGAAAAACTACTGCATGTATCAAATTGAAATTTTGCATGCCTGTTTCAATTGTACATTAGATGGTGTATAAGAAGTTATATTAAAATCGTTACGTTAGAACCTAAGATATCAGTAAAAAGGTTGTTTTCTCTATTATAAACGATTAGGTCCGCTTTAATAGTTTTAGCTATCTTTATTAATTCATAGTGGTGTCGCTGTTGGTTTTACTAAAAAATGTTGTAAAATTTGTAAACAATGTTCGTCTCATCGAATAGATGATGATAGAGTCTTTTCCCGTCCTGAAATTCCAATTTAATTTTTGAACCTCTCGTTTACGCGAGCGTTGCGCGCGAACTCTTGGACGGATCACGCTGTCCAACGAACTTAGCCTGAGTATTAGTAAGAGGACCATGTATACCAAATTTCAACTAAATCGGTTAACTTTTACTCAAGTTATCGTCACACGCGTAAACGTTACCGACAGACAGACAGACAGACAAGATGCATAGTTTGTTGAATGTAAGAAGCTCGCTTACGCTCGCTTCAATAAATAGGGGAGACCGGGGCACGTATTCCATAGGGGTAGGTTTTCCACCCGATCGTAGTTCAGCAGTGCGGCAGAAAAGTACTCCGCGGACTAACTCGGAAGGGCCGCCATGCTTTACTGCGTCTATCACGCCACTTCCAGTCGTCTCAGTGCACTAGTTACGCCAGGGCCAACTTTTTTGTGTTTTTGAATAGGCAAGTAAACTTTTGGTTAAGTAAACAAAAATAGACTGCCAATTAGTGTGGCACATAGCTTCCTCGCATCCTATCATGTACTTTATTGATATAATGTTTATTGTGTAAAAACTATTAATAGTTTTAGCGATCTTTAACACTTCATAGCGGTGTCGCTGTTGGTTTTACTGAAAAATTGTATTTGAAAGAAATGTTTGTCTCATTGAATAGATGAAGTTAGATTTTTTTCCCGACCTAAAATTCCAATTTTAAATTTGAAGTTCACGTTTTCGCGAGCGTTGCTCGTGAACGCTTGGACGGAGAACGTTGTCCAACAAACTCGTCCTGAGCATTGGTAAAATGAACGTGTCTACAAAATTTCATCAAAATCGGTTGACATTTACTCAAGTTATCGTCGCACGTTTCATAATTCGCGGACACACAGACCGACAGACAGACAGACAGACAGACAGACACGAGACCAAAAATCCCTGATGTCTGAAACGGATTTCTGTCTTGGAATTTTTAAAATCGGAGGCATAAAAGTTTTTCGTTCTCAAAAGTGAACACAATGCTTCCGTTACCTTCGGTAAGCTCGGAAGCAAAATAAGTGAGTTATGTTTTTGCTTCATTTGCGACATGGTATTATAAGAAGAATATCTCCTTAATCTAGTGATGTGATTGATATTGTAAATAACTTTTATCTCCAGTAGGGTAAAAAAGTTATGATTTTGAATTAGTTTAGAGGGACTAAAACAGGTCTTTTCATCCCTGAACTCAAAAAGTAGGGAGAAAAAGTAAAAGTAGGGCGAAAAAGTAAAGTAGGACAAAAAAGTAAAGATTGCAACTTAATTATTTTATAAATAGTAGAAAATGTATGGCTAATGTAATGAAGTTGTCGAAATCAGGTTGGCGGCACTGCGCTTTTTTGGCCATGTTTATCTTTGTTTACAACATTATAACCTGCATCTAAACTAGGCTTCGCGTGGCTCTATCATTGAAGCGAGCGTATAGTAATAAATATGTATTGAATATTGAAAAAATAGATTATTGTGAATCATGATGAGTTGATAGATAATGGGTCTGGTAGTAGTACAGCGGCTAGTAGTAAGGGAACCACCCCGCATTCTTACTATTCCACTAACCACACATCTCCATTTCCATATTTATAATTTGTATCTCTTTGCTACAAACAAACTACTGCATGTATCAAATTGAAATTTTGCATGCCTGTTTCAATTGTGCATCAGATGGTGTCTATGAAGTTTTATTAAAATCGTTACTTTAGAACGTAAGATATCGGTAAAAAGGTTGTTTTCTCTATTTTAAACGTTTAGGTCCGCTTCAATAGTTTTAGCGATCTTTATTAATTCATAGCGGTGTCGCTGTTGGTTTTACTAAAAAATGTTATTTGTAAAAAATGTTCGTCTCATCGAATAGATGATAATAGAATTTTTTCCCGTCCTGAAATTCCAATTTAATTTTTGAACCTATCGTTTACGCGAGCGTTGCGTGCGAACTCTTGGACGGATCACGCTGTCCAACGAACTTAGCCTGAGTATTAGTAAGAGGATCATGTATACCAAATTTCAACTAAATCGGTCAATTTTTACTCAAGTTATCGTCACACGCGTGAACGTTACTAACAGACATACAGACAGACAGACAGACAAGATGCATATTTCGTTAAATGTAAGAAGCTCGCTTACGCTCGCTTCAATAACCTTCTATTTAAGTTTAATTCCAATTCTTATTTGTTTTTAATATTGAATCTCTTATATCTGCTATTAAAAGTGCTAATAATTATTGTTATTTATTAACATATTAAATAAAAACTGTGCAATGGACGAAAATGTGTAGTTTCTTTCTACTGGAGATAAAATATTGTATGTACCTCGTGAGTAAAGTGCCATTATTCCCCTCGCGATATTTTATTACATTATTTCCCTCGCGAGAGTTATTCCCTCGGCTGCGCCTCGGGAATTAAAGATTCTAATTCCCTCGGCTTCGCCTCGGGATTTAGGGACCATGGTTCCTTCGGCTTCGCCTCAAGAACCAACTTTTTCGCTCAGGGAATAATGGCTTACTTTACTCCCTAGGTGCATAAATAACTATTGTTTTGACATGTTTAGATTAAATTAAAGTTCCAATATGGCGACGGGGCACGTTTACCACCTGTACGTGGGGCACGTTTTCCATAGGGAAAACGTGAAGGCTGTGTATGCATTTATTGCTTTGAACTTTTTACCAAATCTAAGGATAAAGAAAAGTGGATGAGGTGCACAAACTGCAAGAAATGGGTGCATAAAGATTGCACTGATAGCCAAGTTTTATTTTTTGTGTGTATTCATTGTGATTCAGACAATGAAGACTATTTCTAATTTTTTTATCATCTTGTATCATCCTTTATATATATCTTATTTTGTTCAATTAGCGAGTAAGATTTTTTTTATATTACTTTTAATAAACCACTAAACCTTTATTTTCAGAAATAAAATTTATTTATTTCCATTCTTTCACAATTTTTGGCAGTTGGAAAACCTGCCCCTATTTAGTTTAATGACACAGGAAAACTTGCCCCGAACATGGGGCACGTTTTCCTCTGTGATAATAACTAAAACTAACTGAATTTTATAAGAAAGCGTTTATTACCTAATAATTAAAAGTTGAAAGTTACACGAGGTTGTAGAGCAGGTTTCAACGATTATTTTGATATAAAACTCATTTTTTAAATCATAACTTTAAAATTATGTATTGAATTTGGATCCTTTGCTGTTTCCCTGATGAAATATTGTTAAATAGCTTTTAATTCTAGTCACGTATCGTATTTTTATGTATATCATTATTTTTTTTCACGTATGTATTTATGTAAATGTTCTTTCAAGAGTGCCTCTCCTGTGGCTCTGCTGTCAGAGGACTCTTTTAATAAAAAATTAAAATAAATAAATAAATAAATAAATAAATAAATAACTGGAAAAAATCAAGGAAAGAAAATGTGGAAAACATGCCCCGGTCTCCCCTATATAATTTGGCTTGCTAGATTTGTAGAAAAGATTGAAAGCTTGGATTCGGGGAATTTGTATCGGTAACAACAGAGAAAAATCATTCTCCCGTATAGCTCAGTTGGTAAGAGCAACTGTAACGGATTAATAGGAGGACCCGTGGTTCAAGTCACGGTGTGGGGGTCTATTTTTCTCTGTATGTCTCCCGTAGTTATTGATAATTATAATTTGAATTAAAGTAAAATGTAATCTTTCCGTAGTATGAATACTACCTAAAACTTAAAAATATAAACATATAGTTATGTACCATTACTTGAATAAAAATGTATGTTATATACCATGGTGTTTATTTTTTTAATTATTCTTGTTTGAAGGTTTCTATATTTTTTTGCGTGAAGAAATATCTTTACTCCGCATAGAACATATTATTTGTAATTAAAAGACGGATTTCTATATATTACTGTAACTTATTATAGTATTATAAGCGAACGGATGATGGTATAATATTGTAAGACTCTTCTCAGCTTGGTGTTGGGAAGCATGGTCATTTTATTGTATTTAATTGACTCGTGCCTTGTGTACAGGTCATTTAACTTAGTTTTCTCTTTGTTTTATAGACTGTCTGAAGTGTAGACGTAGTAGTGTGTCTTTGTGCTTTCTTGGCTTTGTGTTAGTAGCTGGGATCGTGGGATCTGCTATTTGGCACTTTGCCGACTTGGGTAGTTCAGCACAAATGTGCTGAACTTGTGCTAAGCAATCAGTTTCCTAGAGTGGGAACTGGTTGTCAGGAGAGAGAGAGAGGGAGGGAGTTTGCTTTAGGACAGATCACTTTGGATCGAGTCTCAGAGGAGAACACAGGTTGGTTTTTGGTAATATCTTGCAGGGTTCTGCCTATTATCTCTGTCCAGTATCAAGTCTCACTACACTCTTTTAACGTCTTAACTTAATGTACTTTTTCTAAAGTTGTGCTACACACATCAAGTGCTATTACTGTTATGTTAGTGCTATTATTTCTTTCCTTTGTTAGTCAATCATCTTGTATTTTCTCGACTGGTCCTCAGACCTAGTCTTGGTTATTAACTTATTCTTTGGCCTATTGGCCTGTTTATATTAATTATATATTTTACATTTTTATTGAGAAGTCTAAATCTGGTGTTATTTGCTTCTTATTAGTTCCCTGTTTCCCAGAGTTACGGGTTGAGGTAATTTATTCTATTAATTGGGGTTTTATTTTTTTCTTTTTCAATCATAAAGCAGAAAGGAAGTCCACTGATGTAGAAGACCCAGCATTTACTCAATAATTTTTTATCAAATTAAATTAATTAAAAGGAGTAGATATGGCTATGGTAAGACTCTGTATAAAGATAATGGGTAACTGCAACGAGTTTTCAGTAACCTGGAATGAAGTTGCACGCGCACGCTATAATGCTTTTGTATGCAGAGCTTTTAGGCAACTCTCATTTTTACAGCCAGCCATAGGGCAGTCTGCCAAAAAAGTCGTAGAAAAATAACTAATGAACTAGAACCGATGTAAAACCACGTACACAAACGCGGAACAGTACTAGGTGAGGGACCGTGCCTAGCACTTATAGGCGTTGTGCACACTGCAGTAAAAAAAAAAAAAAAAAAACCTACAAATAGTTAGTTACTTTTAATTTTGTCTCTTTTCTAACTCCACCATGTATACGTAGTTATTACAGCGATTTTATAATTTATATTTAATGAAAAGCGTAAGGAACTTCGTTCCTACCGGGTGTCCCACGACACCACATGTATTTTTTATTTTTATTAATGATTTACAACCATGAATTTATTTATTTTTTTTTTTCAGGTGGAACTTCTACCCGTCGTTGTTCTGTAGAAGATCAAAGTGATTTGCTTCTATCTCCAAGCTCATCAGATGCTTCAGTAGAAGCAGATGCTTCTATGCCAGAAGCTGAAATAAATGACTCTCCTGTGAGACTATCATCTCCAGCTATGATGCCATCGCCTAACCTCAACAATCCAATTGAAACTGACCCAGATAGTGACTCTGAAGAAAAAAAAATAAAATTCCTAGGTGGAAAAAAAGGAAGAGGGTTATCCTCTAAATTTAAAAAAAAAAAAATTTACTCATTTACAGGATTGAAAGTTGATGGATTCTATTTTTTATTTTTTATCTTAATCTATATTTTATGTTAGTAAATTTCTTATTTCTATAGCCCCGATAAGTAAATCTTCGTTTAGCTTTGGGCCGCCTCGGCCCCCCCCCCTCCTGGCGGCCAGTGTTGCCAGGTTGGGCTAGGTTAAGGTATTCTCCCCGCTCCATCGTCAGTCGCCGCTAGCCAGGACGTTGGAACGGAAGGGAACCGCCACATAGATCCACCGCCACACCGCTTTTAGTATAATAGCTACTTTTTGTAAAATATTTTAAAAAACGCCAATTTATAACTACGTCTACACCCCGGCCGGGGTCTTCGTTGCTGTCAAAAGTATCTCCGTTTTCTCTGTTTCTCCGACGTAAAGCAGGCGGGACTCCTCTACAAGGGTATGAACTTAGATTTATTTTAAGGGGCTTTCTATCTAAATTATATATTATATTATACATTAAACTACAGTCCATCTGTCCCGCCTTCTTTCCTTTATTTTACCGGCTGCTCAGGAATTAGCTGCAAGGTGATAAAAGCATCACCCCAGCATTCTACCAAAAGTTAAAGTAGACATATCTTCAGCCTTAAAAATATTTCTTTCTTTATTTGCATTAGAGTTACTGACATTAATTGTGAATGAGAGTAACAGATATGCGAGTGAGAAAGGAGTGAACTTAAAACTCTCTGAAGATGAACTTGAAGGATTTATCGGAGTGCTTATATTTATAGGGTTTCATTCTGTTCCCCAGACGAAACTATTCTGGTCAAATAGGCCTAATTTTAATGTGACGAGGATCAGTAGTCTGATAATCAGAAAGAGGTTCTTGCAGATTCTCCGTTACCTGCACTTAAATGACAATGAAACTTTTATCAAAAAAGGTAACCCAGGATACGACCGCCTTCATAAAGTAAGACCGCTCATTAATACCCTGAATCATAATTTTAAAAATGTGTATGCACCTTATCGCCAAGTTTCAGTCGATGAAAGCATGGTTCCATTTAAAGGCCGTTCTTCATTCAAGCAATATATCCCTTGAAACCAGTAAAACGTGGTTTCAAAGTGCTGTGCTGTAACTGGCTTTATGCTAGGGTTTGAAGTCTATGAAGGAAAAGGTGCTGAGAGTGGTAAATCACTTGGAGAGAGAGTAGTCTTGAGATTAACAAATTTTATTGAAGATTTAGGCTACATTGTCTTTTTCGACAGATTTTTCACATCCATCCCACTCCTCAAGAAGCTTGTCAAGAAAGGCCTTTTTGCTTGCGGCACCACAGTTTCTTACAGAAGATTCCTTCCAACCACTAAAGTACAGTCAACTAAAGTATGGGGACAGCGACTCACGGATTGATACTAACTTACATGTGGTTAAGTGGAAACATCGTGGTAGCTGTGTGATGATGGCTTCTACCCAGTGGAACCCAAGGCAACTTAGGCAAATTGACCGCAAAACAAAAACTGGAGAAAAAGAAAAAGTCAACTGTCCTCAACCTATTATACAGTATAATAAATTTATGGGAGGAGTCGACTTGAATGACCAGTATGTATCATACTACAGCATATCATGGAAATCAAAGAGGTGGTGGGTCAAACATTTTTATTATTTAGTTGATGTGAGCATTGTAAATTCATACATTCTTTACAAAGAAATTTGTAAAATGGCAAAAATAAAAAGAAAATGGTCTCACTTGGACTTCAGAGACCAACTTGTAAACGACTTACTCGAAAAACTGCCAAAAAAAGCTCAGAAAGTGGATCAATGTGCTGTTAAAATTACAAAACAAAATTTTTCATCCACAAACTTCAGTAAACCAGCTCAGGGATTAATGAATCTACCAATCTCTATTCCATCAAGAAGGCGATGCGGACACTGTAGTACTGTTGCAAGCCAGAAAAGATCCAAAATTCAATGTAAGGCCTGTGGTATAGCTCTCTGCTTAGAATGATTTGCTCCCTTTCATGGAGTAGAAGCCTAGTAACTAGTAAATATCTAGGCTAAATATCTGGAGGCAGCACTGCCTCCACTGCTTGTATGGTGGACCTCCCTTTCCTGAATCCATATTGATTTTCGGAAAAGTCCCCTTTTTCCGGTAGTTCTTCTTCTAATCTCCTTTTTACCAATGCCTCGAAAATCTTGCTTCCCGTGTTAAGCAGGCAAAGTGGTCTATATGAACTTGGTCCTTCCGGGCCAACTACTTTGGGAAGGAGCACTAGCTTTGCCACTTTCCAGCTCTCAGGGAGCTGCTGCGTCCGCAGTACTTGGTTGAAAACTTTCAGCATCCATTCTGGCTTTATCATGGCCGTCTCCTTTATTGCTTCTATTGGGATTTGGTCCGGACCCGAAGCCTTTCCTGCTTTAGCATTCTTCGTCGCCGCTATTGGTTCCTCCACCGTGAAGGGACTTGGTTCCACCACTTCTTCTTTTTCCTCTCTGGAGTCTTTTATGTCTGGAAAAAGCCCTCTGGCTATTTCCCACTTTCTGTCTATAGACCTTTAACTACCTCTAACCACCTCTAACTAACTCTAAGCTCCAGGTCGAAAGGACTAATAAAACTGGGGCCAAGGAAATTGTTTCTTGTCCTTTACCAATAGTCCAATACAATAAATACATGGGCGGAGTGGTTTTGTTTGACCAATTGATGTTATACTATTCCATATCCTGAAAATCTAAAAGATGGTGGCTCAAGTTATTTTATTATTTTATTGATGTCAGTATTACTAACAGTTTTATCTTATACAAGGAAAAGTATAAAAATCTAAGTTAAAAAAAAATAAAGAAGGCCATGTCACATTTAGAATTTAGAGACACCTTGGCCACCTCTTTGATTAAAAAATGTAGCAAAGAAAATATGACGTTTGGAGTTATAGTTAGTAGAAACAAAGGTGAATCATCAAGACCTGTCGCAGATATACCTGTGCCTGGCACTTAAAAGCGTTGTGCTCACTGCAGTACAAAAAAAAACCAAAAGAGATCTAATATAATCTGCAGTTCATGTGACGTTGCCTTATGCATCAAATGTTATAAAGAATTCCACGAAAAGTGATTTATTTATGTATTAAGATTTTTTTTTTCCAAAAAAGGTTTTAATTATAAGAAATTTGTATAGAAATAATTTAAAAAATAATGTATTTTTCAGTACTTGTAAGTTTTTTTTTGAACTTGTACTTCTTGTATCAAAGTTATAATTATAATTAAATATAAGTAAATATAAATATAGTTTTGTACCACTGCTTGAATAAAAATGTATATTATATACCATGGTGTTTATTTTTTTAATTATTCTTGTTTGAAGGTTTCTATATTTTTTTGGGTGAAGAAATATCTTTACTCCGCATAGAATATATTATTTGTAATTAAAAGACGGGTTTCTATACATTACTGTTTATTATTATAGTATTATAAGCGAACGGATAATGGTAGAGTATCAATTTAGACAGTTAAAAAAATTAAAGAAATTTAAATCAAATTATAATTGAGGGGGTCAGTGCTAAAGTGGGCCAAGTCCATTTTTTGAAAAAAATTAGATAGATATATTGTGAAAGCTTATACTGTATATTTAATAGGGTTAGAGTGTTATAATTGTTAGTACCATGGGAAACCCACAGAATGCAGTACTTTCAAAGAGCACTGAAGAATTTCTATTTGAATTTGCTCTGAAGTTTCAGAGCAAATCTGAACCAAGTCACAGTAGCTTCCATTTGAAATGTCTTAAATTGGGTTTTTAAGGTATCAACCTAAAATCTGTAAAATATATTTAATATGAACTAAACTATAGAATAATCGAATTAATTAAACTTTATAATGCAATAGTAATTAGCACTGAGTAAATTCACAAAAGTGTCTGTAACTCAAATCAAGTTTGATGGACTTGGTCCACTCTAATATTGAATCCCCCAATTATAATTAACTACGGGAAACAGTCAGAGAAAAATAGACTCCAGCACCGGGATTTGAACCACGGGCTTCTATATATTAGAGCGCTATACTGGAAATATAGAGGCCCTAGGTTCAAAACCCGGCGCTGGAGTCTATTTTTCTCTGACTGTTTCCCGTAGTTAATAATAATTATAATTTGATTTAAATTAAAATTTAATATTTCCGTAGTATGAATACTACCAAAATCATAAAATATGAAAATTAAAGAAGCACCCACCCCTATTGTTTTGTCTTATGGGAAAAGTACAAAGAAAATTAATGGTAATTTTATATTCTTGCATAGATTATAAACTACACTTTAGCCTTCAGAAAATATAATGCTTATGAGGAGGAATTTTTTGAGGTGGTAAAAATAGCTACCACTGAGCAACTAGAGCAATGATCCTTTCACTTTATTGTCTTAACCCTAGTTGCACGGTGGTAAATATATATACCACCATAATTAATTGTGTTCCAGCCTAATATTAATGGACATATTTAAATTTTATTATTTTTTGGCGGACCTTTATTGACTATTTTATCAGATGGTCAACACTTATATATTATATATTCCTTAACTTTCGGAGGTGATTTTTTAGGATTTTGGGGGTGGTATATATATTTATCTACGATTGATAAGAAATATAAACATTATATCTCTGTTTAGATGCGTTGAAAGTAATTATTTACGTACTTGTATTTATCGGGCATGCGCGTCTCATAGTTCTGAAGAATTCCTCTTCTTTACCACACTAGTGCGGTAAAGAAGAGGAATTCTTCAGCTTTACGCACGATTAGCTAGTTTGTTTACATTTAACAAAACTAATTTGCTGTTCTTTTATTAAAGTAGCTGTTTATATCGAGTTTTTAGTGAAAAACAATGAGTGAATTAAGTGACTTTGACGAAAATGTGGAGAATAATACTCCTCCAGAAATAATTAATTCGGCAAAAAATACAACTCAAGAATTAATGCCATCTTTATCAAGAGAGAGATACGAACTTACATACAGCAAGTTTATTTTTTTCTGTATTTATTATTAAATCTAACAATCGTAGATAAAGTACGGTACGCAACTCGAGCGAAAACGGCATTTTGCATTGCTCGTGTGGTTTTACAACCCTCGCTATCGCTCGGGTGCAAACTCCACACTCGCATGCAAAATGCTACTTTCCGCACTCGACGCGTAATGTACTATTACCACCGTGCGTTAAAGGGTTGTTTATCTTTTACGATCTGGTACAGTTGTGGAAATGTCTAAAGCTGCGAGAAAAGATTGAATCACACCTGATCATGGTCTAGGAGGGTCTCAATAAAGTTGAAATCATTTATAATTTCTCAGTCTATTCTATTAATTGTTGTTTTATTTTTAAATCATAGAGCAGAAAGGAAGACTACTGATATAGATGACCCCGCATTTTCTTAATAATTTCTTATCAAATTAAATTTATTAAAAGGAGTAGATATGGTTATGGTAAGACTCTGTTTAGGGGTAATGGGTAACTGCAACGAGTTTACAGTAACTTGAAATGAAGTTGCACGCTATAATACTATTGTATGCAGAGCTTTTAGGCAAATCTCATTTTTACAGCCAGCCATAGGGCAGTCTGCCAAAAAAGTCGTAGAAAAATAACTAATGAACTAGGGCCGATGTAAAACCATGTACACAAACGCGGAATAGAACTAGATGAGGGGCTGTGCCCCTGAACAATACAGGTGATATTGAGGACGTAAGACCCGACCTTCTACCTCTTTCTGCTCAAAGTGAAAACATACTTAAAGCAGAATAGGTAGCGTTGCCGGGTCCCAATATTCTGATAACGGACTACCATCCAAAACAGTTGAATTCAGCGCCAAAATTATGTTCGAAGTCGGCCCTAAAAGTTGAACTGTTAAGAAACTGCAGGGTGATATGACTTGGTGTTTCAGATTTGCCTATGAAGAAGAAGGCAAAGTTGTTGTCAAGTCGGCACATGTAAGTACTTTTAAAGGTAATGGAATAAAAACGCGTGACTTTGCTAATGATAATGTCATTTCCCTCACTGTTAAACAAGCAGGAATGTTAGCAGTAGTAACACTTGCAAATGTAGCAGTTGTTGCATACAAGACAGCCAATTTCGTCCTTCAGACACCATTATGTGGAGCCATATTCAACAGAGATGAAGTTTTGACTATGGCTAGATGGCTAGAGCTTTACAAGTTACTAAAATTGATAATACTCCGTTGCCCGATTGGAAGTTATCGCCGGCTCAAATGTTCTTTAGTACGGCGATGTACTACACCATCCTCATTCTTTACCAGAACAGATTTAGGAGCAGTATGTTTTTCTATCATACTCCCACTTTTCCATCCTCCATCCTTTATTTAAGACAAGAACTTCTTTACGATAAGAACAGTTTAACGCACAGCTACAATACAAATATAAAGACGGACTGGTCATTCCCCCTTACAGATTAAACAAATCACAGGTTGATCACAGCATTTTAGGCATTAAGTACTTCAATTCTCTAGAAAAGAATGTTCAGGAGCTTCCAGAGAAAGCTTTTAAAAAGTATATTAAGGGATTTCTTTCTGAGAACCCTTACTATACTCACCAAGAGTTTCTCTATAGAGCAAACAAAAACACATTAATATAGATAATGATAAATAGATTCAAAGTAGGATTTGTATTTACTACTTATGTATGTAAAATACTTATGTATGTGTTACCAAGTTTATTTTAGAAATTGTTATTTTAAGAATTATTTTATTATAAAAATTGATTTTTTTTTTTTTAATATTGACAGATTTCTAGAGTTTTACGATTTGTGAAACATAATGACAATAAAGAGATTATTATTATTATTATTATTTGGAGATTTATACATAACTTTATTTCCTGGCTCAACCTCTTTTAACTTCCTAGTATTCTAATCATAATAAAATTTCTGTTTCCCATGTCTATCTTTTAGCTTTTTATTTAGCTCTTTTATCTCAACAGCCTTAGGTTTGAGGAGGTATGTAGTCACTGGTAAATTATCCTTTAACCGCCTACTAAATTATCAGCACCATTGAGGGTGTTATTGAAAGAAGAAGTTCAGTGGTATTGGGATTCAATTCAAGATAAGGCTGTAAATCAGATAAAAGAAGAAATAACTAAAAGTCCTGTTTAAGTACATTATGATTTATACATAGGTTGCATTTACAACGTTCTACATAGTCACTGAACATAAAGGTCTAATTTATGTAAACTCTTGTAGAAATCCTTCGAATCGTGTCAGTAGATGGATATAACATCTTCAGTAATTAGATTTTAAATTCATTTATATTCCTGGTAAGGAACAAAAAGGTGCTGATGTACTTAGCAGAGCCCTCGTAAGTGTTGTAGTATCGATATAAGTATCGATCTTATGCATGCCCTCTTAAGAGTTGTATTATCAATATTATGCATAATCGATAGTCATAATACGATACTATATAATTGGAGGAAAATAAATAATATGTCTATATGGTTTAAGGTATGTTTTAATATCTTTTTATGAGTTAATTGTAATAGTTTATTAAACCTAAATTATAAAATTTGAAATGTATAAATGAAAAGTGTAAGAAAATGTAACTAGGATATTTTAAAGTCAATTAATCAATGTATTAGGTATGAATATGACCAGGATTTTGGTCGAAATATAACCAGATGACAACAACCTAATGTGTTAAAGAAAATGTATACCCTTTACGACCCACCCAAAAAAGTGGATATTGAAGTTAGAGTATGTCAGTAATTTTTTTAAAAAACGTTGTGTTTTTGGGCCTTTAGCAAGGGATTTTCTGGGAGCAGTGATGGAACTTTAACAGAAACAGATAAGCGTGGTAAAAAACACGTCATAATAAAACATCAAGATCTGATACTAGTCAGATCTCATATTGAGAGTTTTCCAGCAATGGAATCGCACTACTGCAGAACATCGTTAAAACGAAAATACCTCGATGCCAAATCGACCCTTCAAAAGATGTACGGTATGTAACCAAATGTATAAGTGACCAGATCAAACCAGAATCATCTTATGTTTACAAAAAGTGTTTTTGGTAATGAATACAATTTATCAGCCTTTATTCCTCGAATAGATACAATTCAGTGTACTCTTTGTAATAAGTATACAGAACAGAAAAAACAATGCAGTGCCTTAAGACTTAACCGAATTATACAATGAGCACGTGTAAAAAAAAACATGAGTGAATTTTCAAATAAATCTGCGTATTATTGGCTTATGATAATATAGGAAAATTTTGGTTTAGAATTTGCATGGATGAAAAAAAAAATTTGGTACACAGGGGTACGAGGAACAAAAGTCAAAATCGTATTTACCCTTTAAGATGCATGTCGTTGGAAAGCTCTTTAAGAGTACCGTAATTTTTGTTATGTACACTTATATCATATAAAAGGGGGGTAAAATGAAAAAAACACGTTTTTATGCTATTTTTGACCCTAAATTGTAAAAATTTGGCCCCTAAATGAACTCCAAAAATTCTGGCCAACATATTCATCCTTTCTTTTGATATTATTGACATTTTAAAATTTGTTTGAAATTTTTAAGTGCATCCTAAGGGGAGATATCGTCTGGAGTGACACATATATACATAAAAAAAAAGTGTTAAATTTTAGGAATCGATTCAGAATGGTCTAAAACGGATTTCCATGGAAAATTTTTTCAAAAATTCGCATTACAAAAATTTTGAAGCCATTGCAATAGCGTAATTTTCATTGAAAATTCTCTAAAAACAATCGAATGCACAGCAGGCAAAACAGACGGTCAAGCTTGTCTTTTATCAGCCACATTTGATCTGCAAAGGGTTTTACAACTGCCATCAGGAGAGAAGTCCCTGTTTTATTACTGTCGGAAATTATGCGTGTATAATTTGACAATATACAAGGCAAGATTGCCGAATGAACCGCACTGTTTTGTGAGGATGGAGATAGGCGGCAAAAGGGGAAGCTGTGAGATTAGATCTGAAGTTAAAATATGGATTGAACAGTTGCAAAATTCACACTATAAACATACAATTTGTACATAATTCAAGTATGTTTTTGGCATTAAAGTTAGTAAAAATTGAAACTCGATACAAAAAACAACGTAGAGTAAAACCTTAGAGAATAAAACAATTATTATTGCTGTAAATAATAATTTAAAAGTAATGGGATTATGCGAGCATTAAAGTCGTGCTACATCTCTTACAGAATGTGCTGGACAAACTTTATATTTAAAACGTGTTAAACATGGCGGCTTAGTGAGTTTGGCATGCACCAGGCAGACATCTTTATCATGTCTTTACTTTAAATAGTGACTTCAATTATTTGATTTTAGTAAAATGAAAGAGTTAAAGTATGCAGTGGTGGAATTTGTAAAAAGCAACGAGATAAAAGTACATGGAAAAGCACGTCAATTAATAAAAGCATATGCATTGCCAAAGAAAGAGTGAACATCATATGAAAGCAGGGTCATGAAAATGTGTGGTATGCTTTTTTTAATTAAGGGGTGGGTACAAGTAAAATTACTATCTCTATATAGGAACAGTTATAGTGCGAGAGAGGTGGTGCATTATGAAATAATGTAAACAAAACATATGTTATTAAAAAACATCGTTACTTTGAGAAGTACAGATTAACCAAGTCGTTGTAAGAGTATTGTTGTTTATAGTTTTGTTTTTAAAGTTACTCGCGCTGCAAAGTACACGAAGTTGAGGCAGCGACAGTAAGAGAATTTTTGAAGATTTTGTCGACGTGATAAGTTGCTCAAATTTTACTTAAAGGACGAAGAGGTTTTTGCAGCTGTTATGTCCACGGACTCACAGCGTTTCTATCACTTCAATTATCCCTATCTTAATAATACTACCCTTGGGAAGACTCCTTGAAATTGATCATTTGTACATCCAATGGTCTTAATATTCTAATATTCTATACAAATTCTATATATATATACTAATATTCTATAATGCTGAGCCAGGTTGCTGAGCTTCAGACGAAGTTCGGTGAAGAAGGAACAGTTTCCTCCACCCACGCCGATGTCCAGAAGCTGTGGGCGGCGTTGTTGTACGCCTCCATGGACGGTTCGGCGCTTAAGTCCTCAACGTTCATGTGTGTGGGGACCTGGGCGAAGGTCTCTATTGAGATGATTAGTGTGACGTCACAAAAGCTTTCGAAAATTTAACTCAGTGTTTGTTATGTTCCTTTTTCTTATCACCTCTTATCAAACCCATGTAAAATGAATGGGAGAATTTTCTCAATTTTTTAAATAATTAATTATTAAATTATTATTGATTTATAAGAGTTTTCACCCTTTGAACATTATTGTTACCAAGTCTTTTTTAACGAGTGTAACAAAGAAAACATTAAAAACTTTCGTTTCAGTTATTTAAAATGAGTATTTGTGTGAAGGGTCATATCATCGAAAAAGCTATTTGAGTTATTAATCTTTATACTTGATTTTTTGTATTTCCAGTTGCCATAAAAATTCACAGGGTGTGTTCGTGTTTATATTGTGTGTCCGAAAATAAATTTTCCTCAAGTTTTGAAACTCATAATGAAGTATACTAAGGGTACAGGACTTGTAGAAAGATAGTGATACTTAATCTGCCAGGTAATAAAAAATTATTTGCCAATAATATTTTGTTCCTGGTTACTTACAATATGCATTATATTTAACCGATGTTGGAAAATAATTATATACTATACAATAGATCACTGTTCAGCCTAGGAAAAAGACGTTGATGACGAGACAAAGAGCAGACTGTTATTACTATTATTATTTGTGTATTTTTTGTTATATATATTAACGAGTATAATAATATAAGATATGAGTGCCTCGCATGTATACTTGTTTAAAATGTTGATTAAAAAACTAATTTAATACATTAATTTAGTATTACTTAAGTACTCTGACATACTTTTACGAAGAATAGCTTTGTCCTCCGAAAAAAATGAAGTATAGATGCAATTTTCATAACGCTCGAGAAGGTGGAAGACATAATATACAAACTAAAATAGAAAAACGATTTAAAAAATAAACAATATTTCTTGAGAGATCGTCGGCTGTTTCATAAGGTGTTAGCAGCCTGCAGCACTGAATGACACACTCCGCATTAATGCAGCAACGCCACGAAACTATTCTAAACCGAATTGAAAGAGCGACAGCTTACAAAATTTAAATCCGATCTAGAAATTAAGTTGTAGCAACCCAAGACTACGCCCTGATCTCATCATATATAAGGACCAAACAACCATCATCATAGGTGTGACGGTTACCTTCGAGAACAGTCCTTGGTGCCTTAGCCTCGGCAAGGAGAAGGAAGCATGAGAAATACGAGCAGATCAGGACAATGCTGCAAACTACCGTTAGGAAGAACACAGAAGATGCCTTTGTGGTTGGTGACCTGGGGTCAAGGGACACTGAGAAAGACAGGCTGATGAAAAAGATAATCATTTCCCATTTCATTCCCGTTTCTAATTCCCCTAAACCTTGCCTCATCTCATGAGGTTCATACAAAATATTTTGTTACTTTATATATATATTTTTTTATGTGTCTCAGGACTCCTCCTCAAGCAGCTGCTTAGAATCGAAGAGGCTGAATAGTAATAGAGACCACAGTGAGGAGGAAAAAGCTATTTTTCACAAGCTTAAGTTTAACTCAGATCCATGGCCGGTGGTAGTGGATCATTGGAAGTTGTCTTTTGAGGCAAGGCAGTTTGAACTAAAAAAATTAAACCACAATTCACCAATCTTGGATTTATTTCCAGTTTTAAAACACAAATTGGGATTCACTCTCGTGAGTTTATCAGAGTATTTAATTTAGTTTAATTTAATTAGTATTTCTGTAGTATTTAATGTGTATTTAGTTTTTTATGGATTATTTATTTATTATAATTTGGTTAATTTCTGGTCTATTACAATGTGTTGCAGATGAAGAAAATTTTAAAGTAATTTACCCAGATAGGAAGAATAGGCTGATCGCGCTGTGGCCAGCGTTTGTTTATGCAGTGGGTGTTGTTGGATCAAGGCAAATAAAGGACAGAAAGTGTCTATCTTTATTGAAAATAATCACTGATCCGGAAATCGATGACAGTATAAGTATCCCTTCATCTATACCTCATCAGTGTTTAGCCAGAGTTGTAGTTCTCTTATATTTTGTTAATGGGGGGGGGGGGGGGGGGTATGGGATAAAATCTACTGCCAATCTACTAAAATAGTTTCTACAGTTATAAAAAAATTAATAATAATTGAGGGGCTTGCTGCAAAAAGGAGGCAGCTCCATTTTTTTCACAATTTGCGTTATATATTGCATTATGTTCAGAAAAAAATACTCTATCTATTGGTGCAAGAAGGATACACATCCATTGAGTAGTTCATAGTTTTCTCAACAGATGGAGCTGACTGTCTTGTTTGGTGTAAGAACGATGCAGCTCCTGGAGTTAACTCCTTTATGCCCCAAAGTTGAGTGGGTTATTTTCGGAGAACTGCGTATCTCAAAATAAAAAACCATGCTTTAACGCAATATTTTCATTACTTAGTAAGAAGTGGACGTTTCACTAAAATCGATAATCGTTACCCGGAGCTCGGCCACAGTTTTATGCCTTGCGACAGAGATTTTGGGCTAATTTAAAAAAAAAAAATTGAGGAAAACTAAGAGTTTTTCTGCCTAGTGAATATGCTCAAATCATTAAAAAATACTAGCAGAAAATTTTGCAGTCACTCAAGTGAGCTATACAATGATTTTACAACTTCGGCGATGCTTTAAAAAATTTCTTTTTGAGGTCCCCTTACTTAATTACACCGAATAAAGGAAAGGAAAAATATTTTATTACAAAATACGTGTTTATTTATGATTCCAAGCATGTACTGTAAGGCAATTATTATGCAGTCAGAGTGTGAAACTGCTAGTTCCAATAACAGTAATGATGCATTGACTTTAAAAAGATTGATACAACTCACATAGTTAAGATTATTTACACTGTTTTGTGTACATAAACAATAATAATAAATAAATGCGAAATATGATGTGTGTCTTTGTTGTGATGTTTCTTTTTTATTTGACATCATTTGATTCCTAAAAACAGTAATAATTAAAGTTTTTTGTTCCAAACACAGCCTAAAAAAGTGGATTTTTAGAATGTTTGGTGCAAAAATGAGGTAGCTCATTTTTAAATTTTAAATAAATTTTAAATTTTATTCTGCTTTATAGAAATAATATTTTTAATCGCAAGTATACTTAAATTAAGTGTTTACAGGTAGACAATAAATGGAAAATTTAATTTTAACTCAAACAAAAAAAGGGAAATTTTAAAACAGTTTTTTGCATTTTACTCAAAATGATAAAAAGTGTGGAGCTGCATCGTTATTGCAGCAAGCCCCTCAATAAAAAAAAAGATATATATATATATATATATATATATATATATATAAATATTAAATATATATACATATATATATATATATATATATATATATATATATATATATATATATATATATATATATATATATATTAACCTTAGTTATAGTATGCCTAATTTAATGGTACAGGGTGATCCAAAAGCCCACTAAATAAATGAATGAAACTTGGAGGATCCATACCATGTAAAGGCAAGTTTGTTTTCATGCAATCGTGTACTAGGGGCAACCACCCAATTTGGCACCACCCACCGTTAAAATTTCAAATTGGAGTGTATATTATTGATACCACATTTGGATTCTACAGTGAAAAATAATATTATTTTACTTAAAACTTCTTTTTCTATCTCTGATATTTTGGATTTTGTTCCAGATACAAAGGCAGTTGCTGTTCTGAGAGCTTTACCTGGCCTTTTAAAACAGGCTATTACACAGGTCGAAAAAAAAGCATTGAAATTTTCGATTGCCGTAAGTCAAGACTCTGTTATAACAATAATTGAGGTAATTGACAATATAATATAATAAATAACTTACATTTTGCTTCCCTACCTCTCTAGGAGAGGGAAGCATTGTAATGAAAAAAATGGAACCCCCACTTTTTTTTTTATCAAATGTCCATGTTTCAGCACCTAAAGAACCCAAAAATTGGAAAAAAAGGTTAGTGTCCGTGTGCCTGTCTGTATGTTTATGGAAGGCTGTTTTCCATTATGAAATAAACCAAAATTATTTTTAATGAGAAATAGTTTGTTTCATAAACGATTCATACATAAAGATGATACAACATTACTTCCTTTAAAATTAATATTTTTATTTTATAATTTTTCCCGCCTATGTAATTATTATTATTTTATTTTATTTATTCATATACTTTTTATTTGTTTGGTATTTTCCGTTTATTTATGTTATTCATCAATAATTTTATCATTAGTTATTTTCAATAATTATCATAATTTTTTTCTTTATTATTTAATTTATTTCTTTCAATTTTTTTTAAACTAATAAGTTAATTGATTTGTTTAGACGGCTGCTCAACTCTGTGAAAAGAGAAAAGAAATAAGAAGTGAAGCAGCTGCCAAAGAGTGTTCAACCTTATATTATCATTAAGTGTTCAACCTTATATTATCATTAAGTGTTCAACCTTATATTATCATTAAGTGTTCAACCTTATATTATCATTAAGTGTTCAACCTTATATTATCATTAAGTGTTCAACCTTATATTATCATTAAGTGTTCAACCTTATATTATCATTAAGTGTTCAACCTTATATTATCATTAAGTGTTCAACCTTATATTATCATTAAGTGTTCAACCTTATATTATCATTAAGTGTTCAACCTTATATTATCATTAAGTGTTCAACCTTATATTATCATTAAGTGTTCAACCTTATATTATCATTAAGTGTTCAACCTTATATTATCTCTCAAGGTTTCCACCCACAGAAGACCGAGCAATTGTACCTCATCAGAGATGACGTAGTATTTCCTTTCAAAAGCGCCCTGCAATATATTGACATAACCTTTAAAACTTTTTTTGCTCTCGGTGCCGCATACCCTCACCAATCAAATAGAACTTGGTACACGATTCAGAAAACAATTTATGATATTACAGATAAAACATCAAATAACTACCCTTCCGTTTGTAGAGTAAGAGATTGTTTAAAAAGTGAAATGTCCAATTTCTTAAATAATAATTGAAGTATAAATGCAATCTTAAATTTTCATAATTTATGAAATGGGGTTCCTTCAATGTCAAGTTTGTTCCAAATCACTTGGTTCCATAGAGACTTTAATAAGTCATTTAATAAGTCTTCACAGGTCTTTTAATAGTTATAAATGCATGAACACTCAGTGCCAAAGAAAATGTCAGACTTTGTGTGTTTAAGAGGCATTTTCTGCGTTGTAAACTCTATGATGTTACTACTCCTGTCAACCATATTACACCACTTTCAAGTGTAATTATTAATAAACATGTCAAGTATGTGCTAGTCAGCACACAGCGAGGGTCCGTAGGCAACCCTGCGTTTAGTTTAAGTAGTTCCCTATTGATGGTATTTTTTAAAATGCTAAAAAGCTTACTTTGAACTATCCTATGGGCCTGATATTCTCAAAACGCATAAACAAACTTCTGATAAAATATTTTGTTGCCACTGAACCGGACTACAACCATATAAATACATCGAAAAGACCATAATTATAAAAAAAACGTATTTTGTCAATAAAAAATAAAATAATATTTTTTTCGAAATTTCCAAAAAGTGGTATCTTTACTTTTGGTCGAAGAATGTTCAGGATTTTTTTCAGATTTTTTGCACTTCACATAAGCGAGATAGAAGGGGGGGGGGGGGGGGGGGGGACACGTTTCGCACCCACTTCAAACTTGCCTACGCTCGCCCTATCAAAATTATAACCAAATAATTATATATTTTTGTAATCAGCTCGACGTACCCTTTCATATGATACCCCTCACGGTGTCGAAAAAAAATAAAAAAATTTTAACCCTTGAGTTTTTTTACCCTAATTTTTTTGAAAAATATTTTTTTAAGTCGCTATATTTTTAAAATATGTGGGCAGGTACAAGACACATACATGCCAAATTTCAAAGTGATCGGACGAAAGGTGTAGCCGTGAGAGCACGCGAGAGGACGGACGGACAGACACACGCAGGAAAATATAAGGTCCTTGGTTTTGCCTACGGACCCTAAAAATGAAAGTTTGGAAACTGACACTGAAGTACCTGAACCGCTCAATTGCGGAATGACTTCTGAATTTATACGAGGAAGACCGCACAGGGGCCCACGAGGAAGACCGTAAGGTATAACCTCGTTAATAAAACAAACAAGTGACAGGGGTGTGATGCGAATATACGTCGTTCCGCGCCCTCGAGCTATTAGCTTGTCCCTGTCGTAGTTGGCAGAATTTCGTATTAACGTTCTTGCCTAGCCAAGGTGGGTAAAGCGTAATAAAAATAATAAAATATAAGTACAAAAATTAAAGCTATAATAATAATGAGAATGGCAAAGCTTTAAAGCATCAATGACAAAGATCAGTACAAAAAAAACATATGGATAATATAACATAAACAATTAAGTGATAACAATTAATAAAATAAAAATAATAAAATATAAGTACAAAAATTAAAGCTATAATAATAATGATAACGACAAAGCTTTGAAGCATAAATATTTTAATAATTAAGTAAGCCAGGCATGGGATAGGATATAAGGGGGGAATAAATGGAGACAAAAAAGAAAAGAAAATATTGATAACTTTAAAATTTAACTCTGACTGAAGGAAAAAACGGAGCAAAGGGAAGAAATTTCATGGACTTGGTCAATGTGACAGAGGAAAGGGTTAAGGGATGTGACACAGCGGAAAAGAGGATTTAAAGGTGTGAGATCGCGGATATAAAGACCAGCACGTCTACCAGCGCAAGAACAACAACTTGACTCCTCTCCTCGCATCTATGTATAAGAACCAGCGAGGGCCTTTGCCAGAAATAGAGCTTGGAAAGCATTACGTCTTTCAGTGAAAGACTCTAGACCAAATCTGCTGCACAGAGATTCATATTTATAAAAACATCTGCGATACAGATATCTACAGTACACAGCTCTAATAAATCTTCTTTGTACACGTTGCACTTCAGCCGCTCTACCAAGATTTAAGATCTAGAGACAGACTACAGGTCGCCTCTAGAAATGTTTTGATCTCCATTAATATTGTTATTGTTTACCTTTTTCTGTCATTGTATTTTTTTGACACATTACATTTATTGCGTTCTACTTTCTTACTTAATCTCCGGTGTCGTTGCCTCATTTAATTAATATAGTTTATGTTAGAAGCAAGACAAACTTCTACAGTGGTGACCCCGACCAGATCGAAGTTAGCTTCAATCTGACGAAACCATAATTCCGGACGGTTCTTCCAAAAATTAGGGAGTTTTACAGCTACTCGCCCGAGCCAGGCTTCTTGATTTTGTGCCGTAGCTGCTTCGCCGGTCGGCTCCATGGCAGAGAGAAAAATAAAATAATAAATAAATTAAAGTGAAAACTCAAATAAATGAAAGTAGTTGAACTCACAACGCTGGTTCTTGTTGGACGTCACAATATTCTTCCACCACCCTGATCACCAAACTTGGATCTGCAGGATCACAGTCACAGACCGTGTTCCTAAACTCCAAGCCGACAGCGGACACCCGTGTGGCAACTCGCACTGAGGTAATTCCATCCTCACTCTCCAGAGAGTCAACCTCCCACATCGGCATGGCAGTCTTCACTTGTTCCCAACTCTTCAAGGCTGGAACAAATGTTGTCCCTCCACAAAACACCACTCGATCCTGGTCATGTATTTCTCCTTTGCAACAATGGATATACCCCCCGCCTGGATTGCAAACCGAAACGTCAGAAGGAATCTTCCGACCTATTGGTACAACCCCGTCGTCACCGGCACGACTCAAACCCCAGATGAAACTATCTTGGGATTAGGCCAAAGGTTTGTCACCAAATGATAACCCTCACCACCGCTGAGTACGCCGTTAACGAAAACTTATTAGGTTTTCGCCCATTGGCATGACGCCGTGACGAAGCACGCAGCTTCATTGAAGCGAACGGAATCATTGATGCCTTCCCAACCAACATCACCAATGACGCCTTGAACCTAGACCTTCTACTAGCTACATCTGAGCTCTTAAAAGATTCAACTGTCTTTAAGTCCTCCACCTAGAGCCCAAAAGCGCTTCGACCCCCCTATTTGGGTTGAGAAGTTCTCGTAAAAGCAAACCACCACCACCTTTACCATCTTCACCACCTTTTAAAATTTTAACAACTTACTAATTCTTATCGCATCTTTTAACGATCATGGACTCCAAACCATATTATGGAAAACCTGAGAATCAGAAGAACCCAGCGGCCAAGAATTTCCACGGTCAGAGAATTCCATCTTCTGGTCCCAAGCCCCCAAAAGTCACGCTGGACAGCGTAGCTACAAACGCCCCAGCAAAACTTCCCCCCGGTAGAAGTCAGACAGGCAACGCCACCGTCCCGAAAGATGAAAATCTTAAGGACCTTACTCTATTCGCTGTTAACCAGAGCGTTAGAGAAGTCGCCCTTCGCCTCACTTTCACCCCTGCTGCTACCGGCCTCATCACCGTTTCTCGCGATATCCATCAAGAGCTCCGGTCCCACGACTCTAGCCTGACCCGCGTCCTCACCCCGGAAGTCTTGGATTATTACTCCACTGCACTTTTTTGGATGCGAGCCACAGACCTTAAATCACAATTCGGTCTTCAACTCACTCCTGAGGAGGATAACCCTCTCAGGCTCATGGATCAGATCCCCTTCACCATCCCTGCACCCATGCTATCCTACCAAAAATTTTATGGTGGGATACTCACAAAATTAGAGTCCAACTTGTGGACTGTCTTTCCTCCCCTACCCACCGCAGTAGTCAATAACCTCGATGGATACTATGGTCCCATAGACCAAGACAGCCACAACCTGTACAAGGAAATCCCTTGTCTAGGCGTCATAGCATTTGCCGTCCAGCAAGTCCTCACCAACGTTAACGGTCTATACGTCTCACCCCTCCCTATGAAGGACCCTTTGTAGTTGTAGACAGGGACAATAAGACCCTGTTACTGGATTTTAAGGGAAAGGCCACAAGAGTGAGCAAGGACCAGGTGAAACCGTGTCATCTTCTCGCTGAAGAATATCACGCCCCTACAGCGGGGCTACCACCAACGCTCACAACACCCAGCACGTCAGCGCCAGCTGGGCCAACACCATCCAGTACGCCCAAAGTGACTCCGCGATCGGGCAGACATGTACACATCCCGAAACGGTACCAATGAAGCTCCGAAAAGGGGGGGATCCTCTAGAGACAGACTACAGGTCGCCTCTAGAAATGTTTTGATCTCCATTATTGTTATTGTTTACCTTTTTCTGTCATTGTATTTTCTTGCAAGAGGATAAAAACGCAAAATGCAGTGTCTTACAAGGTTGCCTAAAAAGAGCACAGTTTAAACATTTGGCGGCTCTTATTACACCAGCAAAACCATCTGAAAAATCCTATGATGAATTGCTTAACATACGAAACATCTAATAGATTCGTATTAGAAAAACTGAATTTTGAAATCGACTCGACGAAAGTACAACGATGAAGAGTATCTTTCAAAAATATACACTCCAATTTAAAATTTTGAAGTTGAATGGCCCGGGGGCAAAGTGGGTGGTTGCTCCTAGTTGGCGATAGCATGGAAACAAACTTCCCTTTACATGGTACAAATCCCCTAAGTTTCATTAATTTATCTCACACCGTTCAAAAGTTAAGAGGGTGGGGGGGGGGGACTTTTGGACCACCCTGTATAATAAATAAATATAATATATATTAGATAATATTATATTTTAATTATTATAATAAATTTAAAAAAATGTTATCTTTGAGAAAGACGCCAGCTTCGCCGGCACCACATGCGTTTGCATGTCTCCCATGTGTAACGGGGATTTGGTGAGTGGAATAAAGTAGATAATAAATGTTTGATATATATATTTATTTGTATATGAATGTGTGTGAGTGATTGTTTGTAAGATGTGTACACCTCCAGAGCTAAGATCGGACTCCCCGTGTGACTCTGTGCTAGGGCTTAGTCTGTTAGATTCTTGGTGGGGGAAAGCACCACTAGACAGAAATTCGAGCCTTTGCTAGCCTAAGGTCTACACTGCTTTCCTAGAATATTCTGGACTTGGCTTCCCCGTTACAGACCCCCCTTCTTTGGAGAGTGAGCACCTGCGAACAGGTTACTCCCCGAAGAAGGAAGTAGCCAAGGCAGTGTAGTGTTTGTATTGATTTGGTTTGTGACTTTGAGCTGGAGGTGTATACTTGATACAATGTGTCGCGGAAAGGAGGAGAGACCTTATGAGTTGATGAATTCAAGTGGTCCTGGGATGATGGGTGCTGGTAGCGTGGTGATGGTGACCTGGTTGTTGTTGAGGGATGGTCCTGGCAGTTGGTGGCCAGGCCATTGTTGATTCAGTGATGGTCCTGGCAGTTGGTGACCAGACCATTGTTGATGGGTCCTGAGAGTATAGTATGTTGTGTGTTGTCCTTCAGTCCCGTAAAGAGGTGTTTTGGTGGACTCCTGGTGAACTGTGGTGAGTTGGAGTAATCCACGTGTTGAGTTTAGGTTAAGGTGTGTCTGGAAGATTACGTTCGTGTTAATAGGGTCTCTCTCCGTTCACCTACATTTGTCGGAGTGTGTACCTATTGTGTGTGTGATTACAATATTTTTACACATATCACAATATTATGCTATAACATTTAAATATTATTAAAATAGATTAATTAAAATTACATTATTATTTTTTTTTTTTTTTTTTTATTTTTTCTTATAATTATGAAGTATTTCTTACAATTAGTATTAAATTTTTGTTATTATATTATATACATGTATTTAATATAGTAATAATAAGCTTAGAAGTTATTTTTAAGTTAAACATATACATTTATTTAAATTTACTGTTTCTTATAATTATAATGATTATTATTAGGTCATATGCCTTTGTTTATAATAAAATAATTTCCTCTAATTATTCGGATTCAATTTATTCTTAAATTATTAATTTGAATGAACTACTAACTATTTATCTAGCTTGGTTGAGGATTGTGGAAAGGCTATTACTGAGCATGCTGATATCACGTCTCCCTCTCTCGTTTCTTTTTTTAAATTTTCGTGTTGTGTGGTATTTTAACTGTTTGGTCTAGCCTGTGCATTAGTGAAACCAATGCAAGCAGAATTGAGTTTCTCCGATGGGTTAAGGGTAAAGTGAACGTAGGTTTTCAAGGATAAGGTTATTGGTAAGATTAGTGGGAGTTTTCTATTTTTTTTTTTTTTTTTTTTTTTTTTTCTCTAAAACTTGACAGTGTGCAAAACAATTATGGAATCTTAAATTATATTTTCTTATAACTTAAAATAAAAAAAAATACATGTTTAAGGATAAATTAATTTTATAAGTTTTTCTTATGAATTTATTTGAGATTTAGTTTTTTTTTTTTTTTTTTTTATTAATATTATCAGCACTGTGTGGATGCAAGACAATTGAAATGCTGACTGGTAAATTTACATTAGGTATATCTTCAATGTCTAGATGGATCATTTTACAATGACGTGATTAAATGAATTATTTGCCCGTGTACGGCAAGAAAAAAAAGATTACATCAGGCATAAGATTAAACAGAAATATGATCCAGTAGGTAAGTGTCAAGTATTATTGCAAAATTGCAAGTCTGGTGGGGAATTGGATGTGGCAGGAAAATATGGTTTGGTGGGAAAATTTATGGAAGCTGAAAAAAAATGCATAATGTAATATTATATTAATTAGACGTTGAAGGGGCTTTGACCCTTCATCAGCAATCTGCACGTGCCTCTGTTTAAGGCGTCATTTATCTAAAACAAAAGAATAGTGTTAGTAATGAGATAATAATATGAGCGTCTGAAATTAACCTTGAAGTCATTATTGCAATGAAAGTTCCTGAAAATGATATTTTATTTACAGAAATTAATATTGATGAATGTAGAATTAGGAAAATACTGGAATGATTTTATAATTTAATTATTTCATTTTAAAATTATTTTATTTTTGTCGTGGTCTTAAGGCCATGTGATGAGTTGGTCTTGCATTTGTGTTTGGTTGTAGATTTTGGTTTCTTGCTGTCTGATTATCGTTGTCTGATTCATCGGTACTACCTGATTCATCAGTACTGTCTGATGATGCATCACTCAAGTTTTGATTTTGGTCTGGTGGGGTTGTGAATGGTACTTTATGTTTGCTGTGCCTTTTTATTGCAGGTTTTATTCTGTTTATGTGTACTGTAAGTTTCCTATTGCCTACTTGTAGTTGAACTGTTAATGGACTAATAATACGTGTTATCGCGTGAGGCCCTGTCCATTTACGGGCAAGTTTGTGGACAGTTGCTTTCTTTATTTGGGGTTTATGTAAATATACGAGTTGGCCTTCCTTATAGTTTCTTGTGCTAGTCTTGTAATGTTTGTTGTAGTGGTGTTCTCTCTTTTGAGCCGCTTGAACTTGAAAAGCGTCTGTTTGATCGAATACATCTCTCAGTTTCTTTTTAAGTTCGGCTATTTGTGTTTTGTATTTGGGCCTGTTTGTGGATATATTGTCTACGAAACCAATGTGTCGCATGGGGAAACCGAAAACTATTTCGTGTGGACTAAAGTTTGTGCTTTCATGGTGACTTATGTTGTGTGACATTTGAATTAATTTAACATACTTGTCCCAATCTGTTTGTCTGATGTTAGTGTAATGACTTAGGGAGTTATTAACGCCTTTAAATATATTCTCTACCAAGCCATTTGAACTGGGATGATATGGCGTTGAAAATACTTGTTTGATTTGAAATAATTTGGCCAATTCTGACATTAGTGCGGACGTGAAATTTTTCGCATTATCACTCAGCAGGATGCTAGGGCAGCCTACTACTGAGAATACGTGAGTTAATAGGGCTTTTGCTACTGTTTGGGTTGTTTGATTTTGAAGGGGAATTAAAAATAAAAACCTACTATACTGGTCTATTACAGCTAAAATATATTGGTTTTGGTCTTCTGATTTGGGATATGGCCCACAAATATCCATGGACATGGCTTGAAAACTGTATGATGGTCTTTGAAATTTTCCTAGTTCGGCTGTTTGTTGTCCGTGTGTCTTTCTTTGATTACAGCTGTTACAACTCCTACAAAAATCTTCAATGTCTTTGTACATTCCTGGCCAGTAATAAGTGGTTTGAATTAATTTTAGAGTTTTAAGTCTCGATTGGTGAGCTGCTAAAGCAGGGTTTTCGTGAAATAGGGTCATTATTTTGAATCGTAATGTTTGTGGTGCTAATATCAGTCGTTTGTTGTCTTTAGTGTAGTAAATAAGATTATCTAGTCCGGTTGTGTATTGTTTGGAATTTCGGAGGTTTTGACATTCTACATCGTTGTCTTGGAAAAAATTAATTGTTGGTAAATCTAAGTTGAGTTGTACTTGAGACGTTTGATCTGTATTTGGTTTATTGGCTGATATGTTGCAAATTATTCGTGACAGAGCATCTACATGCTCGATTTTTGAACCGGGGTAGTATTTAATTGTAGCATTTGGTGCTATTTCTTGGAGAATTAATGCCCAATTACATAATCTAGAATTATTGGAATTTCGAATGGACGACAAAAAGGAAAGTGGTTGGTGATCTGTACGGATTTCTATTGGGTAACCCTGTACCCAATAACGAAAATGTTTTAAACTGTCTATTACTGCAAGCGCCTCACGCTCGGTGGCACTGTAACGTGATTCTCTAGGTGTTAACTGACGGCTGTGGTATGCGATTGGACGTTCTTTGTCAATATTTTGGCTTAATATTGCACCTAGTGCAATTTGTGAACAGTCTGTAGTCAAAATAAAAGGATGGTTGTAATTTGGGAATGCTAAAACCGGTGGATTTATTAGTTTTTCTTTTAAGGTTTCAAATGCATTTTGACATTCTTCCGTCCAAACGTATGCTGTATCCTTACGTGTAAGAGCAGTTAGTGGAGTAGCTATTTGTGCAAAGGAATTTACATGCCGTCTAAAATATGTTGTCATACCAAGAAAACGTCTTAATTCTTTTAAATTTTTGGGTGCTGGATATTTCTGAATGACTTCGATTTTCCTTGGATCCGCCGATATACCATCTGCCGTAATTATGTGGCCTAAATATTTAATTTCTTTGAGGAAGAATGTGCATTTTTCTAGTTGGACGTACAAATTTGCTTCTTTAAATTTTTCAAGTGTTTCTACAAGTGATTTTAAATGAGGGAAAATTCCTCCACTCGAGTGAACAACTGCATCGTCAAGGTATACAAATGCATTTCGTCCAATTTGGTTGGCTAATGTGCGGTCCATATATTTTTGAAAGGATTTGGGCGCACTAGAAAGTCCCATAGGTAATTTATTGTAGCAATAGCTTTTGCCTAAGCCTGTGGAAAATGAAGTTTTGTCTTGAGATTCTTTGTCTAAAGCGATTTGATGTAAACCCGAAACTAAGTCTATTGTTGAGTATGTGTCGGCCTTATTTAAGTTACTGAGTGTCTCTGTAATGTTCGGTATATCGTGTGCTTCATCTAAAATTTTTGCGTTTAGTCCTCGTAAATCTACAACTAGTCTATAACGTCGTTTAATGTCTTCTAATGTCATGTCTTGTATATCTATGTGGGGGCCTTCGAAGGCTTTTGGTATTATCCTACAAGGTGCCGACCATGGACTTTGAGATTCTCTCAAAACTCCTGAGTCAACTCCGTCTTGAATAAGTGCTTTCATAATAGGGATTTGTGAATGAGCCAATCTATATGGTTTTTTAAAGACAGGGGTTTCATCTGTGGTATTAATGTGATGGGTGTACCCTACAGCTGTTCCTAATTTGGGATAATTTTCATGAGAAAACACAGAATAAACTGGTTCAAGGCCCTTAACTACTATATCTTGATCTGCTTTGGATAAATGATCTAGTTTCTTTCTAAGGGACTTAATTAATGAAGCTTTTTCTTCGCTTGACATTTTTATTATTGAGTTTGCTTTGTGTTTGTTTGTAGTTGTTATATTGTTGACAGATATCGTGTCAGTTTGCATGGCTTTATCCGATTGTAAATAAGCTTCTGGAATTTGTTCAATATTGGCTATTGGTGTGCGCTTTCTTAAAACTACCTTATAATGATTTGTGTTATAAATTTGAATTGTGTATTTAAATGGGTCATGGACAATTTGAATAGAAGGAGAAATGTATACTCCACTAGGCAAAGTGTCCCCTGATGTTAAAAGTATCGTTTTGTTTGTCCAGTCATTTTGTAACTTTCTAACCTCTATGGTCTTTACTATTTCTGTTCGAGGTGGAAGTTCAAGTTTTAGTCTATTAAACAGTCTAGTTAATGAGAGGTTTGGAAGTGTGCTTGTCCGGGTGTGTCTATTGGTTTGAGTGTGCGAGTCCAGCTGAGTTGTGGAATCTGCTGACCTACAAGTTCGTTGTCCTGTGCTATCTAATAAAGTGTCTAAGTCTGCGTCAGCTTTTTGTTTATCTCCTCTGTTATGATGTTTGTGATGTAGGAGGTTAATCAGCTGTTCCTTTGACCTACTTTTTCTTTGGTCTACAAACTTTATTTTCGTTAACCCCAATGATATTTCTGCGAGTTGAAAGTTGATAATACCATTGTGCTTATTAAAGAAATCTAGGCCTAAAATAAGGTTAAAGTTAGTGTTGTTAAAGTCTGAGACTAAGAATGAATGCGTGAACTGTCTTCTGTGGCCTAAAGTAATGGTTAAATCAGTCTGTCCTTGTACAGTCATAACCTGACCTGTTATACCTTTGAGTGTGACATCTACAGGGTTGATGACTTCAGTCTTAGTTAACAAATTAGGGTGAATAACTGATACCGCTGAACCTGTATCTAGGAGTGTTACAACTGGCATTTTGTTTATCTTTGCTATAATGAGAGCTTGTTTATCTGCTACATTTATTGATGGTATAGTTATTACTGTTGTGTTGCAATTTGGTGTTGTGAATTTATTATTTGTTAGTGGAAATTGTGTGCCTATCGACTTTGTTTGTGGAATTATTTGGGTATGTTTTATGGTGGTTGTTTGTGGTTGAATTTGTTGATGAGTCTTTGTTTGTTGAGATGATTGGTGAGGCGGGGGAAATGAAATATTTATTTGTTCCATCCCCCGCGTGTCTAGTTTAAAAGTTGTTTCAGTTGACTACATTCTACTGCCGTGTGCCCTGTTTGCTTGCAAAATTTACAATATATTGTTTTTGTATATTTGTAGCAATGTCGTGCCTCATGACCTTGTTTGTAGCATAATTGGCAGGTGGTATTTTGTGTGTGTGTTTCTGTGCGCCTTGGTGGTGTTTGGGACCTATTTCGTGGTGTATGAGATCGTCTCCTGTTATATGAAATTGAGGGTGATCGTTCCCTTGAAACTCGGAGAGAATTGTAAGGTGTATTTGACCTATATCTGTTATAGGAGTTATAACTGGACGGCGAACTACCTCTAGAAGAATTAGGTGATTTGTACTGTCTTCTAGGTTTGTTAGGACATTCACTGTGCCAGTGAAATGAATTTTGACAATATTGACATTTAGGCGGTGCTTGATAATGGTTATGTTTATAAGTGTTTAAATTGGGTGTTTTGTACTGTGGGACTTTTATTTTATTATGTTCTTCTGGTGATTGAGACCGTGGTGTGTTGGTGTGTTGTTGTGTTGGGCTTTTGTCCTTTAGCAGAGCGGCTTTATAAGGAAATTCTTCGGGTTTATCAGCAAAGAAGACTTGTTTGGGCTCCGGTTTTGTGGATCCCGGATCCAACCCTAATTCTTGGAGGCTGCAAGCCGTCCGAACAGTGTCGTTGTATGACTTTGGTAACTTGGCTTTTACCAAGTCCCTGAATTTTTGATTAATATTGTTTAGAAACGTTTCCTGAGCCAGGTGATCTAGCATCAAGGAAAACGTTTCTAAAGGGTCAGTTCGAGCTGCTAGATTTAGTTTTGCCGTTATGTGATTAATTTTGTCTGCTAAGGACTTAAGCGTGTCGTGTGGTTCGGGTTTGAGTTGAGTCAACTTTTTGAGAATGTTGTGAGGCTTCTGTTCCTGGTCTGACCGGAACCTTTTCAAAAATGCATTTTTGAGCTCTGCCCAAGTAAAATTATGGTTGTTTAGTTTAAAGGCGTTAAAGAATGTTAGAGCCGCTCCGTCCAGCTTCATTTGGAAGACAGCTTTAAGCTGCCCTTCCGACCAGTCAGAAAGACGGGATGCATTTTCGACACTCTCAAAAATGTGCTCAATGTCAGGGTCTGTGTGGTTACCGGAATATTTGGGGATGGCTTGAACTAAGGTTAAATTTATTTGTTGTGGTGATATGAGTTGGTTCGTGTAGGCTTTGTGTGTAGTTTGAGGTTGTGTGTGTGAAGTTTGAGGTTGTTCTGAGGGTGTTAGTGTTCGTGTTCGCGCATTGCGTTCATGTATGTCATCTAAAATTATATTAAGTGCAACTTTTAAACTAGCTATTTCCTCCTTGGTTTGGCGATAGTCGGTTTTGACCTCTGCGATTGCAGCAGCGACATTAAACTCATTGGCCGTCATATTATCGACGTCCTTTGGACTAACACCTGTCTCAGTCGCTACCTTGTCGAAAAGACGACTGATGTCAACAGGGTCAGTTGGGAGTTCAGGTAAGGATTCCTTAGGGATTAAATATTCCTCAGGAACCCTGAGAGGGTTGTCTTTGGTTTGTTTCTTAATGAATTTTTGTAATTTGGCCCTCATATCTCTTGCGGTCCCGTCATGGTGTATGTCGAGGTCTGTCAGGATCTGAGTTAAAAACTCACACCTTATGTAGGGGAGGTTGGATAGGTTAATAGTTACCTGAGACATTATTATTATTTATTTATTTATTTGATTATGTGTTTTATTTATTTTAAATGTGTATTGGTGAATGTTACGTGTTTTTATTTGTAAGGGAATTTATTGGATTGTGACAAGTGGAAATGTATTATATTGAGGTATGAAAAAATAAAGTGAATAATTTGAAAAATTTGTGATAAATGCAGATAATAGATATTAAAAAATAATTTCTTACCTTATTATTGAATCCTGTGTCCGGTTGTTGGCGTTGATTGTTTTTTTTTTGTTCAGTGCACTCGCGTCTCTGGAGGGGTGTTTTGTTTGTGTTTTAAAAAAAAAGTATGTTAAAAATTAAATGAATGATGTGAAATTAATTGTGTGGGGTGAATCCTCCGCTGCCACCAATGTAACGGGGATTTGGTGAGTGGAATAAAGTAGATAATAAATGTTTGATATATATATTTATTTGTATATGAATGTGTGTGAGTGATTGTTTGTAAGATGTGTACACCTCCAGAGCTAAGATCGGACTCCCCGTGTGACTCTGTGCTAGGGCTTAGTCTGTTAGATTCTTGGTGGGGGAAAGCACCACTAGACAGAAATTCGAGCCTTTGCTAGCCTAAGGTCTACACTGCTTTCCTAGAATATTCTGGACTTGGCTTCCCCGTTACACATGGCCCTTGCGTAGGTCCTGATTATTTAAATATTTGTAAATTATATAATAACCTACTATACTAAAACCCTCATAACCTGGTTTTATAGATATAGAGAGGTAGAGAGTGATGGAGGCGTATGCCTTGTCTCGTGTCGAGTTGATATGTTTTATGTTTCTTAATATACCTTTATTGAACTAAATAATGTGTTTTATTCTTTACGCAACAGTAATTAGGATTAGAGTAAGGATTAGTGATTAGTAAATCGTCAATGTTTTTAAAAATGTCTGTACTTGTAAAGTTATGTATTCACATGGGCGCGGAGGTTTGCGTTCCCGGTCTTCCAGGCTTCGGCGGCGTAATATTGTTGAACAACCCCAGCAAGAAATAAATCAATCAGATGGAGAAGATGATTATATAAGTATACATGGGGATGAGGAGGAAACACCAGATCCGTATACCGTTATTGTTGGTAACAATTCTTACCAAGCGCAAGCGGTAGATAATAAAAAAAAACTTTTAGAAGTTCTAGTAGAACAAAACCGAATGTCCATTCAAAAATTGGATATTTCAAGTCCGAATACATCGAAAAGTGATAATAATTATCATATTATTCCTGATTTTAACAAAAATTTATCGCCGTTTAAGGGCAACGAAAATATGGGCGAAAACGCCCTGAACTTTGGGCAAGCAAAAATTGGCATTTTCACAAAGACAATGCACCGGCACATACATCTCTGGTTGTCCGCGAATTTTTGACATCCACACAAATAAATGCTCTTCCCTATCCCTCTAACTCAGCAGACCTGGATCCCTGCGACTTTTTTGTCTCCTCAAAAACCAAGTTGAAAGGTAAGAGATTTGAAGCTGTTGAAGAGATTCAAACTACATATATCGCAGGAGGTCCTAAGTACTATTTTTTAATTAATACAGAAGGTGTTTTGAAGAGTGTAAAAGAAGATGGGGAAAGTGTATAACTGCAGATGGGGATTATTTAGAAGAAGTTATTTTCTTAGTTTAAAGTTTTAATAAATACAGCTTTAAAAAAAAAGTAATAAAATAAAAATGAGTTTGAGGACTTTTGGGTAGCACTTCGTATTTCTATGGAGCAAAAAAAACTAAATCGAACGTCGGATGAAAACCGAACATCGGGTGAACAGGGTTACCGACATGACAGAAAATTTCTCTACAAAGATTCCCGTGAAGAAAGGAAGAAAATTGACAAGTTAGCTCCAGTACGTAAGGTATTTGAAGCCCTGATGCCCAAGAGCATTACACTGCATCCAAATATACGATCATAGACGAAAAGCTGGAAGCTTTCAGAGGAAGATGCAACTTTCGGCAATAAATACCATCAAAACCGCCTAAGTATGGAAAATGGCCGACTCAAGGGCATATCCTTAAATATGGAAATTTATGCAGGCAAACAACTGGTTCACCAGTTATCCATTGTCAGAAGAACTACTTCGTAACAAACTTACAATGGTGGGCAGATGTCGAAAAAAAAAATGTTTTTGGCGCTTAAAAAAAAAAGAACTGCTTCTAACAATTACAACACAAAAAACCCTCTGTTCCGTCAAGTGAATTCTTCTTTCACAGCAATCGCACCTTAGTTGGCTAATATATATAAATATATGAAAACACAAACAAATGTGTGATTCTTTTATCAACAATGCACCACACCACAACGCTGATATTGATGAGACGACTGGTAATGCACAAAAAAACCTGAATTGATTACTTTCTACAACCTTAAGCAATCAGAAGTCGACAAAGAAGACCAGCTTTGTTCGACTTACAATGTGGCAAGACATACAAGAAGTTGGCCAATGGTGGTCTTCTACTCCATGTTGAACGTCGCAGCTATCAATAGTTTGGTCATTTATGCCTCCATTACGCAGGATGTTGTACGAAGACGTATATTCCTTAAATCGCTCTCCCACGAATCGGTCGAATGCCAAGTAAAAAAGACTTTATACGAAAACAATGCTTCTCGAGTTGTCCATAAGGGTAAAGAAACTTTACAAAATCCTTTTTCCATTTGTAAATCCCTTCCTATTTGTAAATGGGTTGACAATAAAATAGTGCTAATAGGAAGCACCTAAATTGTTATTTCATTTCAATCACTCTTGGGTTTACGTGATAATATATAAACAATTTAAAAATGACGAAATAATTTAATGTCTATTTTATATGTATGTTTTATACAGGACTATGCTTAATTATTGTATTATTTTTGCTATAATAATAAACATTTGTATGTTTTAAGTGTTATTAGTATTATTAATAGTCAAAGGCCTTGAAAGAAATATATAGAATGTGGACAAAAGAGGGTTGAATGCATAGTGTAGAGGTGGGGTAAGGCCCGATCGTACTCGACTCGTCTCTCTCTTTCGGCGACTTTTTTTTTGTTTCCCGAACGTCTAGTTCCAAACAAGTGTAGAAAAGATTTCGTACGTCCTGAAGACTATCTGTGGGTTTTAAAAGAATTTTCTGATGAAGAAGCTCTTGGCGATGGGGACAGCGCATCTGATATCGATGAGTCTGAGTGCATTGAACATTCTGATCATCACACTGAGTCAGAAGTAGAAGAAAACGTTTGTGAAATTGTTCAATCTCCGAGGTCTCATCAAGCTTCTCCAGATTTGCTAATCAATTCTAATGATGAATATGAAGTTAGTAATGAAGGTAAGGATGATTTTTTTACTAACACTATTTACAACACGAAAATGGTAAAAGGGGAGGTTGTGAAAGAACCTAGTGAAATTTATAAGTGGAAGAGAACGCCCGTAAGGAGCAAATTCTCAAGAACTCCTAGTAAAAATATATTGAAAACCATTTTTTCCTTTTTCTAAACATTGTGATAATGTTAATGACGAACTTTCTGCTCTACTGCAAATTATTGATATTAGTAGAATTGATTCTCTCGTAGAGTATACAAATATTTATCATCAACAGATTAGGACTGATGACCCTAAAACAATCTCTAAAAGAAGCATGAACAATACCGATAGAGCAGAAATATTAGCTTATTTGGGTATTTTATACTTATTGGGATGCAAAAAAAATGTCCAAAATTAATCTTGCAAGAAGCGTGGGCAAAAGACGGTACCGGTGTATTTTTTTTTTTTTAAATTTTATTGATTAACACAACAACAAAATTTACATTGCAACAAGTGATAATGCTAGTAAACAAATCATATACCTAATTCATTTTTATATGAATTATTTAACTCTTGTAATAATTTTTTTATTTGCGTTCTTCTGCACTACAACACATATTAATAAATATCTAATGTATATGTATATATTTTTTTTCTTTTGAGAACAAGATGCAGTCCAATAGACGGATGAGTGATATTTGGTATCATTTTACAAAAGAGGACGGAAAAGGAAAATGCCGTTACTGCCACACTGTCATATCGATATCTTCTGGGTCTATTTCGAACCTCAAGAGGCACCTAAAACAAAAACATCCAACAATTCCGTTGGAGAGAGGAGAATCTTCTAGCTCAGCAACAGCAAGCCGCTCAAGATCCCCATCAACAGCTTCTTCAGGCTCAGGTCAGATTATTCTTTCTTCTCCTCCTCCGGTGGTCTCTACTTCCACGGAGAGTTCACCCAGGGTATCTTCAATACCTGGACCATGCCCAACCTTTGCTCCTCCAGCGGAAATTTTACCTCAACCTATCAATCTTATGACTAGATATGTTGAGGTAAACAAACCGCTTCCTCCAAGCAAGGTTCGTGCATTTGACATGCAGGTGTTAAGAATGGTGTGCAAGGAGTACCATCCATTCTCCATAGTTGAGGATGAAGAGTTTAAGAGACTTGTGAAGATGCTTTGTCCGTCCTACAACTTACCTAGCCGGAAGACATTATCAAATGCACTGATAACTACAGTGTATAATGATCTTCTGGCTAAGGTTAAGTTGGTGTTAGTTGCCGCCAAGACAATTTGCCTTACGTAAGATGGATGGACCAACATTAATAATACTTCATTTTATGCATTAACTGCCCACTACTTAACAGAGAACACTAAAATGCAATCCCTTTTATTAGAGTGTTCAGAATTCAATGAGAGACACACCGCCTTGAACATTTCTGAGTGGATAACAGATGTGTTGAAAAAGTTTGACATCCAGAATAAAGTAGTGGCAATTGTGACGGATAATGCGGCAAACATGAAAGCTGCCTCTGCCAATTTAAAGCTGAGGCACTTACCATGTTTTGCACATTCCCTCAACTTAATTGTTCAGAATGCTATTGCTCAGTCAATAAAAGAAACTGTCCAGTTTTTCAAGAAAAGCTCCCACGCTCTTTCTAAATTACATGACATGCAAATTAGTTTAAAGAAAAGTAATTTAAAACTGAAGCAGGATGTCCCAACGAGGTGGAATACGACATTTTTAATGCTAGATCGTTTTATTTATAACAAGGAGCCAATCGTGTCGACCCTGGCACTTCTAGGGATGCCGAATGATTTCTATGATGCAGATTCGGACATCATGAGTTATAACACACAACAGAACACAATTTTATAAAATAATATTTTTAACACTTGACTTAATGAGTCAGTGGTTCTGCCATCTAATGATAATCAGGTATGTACAGAGTGATAAACAACATTTAGTCCAATGTACGTTAGGACAAAGAGATATTTCACTTGGATTCAGTAATAAATAAATAAATTTAAGTGAGTAACCAAAAGAGTGCCGAAATATATAAGCATATGGTCGTTCTGTTTTATAATGTTTGTATTGCGCACTATATGACAATGTGTGTTCACACATTGTTTCATACAGCAATACAATTCTAGTCAATTAATTGCCAAATTTCTTCATTCTTTCCCCCCTGTTTGAACAGATAACGATGTCACCTATGACACATTATCACACCTGACCGAAGGCGACGTTATAAGGCTCATTCCGGCCGTGGGCCCTTGCAAAAGGTTTTTAGTGGAACTAGAAAAATTTAAATCCAAGCACGGAAAATTGAATGTGAGTATAATACGTTATACTTAAATATTATCTTGTTTTTTTAAACATTGCATTCTTTAGTTGTTTATTAAGTTATTGAGTATTTTTATACTTTTTAAAAAATCTTTAAATAATTTAATGTTATTTAGTAATACCAATATATCCCTTTTTATATGAGACTTCATGTACGCCGACTTATTTTCTTCAATGTTGCTAATTATTTTTACTTTGTTTTGTGTAGACACGGGAACGGCAAGAATATGCGGACTTGGATGCCAGTATTGATGGGCATTCGTCCAGTGTAACTGAATCTCCAACAGCTTCCTTGCTAAGGCATTTTATCAGCCACGAGTTAGGCCTAGACTCGGCTGAAAATCCTCATCAGATGGTTTGCTCGTAAGCGACCAATTTACTCCTTTAACTTCGTCATCTCCACAAGTTGCGGCTCGTCCAAAATGGAAGGAGATTCACGAGCACATCAATATCTTCCAAGATGACATAGTGAGTATTACATTTTAAAATAAATATATTATAATCAATCCTGGGCAAACAGCGGCAGTAAAATGAACCTATTGGTTTTCTAAACTTATATTACCAATATTTTATCTCCCTTAAAAATGCTATATATTTTAGTAAAATTTAAGTAATAAACTTTCATTGCGTTAGAGGTCTTCAATTATGAAAAGAAATCGATCGTTCATAACCTGCAACTTGTAACGTTTCTTTTCTTATTCACATAATTTTTTCACTTTGATTTTCTTGATTTATCTTAAATAATACTTTCTTAATTTATTGTTTCTTAAAATGTTTGCAAATTCCGTTAATTGTTTTTTGTTTTTTTTTTAGTAATTTCTTAGTAAGTAAATAAATAAATTGTTCAATTGTTTTATGCATTAATTCATTCAAAAGTCTTGTCAGGTAGATGCCTCTAGATTTTTTTTTTTTTTTTTTTTGCTGGTTCACCGTTATTATAGATTCAGTTAATAAAATTCAATTTAGCCGCCAAGTTGCATAAATAACTATTTTTCACAATCAATAGTGGTTTTTTTTTAATAATAAATTAGTAATTTTTGTACAATTAATAGTAATTTTTTTGTAAAACCCTTATTTCAACTGCCACTTATAAGTCTATGACTTAGAGAGTCTATGACCGGAGACCTATCTTATTGTGCAAATGTATTTTTATAATTAAAGTGGCATTCCCCTCCCGCCTTTAAATTTGAATTTAGGAATGAAAGAATATACTGTTGCATTTTATGTTAACTTTATTAAAAAACCATTGTGTTGTGACAGTTTATACTTGCTTTTGTTTCAGTTGGCCACTTTCTTTGGCTCAACATTAGAAGGACAGCACCTGCTAAACGAAAAAACTATAGGCACCCAGGACAGATCCCGTCTGGGGACAACTCTCCTCAGGGCAATTCTAGATGAGAACCCTAACCGGCTACTCACAAAGCAAGAATTTGGGAAACTGGCACAGTTGATATCTACTCACTTTCCATCGGAACCAGCACACATTTACTATCACTTCGGACCAAAGAAAAGGGCCACTGGCATTCTTCAGCAATGTTATGAGTCGTTGAGAACAAAGTACAGGGCCCAAGGCCTGATATCTCCAGCGAGAAGACGTTCCTCATGCTCCTCGAAAAGGTCTGTAGTCGAAATTCAAATGGTATAGTGAGAGAACACCTGCAGTGGCTCGAAGGAAACGTGTCCCAGGACGAAGAAGAAGAGACAAATGGTATAGCGAGAGAACACCTGCAGTGGCTCGAAGGAAACGTGTCCCAGGACGAAGAAGAAGAAGAGACAAATGGTATAGTGAGAGAACACCTGCAGTGGCTCGAAAGAAACGTGTCCCAGGACGAAGAAGAAGAGACAAATGATATAGTGAGAGAACACCGGCAGTGGCTCGAAGGAAACGTGTCCCAGGACGAAGAAGAAGAGACAAATGATATAGTGAGAGAACACCTGCAGTGGCTCGAAGGAAACGTGTCCCAGGACGAAGAAGAAGAGGAGACAAATGGTAAGTGAGAGAACACCTGCAGTGGCTCGAAGGAAACGTGTACCAGGACGAGGAAGAAGAGACAAATGATATAGTGAGAGAACACCTGCAGTGGCTCGAAGGAAACGTGTCCCAGGACGAAGAAGAAGAGGAGACAAATGGTAAGTGAGAGAACACCTGCAGTGGCTCGAAGGAAACGTGTACCAGGACGAGGAAGAAGAGACAAATGATATAGTGAGCGAACACCTGCAGTGGCTCGAAGGAAACGTGTCCCAGGACGAAGAAGAATAGACAAATGATATAGTGAGAGAACACCTGCAGTGGCTCGAAGGAAACGTGTCCCAGGACGAAGAAGAAGAGACAAATGATATAGTGAGAGAACACCTCCAGTGGCTCGAAGGAAACGTGTCCCAGGACGAAGAAGAAGAGACAAATGATATAGTGAGAGAACACCTGCAGTGGCTCAAAGGAAACGTGTCCCAGGACGAAGAAGAAGAGACAAATGATATAGTGAGAGAACACCTCCAGTGGCTCGAAGGAAACGTGTCCCAGGACGATGAAGAAGAGACAAATGATATAGTGAGAGAACACCTGCAGTGGCTCAAAGGAAACGTGTCCCAGGACGAAGAAGAAGAGACAAATGATATAGTGAGAGAACACCTGCAGTGGCTCGAAGGAAACGTGTCCCAGGACGAAGAAGAAGAGACAAATGATATAGTGAGAGAACACCTGCAGTGGCTCGAAGGAAACGTGTCCCAGGACGAAGAAGAAGAAGAGACAAATGGTATAGTGAGAGAACACCTGCAGTGGCTCGAAGGAAACGTGTCCCCGTGGACAATTGTTGCCCAACACTGGGAAAGTGCAACACAACAACGCCTGAAAGAGGTCAAACAACCAGGAACCGTCGTAGAGTATTTGAAGAAGTACCCTGCCTTAAGGATTAATTGATGAATCATAGACTATTTACCAAGTCATGGACATACTATAAACTGCAGTACACCGAAAGATAAGAGGATATCTATGTTTACCAGATCACTTTTTCCAGTGATCTTTGTTTCAAAGATCACTGCTAATTCGTTCCCTGTGATACATAGACAGCCCCATCTATGTTTCATAACCAGATATCTTATTTCCTCAATATAGACATGTTTCATGTGCAAATTCATAATGCAAGAATCATAGAAATAACATTCTATGAAACACAGTACCTAACCCCGAGTGACCAATTTTAACCTATAAACTATGATTCATATGATTTTATACTTGTTTTATTTGAAAATGTTTTTCAGTGTACGTCGGTCTGACGCGTACATGAGAGAGGCAAAAGCAGAAAAAGGGGTAGAGAGATAGGAGGCAGTGGCGAGGAAGGACGAGAGAGGGGAGATGACATTTAAAAACGCGGGAAAAGGATCCAGGTATAGGAAAGTTGCGGGAAAGGAAAAGGGAGCTGGCGGGAAGTTTAAATTGAACCTTCAAAACTTAACACTCATTGTCCCTCGGTATTTAAGGTTTTGCAGCTTCAAATGGATGGATAGATAGATTTAAAACCCGCCACAATATTGTTTTTCCGTGGTAGGCTGTGAAATAGTAACTTTAGAGCCTAAAAAACATAGCTAAAATCCATTTTTTCATTACGTGGACTTGAAAAATCTTTTTATTACTCCTAGCTGTAAAGAAAAAATCTTTTACGTCCTAGGCACTAAAAGATTTTTTCTTTACGGCGGGTAGTTGTCAAAACTTCCGTTAGTAGTGCTGCAGTCTTTGTAAAAATGCTTCTAGTACGATAAAAATCCGCTAGATGTCAATGCGTTTTGTTTATCTTTTCTTATAGTGTAACCTCATTTTAAGGTTTCTTTTTTTAAGTCTTAAGTATGTACTAATATTTGTTATTATTATAGATTGATTAGTGATTAATATTTAATGTTTTTTCATTGTCTGCTACCTCGGAAAAAATAGCATATGCTACGCGACTTTGAAGTGTTTTTTCTTTACCTTGGCAATATTTACTGTCTCGCTTCGCTCGACAGTAAATGTAATTGCCGCGGTAAAGAAAAAACTCACTTCACAGCCTTGTAACATAATATACTATTACAGAGTTATAAACGGCGAATCCAAGGATGTCAATTTGGAATGCGTAAAAACGTGGAGAAGACCTGTACTCCAGGACATCAACAAACTACGAATTAAAGGATATTTTTAACTTAGACGAAACAGACCTTTTTTTATAATGTCTTTCCAAATAAGATTTTCTGTTTAAAAAGGAGAGAACTGCCACGGAGGAAAACTTAGCAAGTTATGACTAACAGTTTTACAAATGACGAACACCGACGGCTCGGAAAAACTCGAACCACTAGTGATTAAAAAGTGAAAAAAAAGCCAAAAATCAAACACTTCCCCATGCGTTCTTCTTTTATAAAGGCAGCGGCTACCTTTCTTATAATTGTGAGTAAACCTTTACGCAGTGATCGAATATAAGTTTAAGTTAGAAGGTTTAAGAGTTGTACAAAGGATCTGTAGTTATTATGGAAGAATTAATAGTGCTCTAAGGAGTACCATCCATTCTCCATAGTTGAGGATGAAGAGTTTAAGCGGCTTGTGAAGATGCTTTGTCCGTTCTACAACTTACCTAGCCGGAAGACATTATCAAATGCACTGATAACTACAGTGTATAATGATCTTCTGGCTAAGGTTAAGTTGGTGTTAGTTGCCGCCAAGACAATTTGCCTTACGTAAGATGGATGGACCAACATTAATAATACTTCATTTTATGCATTAACTGCCCACTACTTAACAGAGAACACTAAAATGCAATCCCTTTTATTAGAGTGTTCAGAATTCAATGAGAGACACACCGCCTTGAACATTTCTGAGTGGATAACAGATGTGTTGAAAAAGTTTGACATCCAGAATAAAGTAGTGGCAATTGTGACGGATAATGCGGCAAACATGAAAGCTGCCTCTGCCAATTTAAAGCTGAGGCACTTACCATGTTTTGCACATTCCCTCAACTTAATTGTTCAGAATGCTATTGCTCAGTCAATAAAAGAAACTGTCCAGTTTTTCAAGAAAAGCTCCCACGCTCTTTCTAAATTACATGACATGCAAATTAGTTTAAAGAAAAGTAATTTAAAACTGAAGCAGGATGTCCCAACGAGGTGGAATACGACATTTTTAATGCTAGATCGTTTTATTTATAACAAGGAGCCAATCGTGTCGACCCTGGCACTTCTAGGGATGCCGAATGATTTCTATGATGCAGATTCGGACATCATGAGTTATAACACACAACAGAACACAATTTTATAAAATAATATTTTTAACACTTGACTTAATGAGTCAGTGGTTCTGCCATCTAATGATAATCAGGTATGTACAGAGTGATAAACAACATTTAGTCCAATGTACGTTAGGACAAAGAGATATTTCACTTGGATTCAGTAATAAATAAATAAATTTAAGTGAGTAACCAAAAGAGTGCCGAAATATATAAGCATATGGTCGTTCTGTTTTATAATGTTTGTATTGCGCACTATATGACAATGTGTGTTCACACATTGTTTCATACAGCAATACAATTCTAGTCAATTAATTGCCAAATTTCTTCATTCTTTCCCCCCTGTTTGAACAGATAACGATGTCACCTATGACACATTATCACACCTGACCGAAGGCGACGTTATAAGGCTCATTCCGGCCGTGGGCCCTTGCAAAAGGTTTTTAGTGGAACTAGAAAAATTTAAATCCAAGCACGGAAAATTGAATGTGAGTATAATACGTTATACTTAAATATTATCTTGTTTTTTTAAACATTGCATTCTTTAGTTGTTTATTAAGTTATTGAGTATTTTTTATACTTTTTAAAAAATCTTTAAATAATTTAATGTTATTTAGTAATACCAATATATCCCTTTTTATATGAGACTTCATGTACGCCGACTTATTTTCTTCAATGTTGCTAATTATTTTTACTTTGTTTTGTGTAGACACGGGAACGGCAAGAATATGCGGACTTGGATGCCAGTATTGATGGGCATTCGTCCAGTGTAACTGAATCTCCAACAGCTTCCTTGCTAAGGCATTTTATCAGCCACGAGTTAGGCCTAGACTCGGCTGAAAATCCTCATCAGATGGTTTGCTCGTAAGCGACCAATTTACTCCTTTAACTTCGTCATCTCCACAAGTTGCGGCTCGTCCAAAATGGAAGGAGATTCACGAGCACATCAATATCTTCCAAGATGACATAGTGAGTATTACATTTTAAAATAAATATATTATAATCAATCCTGGGCAAACAGCGGCAGTAAAATGAACCTATTGGTTTTCTAAACTTATATTACCAATATTTTATCTCCCTTAAAAATGCTATATATTTTAGTAAAATTTAAGTAATAAACTTTCATTGCGTTGAAGGTCTTCAATTATGAAAAGAAATCGATTGTTCATAACCTGCAACTTGTAACGTTTCTTTTCTTATTCACATAATTTTTTCACTTTGATTTTCTTGATTTATTTTAAATAATACTTTCTTAATTTATTGTTTCTTAAAATGTTTGCAAATTCCGTTAATTGTTTTTTGTTTTTTTTTTAGTAATTTCTTAGTAAGTAAATAAATAAATTGTTCAATTGTTTTATGCATTAATTCATTCAAAAGTCTTGTCAGGTAGATGCCTCTAGATTTTTTTTTTTTTTTTTTTGCTGGTTCACCGTTATTATAGATTCAGTTAATAAAATTCAATTTAGCCGCCAAGTTGCATAAATAACTATTTTTCACAATCAATAGTGGTTTTTTTTTAATAATAAATTAGTAATTTTTGTACAATTAATAGTAATTTTTTTGTAAAACCCTTATTTCAACTGCCACTTATAAGTCTATGACTTAGAGAGTCTATGACCGGAGACCTATCTTATTGTGCAAATGTATTTTTATAATTAAAGTGGCATTCCCCTCCCGCCTTTAAATTTGAATTTAGGAATGAAAGAATATACTGTTGCATTTTATGTTAACTTTATTAAAAAACCATTGTGTTGTGACAGTTTATACTTGCTTTTGTTTCAGTTGGCCACTTTCTTTGGCTCAACATTAGAAGGACAGCACCTGCTAAACGAAAAAACTATAGGCACCCAGGACAGATCCCGTCTGGGGACAACTCTCCTCAGGGCAATTCTAGATGAGAACCCTAACCGGCTACTCACAAAGCAAGAATTTGGGAAACTGGCACAGTTGATATCTACTCACTTTCCATCGGAACCAGCACACATTTACTATCACTTCGGACCAAAGAAAAGGGCCACTGGCATTCTTCAGCAATGTTATGAGTCGTTGAGAACAAAGTAGAGGGCCCAAGGCCTGATATCTCCAGCGAGAAGACGTTCCTCATGCTCCTCGAAAAGGTCTGTAGTCGAAATTCAAATGGTATAGTGAGAGAACACCTGCAGTGGCTCGAAGGAAACGTGTCCCAGGACGAAGAAGAAGAGGCAAATGGTATAGTGAGAGAACACCTGCAGTGGCTCGAAGGAAACGTGTCCCAGGACGAAGAAGAAGAGACAAATGGTATAGCGAGAGAACACCTGCAGTGGCTCGAAGGAAACGTGTCCCAGGACGAAGAAGAAGAAGAGACAAATGGTATAGTGAGAGAACACCTGCAGTGGCTCGAAGGAAACGTGTCCCAGGACGAAGAAGAAGAGACAAATGATATAGTGAGAGAACACCGGCAGTGGCTCGAAGGAAACGTGTCCCAGGACGAAGAAGAAGAGACAAATGATATAGTGAGAGAACACCTGCAGTGGCTCGAAGGAAACGTGTCCCAGGACGAAGAAGAAGAGGAGACAAATGGTAAGTGAGAGAACACCTGCAGTGGCTCGAAGGAAACGTGTCCCAGGACGAGGAAGAAGAGACAAATGATATAGTGAGAGAACACCTGCAGTGGCTCGAAGGAAACGTGTCCCAGGACGAAGAAGAAGAGGAGACAAATGGTAAGTGAGAGAACACCTGCAGTGGCTCGAAGGAAACGTGTACCAGGACGAGGAAGAAGAGACAAATGATATAGTGAGAGAACACCTGCAGTGGCTCGAAGGAAACGTGTCCCAGGACGAAGAAGAAGAGACAAATGATATAGTGAGAGAACACCTGCAGTGGCTCGAAGGAAACGTGTCCCAGGACGAAGAAGAAGAGACAAATGATATAGTGAGAGAACACCTGCAGTGGCTCGAAGGAAACGTGTCCCAGGACGAAGAAGAAGAAGAGACAAATGGTATAGTGAGAGAACACCTGCAGTGGCTCGAAGGAAACGTGTCCCCGTGGACAATTGTTGCCCAACACTGGGAAAGTGCAACACAACAACGCCTGAAAGAGGTCAAACAACCAGGAACCGTCGTAGAGTATTTGAAGAAGTACCCTGCCTTAAGGATTAATTGATGAATCATAGACTATTTACCAAGTCATGGACATACTATAAACTGCAGTACACCGAAAGATAAGAGGATATCTATGTTTACCAGATCACTTTTTCCAGTGATCTTTGTTTCAAAGATCACTGCTAATTCGTTCCCTGTGATACATAGACAGCCCCATCTATGTTTCATAACCAGATATCTTATTTCCTCAATATAGACATGTTTCATGTGCAAATTCATAATGCAAGAATCATAGAAATTACATTCTATGAAACACAGTACCTAACCCCGAGTGACCAATTTTAACCTATAAACTATGATTCATATGATTTTATACTTGTTTTATTTGAAAATGTTTTTCAGTGTACGTCGGTCTGACGCGTACATGAGAGAGGCAAAAGCAGAAAAAGGGGTAGAGAGATAGGAGGCAGTGGCGAGGAAGGACGAGAGAGGGGAGATGACATTTAAAAACGCGGGAAAAGGATCTAGGTATAGGAAAGTTGCGGGAATGGAAAAGGGAGCTGGCGGGAAGTTAAAATTGAACCTTCAATACTTAACATACATTTTCCCTCGGTATTTAAGGTTTTGCAGCTTCAAATTGATGGATAGATAGATTTAAAACCCGCCACAATATTGTTTACAGAGTTATAAACGGCGAATCCAAGGATGTCAATTTGGAATGCGTAAAAACGTGGAGAAGACCTGTACTCCAGGACATCAACAAACTACGAATTAAAGGATATTTTTAACTTAGACGAAACAGACCTTTTTTATAATGTCTTTCCAAATAAGATTTTCTGTATAAAAAGGAGAGAACTGCCACGGAGGAAAACTTAGCAAGTTATGACTAACAGTTTTACAAATGACGAACACCGACGGCTCGGAAAAACTCGAACCACTATTGATTGAAAAGTGAAAAAAAGCCAAAAATCAAACACTTCCCCATGCGTTCTTCTTTTTTAAAGGCAGCGGCTACTTTTCTTATAATTGTGAGTAAACCTTTACGCAGTGATCGAATATAAGTTTAAGTTAGAAGGTTTAAGTGTTGTACAAAGGATCTGTAGTTATTATGGAAGAATTACTAGTGCTCTGGGGGTTCCACCACTTGCTGCAAAATTTTGAAGGTAAATTAAAAAATTACTCCCTTTTTGTTACAAAAACATTATAATAATGTAATTTTTTTAAAAAAATATTCTTCATTGGTTTCATTAATAATTGTTACTTGAGGCTATAGGCGCTGTGCAAATTAAATGACTTCCTAAAGCACATCAACTTATAACTTTTGACAAGTTTCCTTATAAATCTTTTAACTACAATATATATATATATATATCCCTGAATTGTTGAAGTCTGCACTAAAAGTCCCAAATACAAGGGACAGAATAGCTTTACACAACAAATTGACTGAATATTTTGTTAAAGGATAGGACGATATCACGCAATGCCCCAAATGAAAGTGATGTAAATCTACAATGTTATATTTTTAAAATTTAATTTTTTTAAATTAAATTAATTCATATTAATTTTAATATAAATTTATAAAGTATTAATTTTACATTTAATTGCTTAAAGTTAGTTTTTAATTTAATTTATTCTAATTTCGGTCAATCTGGAATAATTGGCTGATCTATATCTTACAATTGTCCGATTTGCTTGCAATTTTCCGGTTCCTTTATTCCTTGTTATACTTATGGTTTCATTTGCCTTCTACCATATCGTATATTAAAATTTACTTCAATTTAAACATTAATTATTTATGTTAGATTGTTAACAGGAAATCATCTTGGATAAATCTCTGTTGATTTCTGATGAGTGTCGCACTTCACAGAGGAGTGACCAAGTATTAACGTTTGAGGTGATACCGGTAGTAGATGACACTAATTTAGTTGATGTTAATTTTGATGGAGCACTCATAGGCAGATGAACTAATCCTGTAGGTAGTATTTTTTTTAAATAACAATTTTATTTATTTTCTATTGTAATATTATTTATTTTTTACTTCATTTTCTTTAAACTTTTCTACATTTATTTTATCTGTGAATTTAATGACATATGGCCTAAATTCCTAATTCAAGAGTAGATATTTATTATTTGTATTATTCTGTATTTATGTTACAGTTACTTAGAGCCCTACGAGGGGAGGATCATTATTGGACTTTATAAGTCAAACACTGAAGGAATCCTATCTGACGACGCCAGCTCTGTGCTGGTTGAGGGATTGATAAAAAAAAACCTATGAGACAAACGTACATCTGACAGGAGATAGATACAGTCAGCTGGCGCAAGACATAGTTCGAGTGTTCCCCAAAGAGGATACGATATTAAAATTATTTCTAACATTAACTTGCTTCTATGTCTTACAGTATCTTGCTTAAGTTACATAAAATCAAATATTAAGTTTTTTTTGTTTAACAGCGCACATATTACTTGCCTCCATTCACTGCTGGTGTTGAGCAGACTAATGTCAGGGGAAAGCTGTTTGACAAATATAAAAACTTCGGGAAGATTCTGAGAAAAGCAAAGTTAATTACCCCCAAAAGAACAAAAAGGTCCAGGTCTGGTTCACTCAGCAGAAGTGAAGACGCTGATGACAACTGTTCCCCTGCCTCATTGAGGTAAAGTCCACGTTGAAGATAGGCCTTTGACAGAAGAGGAGACCTTAATAATCCGGCAGTTACACGGTGCAGCAAGGTCCCCTGGCCAACTGTAGTCGATCTCTGGGGACAGACCTGCGAAGCAAGGAAGATTTTGACCAAAAGTTATAAGATGATTGATGAGATATTCAGTGAACTGCCGGTTCTGAAACAGCCGCTGCGGGCTATAACTTAGTATGCAAATTGACTTACTCATTAACTAATTAACTTCTTTCATAAGTGGTTGGGCTTAAGCCTGCCCTAAACGGAACGGGAATAAAAAATATTGGTATGTGGACTGTAGGTTTAACGGGTAAGTTTGCGGAAAAGGGCGCTAAGCTAATACGGCATGTACATGGTAGAGTACCTGATAGTCTGACTCCTGACATATACCGAAATACCAGGGCGTAACAGAGTCTGGAATTAATTGTGTAGTAACCTAACCATGTACCTGTGAAAGCGGGAAAAACAAACCTATCTGAATGTGTGTGTGCATGTAAAGTGTACCTAACTAAATGTAAATAAAATTATACTTATCGGGGGGATGCCCTTAGGTATACGGGTTGGTGAGAGATTTTCGAAGTCTCGACGAAGATGTATAGAGCGGTGCGGGACAGCTGGCGTAACCTCTCACCTCTGAGTTCGCTATGCAACTAACGGTTTACGATCTATTGATGACATATATCGATCCTCCCTTCTCTCGTCCTAAGGAATCGATATAACGGAATCGAGAGCAAAAATTCTTATTCTCGTATTGATAAACGTACGTTTTATCAGCGGCGCAAACATACTCCCCCGCTCAGGAAACCTTTTCCTGAGAGAACAAAATAAAAATCTTCTAAAAACCCTAGTTAACAACTTGCAGCTAGGGCAAAATGCGACGGAGGAAAAAAAAGTATAAAAAAAAAAAAAAACGAAAATAAATGAACCTTTGTTCAACGGTGATAAGAAAAGAACTCACTTCGATGAGGGAAAAAAGAAAGAGAAAAAAAAAAATATAAAAAATGAAATTAATGATTAACACGAAAGTTACTGTGTAGGGAGTGGACAAAGCTTGACCACTGGCCTACGATATAGTTTGCCTTTCGATCTTACTGTGGCGACACGGGTCACTCCATCTTTCCCCGGATGAACGACCTCTACAATGCCAAGTGGCCAAGTCAAAGGGGCAGAGTGGTCATTACGGATTATGACGATGGTACCAACTGTGATAGGCTTACTTTGAGTATTCCATTTTTCTCGGGTTTGAAGTGTGTGAAGGTACTCGACGTGCCATCGTTTCCAGAAGTCCTGGGTCATCCTTTCCAGCAACTGGTAACGAGTCAAACGGTTAATAGGAATATTTTCTACATTAGGAGAAGGAATATGACCTAGAGGTGAACCTGAGAGAAAATGAGCGGGAGTTAAAGCAACCGGATCATTAGGATCAGAACTTAGAGTACATAGAGGACGTGAATTTAATAACGCTTCTACTTGAGCCAGTAAAGTATTGAGTTCTTCATAAGTCAAAACTTGACTACCTATTGCTTTAGTTAAATGAGTTTTAGTACTCTTGATATTACTTTCCCATATACCATTCATATGTGGGGCAGACGGTACTTGTTGGCTCCAAGTAATGCGTTGGGAAGACAGTTCATGACCAACAGCGGTTATGTAATCTTTAGAAGTAAGAAGTTCATAAACTGCGTCTAAGTGGTTTCGAGCGCCAATAAAATTCGTTGCTCCGTCGGAGTAGAAAGTGTGTACTGGACCTCGCCTCGCGAGGAAGCGTTTAAGAGCGTTTAAAAAAGTAGGTGTACTTAAGTCCGTCGCAAGTTCCAGATGAACTGCTTTGGTAGACAAACAAATAAATAATGACAAGTAAGCTTTATGTGTACGGACACCTCTTCTCTTAGAAAAAACTATATTATATGGACCAGCATAATCGACTCCAGTGTGCAAGAAAGGTTTGACTTCTGTGACTCGTTCCTTAGGTAAGTCACCCATGATAGGGTAGGGGGCATGAGGTTTGTGTTTAAAGCAAATGTTACACGAACCTATGCGTTTACGAGCGATGTCTCTACCTCCGAATATCCAATATTTTTGACGTAAAAGAGCGAGAGTCATAGCAACACCCGTATGAAAATGAGTAGAGTGAATCTTGTCAATTAATAAATGAACAAGACGGTTTTCTTTTGGAAGTAAAATTGGGTGTTTTTGATAACCACTTAACTTGGAGTGAGTTAATCTACCTCCGACTACTAACAGGCCATGTTCGTTTATAAAAGGAGAAAGTTTACGGAAACGGGAAGGTAAGATTTTATCTTTTTCTAAAGCGGTAATTTCTTCTTTAAAATGATATTGCTGAATAAGTTTTAAAATTAAAATTTCAGCCCCATTCAGTTCAGCGGTGGAGATGAAAGAGAGTGGTTTATTTTCTCTCTTATAATGTTTCCATCTACGGCAGTAGGAGAGGACTCGAAGAACCATGTCGTAAGAAGAGCAACGATCTATTGTATTTAAAATATTTTCTGCGGGCTCTACAGAAGTATACACCTGTTTGACTTCTTCTATTAACTCTTCTCCCCCGACTGAGGGTTCAGATTTCGGCCACTGGCCAGGCTGTAAAACTAACCAGTCTGGCCCTGAAATCCATAGCGGATGAGACATCAGATTTTCAGGGGATAGACCTCTAGATAAACAATCAGCTGGGTTGGACAAACCAGCAACATGAAACCAAGAAATGTTAGGGAGCAAGTCTTTAATTTGATCAACTCTGTTAGCTACAAAAACTTTCCATCGGGAAGATGAGGAGGCAATCCAATGAATAACAACTGAAGAATCTGAAAAGGCATATATATTTTTAAAATTTAGTTTACCGGAAAACGACTTTAAAATAAAATTCATTAGCCTTGCTAGTAAAACGGCGGCACATAGTTCCAGTCTGGGAATAGTTATAGATTTCTGCGGAGCCACTCTGGTTTTAGCACAGAGTAAAGAAATAATAATGTTTCCAGAAATATTTATTCTTGAATAAACGACTGCCCCATAAGCTTTGCCCGATGCATCCGCAAATCCTATTAAATCTATTTCAGAGTTATGAACGAGACCTATGTGACGTGGAATTTTAAATTCAGAGAGAAGCGGTAGTTGCGATTGAAGATTATTCCAAGTTTTAAGTAACTTCCTACAAGAAGGAACTTCATCCCATCCTAGGTTTAGATTCCAAAATTCTTTAATTAATATTTTAAGAGAAACGGTGACAGGTGCAAGAAATCCTATTGGATCGAAAATACGAGCGTAAGTAGATAAAATATTTCTTTTAGTACAAATAGTGTTATCTGTTTTAACATTAAAAATAAATCCATCAATAATCGGGTTAAACTCCAAGCCTAAAATCTTAGTAATATCAGAAGAATCAAAATTTATATTTTGTTTTAAACGGATGTCTGAATTAATAGAATTTAAAAATAACTGAGAATTTGAATTCCATTTCACTAAGTCCATACCGCAGGACTTCAACATAACTAGTAATTGACGGTAGGCGTCGAGAGCATCTTTTAAGGTAGGAAAACTAATTGCCATGTCATCTACGAAAAAACCATCTTCAACAATAGATGCTGCGACGGGGTAAATATCTTTTGTGTCATGAGCGTGTTTGCGAAGAATCTTCAAAGCGAGGTACGGGGCGGGTTTGACACCAAAAGTTACAGTATTTAAAGTATACACGGCAATATTTTCATCTTTAGAAAAACGCCAAAATATTTTTTGAAATTTTCTATGATGTTGATTTACTAGAATTTGGCGGTACATTTGGCGGATATCAGCGGTTACTGCGATAGGATAAAGTCTGAAAAGAGTTAAAATGTATGTTAAATCTGCATGAAGTTTAGGGCCTGTATGAAGCATGTCATTCAGAGAATATCCACTAGAAGTGGCACAACTAGCGTCCCAAACGACCCGAACTTTAGTAGAAGTACTATCGGGCTTGAATACGCAATGATGAGGCAAATAGCAGCCATCGCTATCTTCTTCACCTAAAACCATATGACCCTGATTTATATAATCTTTCATGAACGTGTGATACTCGTCCTTTAACTTTGAGTTCGATTCTAGTCGTTTCTCGAGTGAATAAAAACGGCGCAAAACAATATTTTTTGAGTCACCAAGAAGTGAACTATCTTTACAAAAAGGAAGATCAACGGAGTAACGACCATCAGGCATACGTTTGGTTGTCTCAGAAAATATGCGCTCGCATTCTTGTTCTTCAGCGGAGATAGAATCAACGGAAGGGATATCCTCTAATTCCCACATACGTGTGACTAACTTTTCAAGCGGTTGAGTAACAATACTACAAAGGGACTGATATTTGGGCTCAGTATTTGTGTTCAAAGTATCTTCTACAGGTCCCATCACTACATAACCTAAACTAGTCTGAAGAGCTAACGGAGCGTTAGGCGGTCCTGTAATCTTTCCAGGGCCTAACATAACGGCGAACAACGAGGCACCTATAAGCATATCAATGGTACCAGGTTGGCGGTAGGTTTCATCAGCTAGAGGGATCCCTTGTAGATGAGATACATTTTTTAACGGAATGTTACAAGACGGAAGGTTATCAGTAATCTGATCCAAAATTAAGGTTTTTAATTCGTACTCTGAAGACTTATTAAGTCGAGAAGCGAACTTAACGGAACACTCATTCTTTACGGAGCTAAAGTGAGCGCCTATCCCTTGAATATTAGTAACGACAGGACGCCTTTTAAGTCCTAATTTCTTACACAAGGATTCTGTAATAAAATTAGATTGAGAAGCGGAGTCTAACAGTGATCTACATACGTGAGGTTTATTATGCACATCGAAAACGGTTATTAGAGCGGTGGACAGAAGAACGGTTGTCGTCGAAGAACTAGCGGAGGCGGAGAGTGTCGCGGAGATTGCAGACACAGGAGCGGGTTTTTCTTCGGTTTTAGTCGACTCGCAGATTAACGAATGGTGTTTTTTCTTACACGTATAGCAAAACCTTTTAGAACGACAAGTGGGTGCCTGATGTCGATAAGACAGACAGTTAGAACAAATTTTATGGTTTTCAACAGCAGCTATTCTTTCCTTAAGCGATAATGATTTAAAAGTTTCACACATGTATAAATGGTGATCTGAAGAAGTGCAAACTGGGCATTTCTTATCGGGAATTTCCTTAGAAACGAAAGATTGAGTAGACTTATTTCGAGGACTTGTAACGGAGCGGGTATTGTTTGTATAACGTTGTGTCGATGACTTATTTTTATCAGTATGAGTAATTTTGTTAGAAGAACTTGACGGAAAATGACTATGTGATAAAACTTTCACATAGTTCTGTAGAAAGAGAGCAAGTTCTTTAAATCCGGGTATATCTCTTTGATCTTGTTCACCAACCTTAAACGACGAACAAATAGATAGTTCAAACTGACGAACAGTAAACGAGGGTAAGCGAGAACAAGCAATATAATACAACAAAAAATTAACGGGATCATTTAGTTTTAAATTTAAAAAAGCCTGAGCAGGCGCAACAAAATTTTGTATGAAAGTATCGATGACAGCGGCTGACTCTTTAAGTTGAGTCTGACAACTCATAATATTGTCGAGATATTTTGTGGCCAATACTCGTGGGTCTGCATAGCGGTTGCACAGAGTTTCCCATAAAGTCTGGAAATTTTCACCAACAGGGACTATACCGGATACTAAGGTAAGAGCCTTGTTTTTCAAAGCACCAGAGAGAAACCTTACTTTATCATCGTTTGATAGGTCTTTGTTATCAACAATAAGAGATTTAAAACTCCTGTAGAAAAATGTCCAATTAAGTTCGTTTCCGTCGAACTGCGGTATTTCTAAAGACGGCAAAGTTGGTTTAGCGGGTACGGGCAACGTAGGACAAGATCCGACAACAGTAGATGAACTTGAAGGAGGTTTATCACCATTTTTTAATTCGCCAAGTTTTTGTTGAATAACACAATAGAGAGTGTCAAAAGAATTTAATTCAGAAAAATTAAGCTCTTCCCCTATATCCATTTTAAGCATATTTATTTCACCTACTACAGTTTCAAACTGTTGTTTAGTTTCAGCTAAAGACATACAGCGGATTGTAAAAGATCTCTTAAGTTTTTCATCAGCAGATGATTTGTCATTTTTAAACTTCGATTCATCATAAGCTCTTTGAACTCGCTGAAAGAGGGTTTCTTTTCGAGCTGTTAAGACTTTTATTTTAGATTGGATCTGAGCCTTAGGATCTACCTTACCAGATACGGTCTCTTTTTCAGCCATAGTAAAAGAGATCAAATAATTTGAAGTGAAGAGAAAAAAAAAAAAAAATAATAATAAGTTTCTAATAAAATATAAAAAATAATAAAAAGAAACTAATATTTCAGCCAAATATGAAGAACAAAGGAAACTATAACTGGTGAACACGAAAATGTTAACAGATCCCACAAAAAACGAAAATAGAATTTGAGTGCCACCTACGGGAATTGAAACCTGTTCCCTAGTTGAGCCTCTTTGAAAAAGAAATAAATTACGTAAAACTAATAATCTTTTATCGGAGATCAAAGATTAAAAGAAAGCAAGAGATAAGGAAATAAAAGAATATGCAAAAGAAAGAATACAAATCGACCGAAGCCAAAGGTCAAACTGAACGTTTACGAGTTTTTATAGCATGGAATGGAGCGGTATTAATTGAATTATGACTAAAGGGTTAAAGTACAAAGTCAAGTTTCCTCTAACAACCTCTAACACAAACCTCAACTATGCAGCATAAAATATGTATATGATACATAAACCTGAACAGAAAACTGAACATAAAACGGTGCGACGTAACAATTATAATTGTAGGTATAATTGTAAACGAACGAATATGTAAGTAAAACGGAACGGAGATCCAGGCGCTAAAGGAACCAAAAATTATATGGTTGGGCTTAAGCCTGCCCTAAACGGAACGGGAATAAAAATTCTTATTCTCGTATTGATAAACGTACGTTTTATCAGCGGCGCAAACAATAAGCATAAGAATGCTGTCACTTCGCTAGATTTTTTAATTAATATGATTGATTAATATGCACTTAATAAAATTTAAATCTCTCCACCATAATAATTATATATTTCGATTTCATGTTACAGTTAGATATAGACTTCAAGACCTATTCAGATAAGGTGTACAAATTAATTATGATACAGTAAATAAATTATTGATACAATTTTAGACTGAGTGGTCCACAGTCTTCAACGGGTTATAAAAAGTCTTCACTGTTTGCTCCAAAGCCAATTTAGACCATTTTTTAAAGCCTACTAGTCATCACCCAGAACACAGAGAATAGTGAGAAGTAAGATTATAGTATTTAACAGGTCTAGTGCTCAACCAAATTTTTTTATAATTCATGTGTATTCCTTAATGGAACAATATAAAATTGATAATAGTTAACAATAAAAATGTATTATTCCTTAAGATAAAATTCCTTGTTTCAAAAAGAGGAAATTCCTTGATTTAAAAGACGATATTCCTTGTTTCAAAAAGACAAAATTCCAAGATTAAAAAGACGATATTCCTTGTTTCAAAAAGATAAAATTCCTACTGGATTGTTTTTATCTTGTACTTTTTCTCCTGGTTCCCGTTATGATTTTACACAATATATCAAAGGAAAGAATTCAATATGCAATAATTTTACATGCTTGGAATCTAATGTGAATTTCAAAATTATAAGTGGTCAAACTATATGTTTAAGAGATGCATTTTCTGACATGATGAAGGTTTCAATAAATAATCTTAAGATTATTAACAAGTATGCACCAGTGTACATGACAAGTGACTATTTAACTGAAGTTAGTTCTATTTGGGAATGTGGTGGAAAACGTAAATGTGGGAAATGGGAATGTTCAATGGATAATGTACATGATTCATTACCTACTAAGTCTAAAATCAAGTTGAGTGGTTGTACAAATGAAGTTGCTAACTGTGGCACATATTGCTGGATGAACTCTGTGTGTGTCTTTTAAAGTTGGAATCTATTTAGAAAAGGGCCATTGAACCCAGTTTTTGAGAAAATATGCCAGCTCAAAGAAGTTGATAAGAAGATGGTTTATAAGAACCAAACTAAGATTATAACAGTAAACACTAATATGCCAACTAATATGATTACTAATATCCATGTTAATACACCAGTAATGATGAAGAAAATTCGTTACAGTTCAATTATAAATGAGAGGGGAAAAAAAACTTTTTAGTAATCTGAAAGACCATATTGCGCTCAATATGAAGACTAACGTTATTTATCAAATTGACTGTTCTGTTTGTAATTCGTCATATATTGGGCAGACTTCCTAATGTCTTCATAAAAGAATTTACCAACATAACATAAATACAGTTTGAAACCCAACTGCCCCAATCCCCCAGCTTTAACTAATCATTACTCCAATTCTCAACATATTTTAGTGTTCGGTAGGTATGTGGTAAGGGTCCCCCCCCCCCTGAAAGTAAACATGCGCGTTCAAATACTTCAAGATCCATCCGCTGAAACATCCTTTAAAACAACTTTTAGATATCGGCGATGGAAAAAGTTGCTGTACATTAAAATACTATATCCATAAAATTGCCGACCGATTCCTGCACAATCGTTAATTCGCAAAATGGTCTCATTGACCACATATTTCCCGATGTACACACACAATACATTAATCATGAGTGGCTGACAGAAAGAGCAATTTTGGCAGCACAAAATTTTGACGTCAACGATTTAAATTTCAAGATACAACAGTTGTTACCAGGGGACTTGGTGTCATACAAATCTATCGATACAGTTTGCGATGCTAACGAAGCTGTAAATTATCCAACAGAGTTTTTAAACTCATTGGATTTGCCAGACATGCCACCGCACCATTTACAAATGAAGGTTGGATCTCCGGTTATTTTGCTTCGTAATTTGAGCCCACCACGTCTGTTCAATTGCACACGATTGGTCAGTAAAAAATTAATGAAAAACATTGTCGAAGCCAGCATTTTGAATGGCAAGTTCCGAGGCGAAAATGTATTGCTACCACGAATCCCTATGATTCCCACAGATGTGTCAAATGAATTCAAACGCGTTCAATTTCCAATTATATTGGCATACGCAATGACAATCAATAAGCCGCAACGCCACACCAAGTCTGTTAGTGGCTTAGATTTGAGCACACCGAGTTTTTCACACGGACAATTATACGTGGCATGTTCTCACGTGGGTAAACCATCCAGTTTGTTTGTGTTGGCTAAAGAAGGATTAACCAAAAATATCGTACACTCAATTGCACTTAGATATTGGTATTGTTTTTTTGTTTTTTTTCAATTGTCATAATTAGTGATAGCAAATATGGATAACGTATATTGTGGCATCTCAGTATTTGAGCTATGATTTACCACATATGAATTTACTTTATATATATATATAAAATTAATAAAAATCTAAATTATACTTAGATTTAGTTTATTATTTGATTTTAATAAAATTTTAATAAATATGATACGATTTAAAAATAATTTATGTTAAGAAACTCACGTAATTTCTGAGAGGTTTTATTAGGTTGTTAGTCCAAAGTTCGAGTCGAAGTTTCAACATTGTACAAAGCACTTTTTCAGGCACATATATAAATACTTTATACCAAACATCTTTTACAACCTCAGTTCTTCTTCGAACACCAAACCTTATACACCTCCACAGGCACAGGAGATCAGGGAAAAGGACTGAAGTATTCACCCCATTTTAACATTAAGAATAAAGACCTTGAAGAGTTAGCAATATGTACTGAACTAGCCTTAACCCAAAACACTAATAATAATAATAATAATAATAATAATAATAATACAAACACACAGATTGCAAGACTGGAATCTCATAGGACAATAACTAAATTTAAACTTAAACACAAACCACATACAAACAATATAAAAGAATTCAAAGAACTTATACAAACTCTAAATGATAATAATATAGAAGCTATTAAGTCTGATAAAGGCAACGGTATTACTACACAAAGACGAAAACATAGAAAAAGTGGAAAGCTTTCTAGTAAATAATAAGTTCACAGAAATACTCAAAGACCCCACAGAAGAATACAATAAATAATAAGATCCGGACCGCTCTAGACCAAAGTACAAACATCCTCAATAATAAATGATATACAGATTAAAAATTACGAACCCTTCCCCACCAAAACTGACCGGATACCCGAAAATACATAAGACACCCCTATAAGACCAGTAGTTAGTAGTATAAACTCACCCACATATAAAGTAGCCAAAGAACTTAACAAGATTTTAAAAAGTATTTGTCCTAAATTTAAGTAAACCATAAAAAAATTCCTACGAACTAGTTGCCAAGATAATAGACATAAACATTCCGAAAAATGCGACTTTCATATCCTTTGATGTAGTAAACCTCTTCACTAACGTGCCGACAATGGAATGCTTAGAAATTATTAGAAAACTTATAACACTGTCCGACCTAGAAATCTTCGAAAAAATAAAATTGGAAAAATTGGTAGAAACTACCCTAACACAAAACTACATGGTGTTCCATGACAAAATCTATAAATCAGATAGTTTAGCTATGGGCTTCCCACTCAGTCCCTTACTGGCAGATATGTTCATGCACTACATTGAAGAAAAGATATTTAGCTCCAACAATAACCTACTTAAGAACATAATTTACTGGTACGGATACGTAGATGACATCATATGCCTTTGGACCGGAACAGAGAGGATATTAAGCCAGTTTCTAGATTTTATAAACTCGTTCCACCCACAAATTAAATTTACACAAGAATTAGAAAATAACAAATGAATTAACTTTTTAGACCTAACCATAAACAGAATAGATAATAAACATAAATTCAAAATATACCGAAAACCCACTTACTCAGATATAATCATATATAATAGCTCCAACACATTTTATAAACACAAGATGGCAGCCTTCCACAGCCTCGTACACAGAGCAATAAACATACCTATGGATGAAATTGACTTCAATAATGACATAGAAACCATCAAAACTATAGCTAAAAACAACGGATACAATAATAAATAGAATTTTACAGAAAAATTTAGAAAAAAAAAAAACACCATAAAACTAGCTACACATCTCAATAACCCACTGGACATAGCACAATCATGGATAAGTTTACCCTACCTAGGAGATATCTCGACACAAATAGGCAAAATTATAAAAAACAATAACAACAAAATAACCTATAGACCATATGTAACATTAGGGAAATACTTAGGTTCGGTCAAACAAAAAACAGCAGACAAAAGTGGTATTTATAAGCTAATATGTGACACATGTAAAAGTGTATACATAGGCCAGACCGGAAGAAAAATTTCAAAACGAGTCGCAAAACACTATTCGGCCTGGACTAAAACAACTAAGACTTCGAGTTTCGCAAACCATTTAATAGATGCCCAGAGCATTAAACACCCCTGGTTTAGAATGTTTCAATGAAAGAACAAATCTAAACCACTCAGTCCTGGTTAAACCCCTACAATAGTCTTACACACATACCACAATCCAACCACCACTTACTTTGCCTAAGTCCTTGCAAGTTATTAATAGTAGACCCGATTCTTATTTATTAATTATAGATTTAAACTATTTTGTAAAATATTAGTTCATTGTTCATCCTAGATCCTAGCTTTAGTTTACTTCATTTATTGTATGTAATTTTTTTTGGGAAACCTGCTCACAAGTCATACCAGATGTGTACCCCCACCAACCACAACCAACAGATACATCTTTATACTTTGTAACTCTTGTTTTTTCTTTACTCAGTCTATATATACGATTCACTGAAGATAGTCGAAACACTGAAACGATCGTCTGATTTTTATATTTATGTTAATTGTGGTTAGACAAAAATATATATATTTTAACTTGAACTACGTGTGATTTATTCAAGAGTTAATTATCTTATACGCCTCTTCAAAACTCTCGCTTTTATTGATATTACCCTAAATTACTTGGCTTACTCTCGGAATTCTCATTTCTATTGCTTCCGAGCTTACCGAAGGTAACGGAAGCATTGTGTTCACTTTTGAGAACGAAAAACTTTTATGTCTCCGATTTTAAAAATTCCAAGAAAGAAATCCGTTTCAGACATCAGGGAACATTTTCGGTCTCGTGTCTGTCTGTCGGTCTGTGTGTCCGCGAATTATGAAACGTGCGACGATAACTTGAGTAAATGTCGACCGATTTTGATGAAATTTGGTATACATGTTCATTTTACCAATGCCCAGGACGAGTTCGTAGGACAACGTTATCTGTCCAAGCGTTCACGAGCAACGCTCGCGTAAACGTGAACTTCTAATTTAAAATTGGAATTTTAGGTCGGGGAAAAAATCTAGCATCATCTATTCAATGAGACAAACATTTTTTTCAAAAAACAATTTTTTAGTATAACCAACAGCGACACCGCTTTGAAGTGTTAAAGATTGCTAAAACTATTAATAGTTTTTATACAATAAACAATATAACAATAAAGTAATATAACAATAATTTTAATGTTAATATAACAATTAAGTACATGATAGGATGCGAGGAAGCTATGTGCCACACTAATTGGCAGTCTATTTTTGTTTATATTGACGTCATCGATCTCAACTGGCTTACTTTTTTGGACTTCTTTTAGTTTTAGTTATTATCATTAATTATTCGGTTTATTCAATGTATTTATTAAATATATTTCGGCGGAATAATGCCTGTAGATAGACAGACCCAGATAAATAGGAATAGGAGACGTTTATAGACAGATGGGGAGTTGTTGGATATTCTCACAAGAAGTGACAGTGAGAAAGATTTCGACGAGAGTTCAGACGATGACTTTATCTCTACAGGTGAAATTTCTAATGTCGAAAGGCAGCAAGACATTGCAGGGCCTAGTTCAGCTCCAATTTCTGTGCCTGATCTGTCAGAAAGTAAAGCCCTTGAACAACTTCTTACCACTGGGGACGAATCTGAGGAGGAAGATGACTCCGAGGAAGAAGATTTTCACGTTGAAGACTCCGCCCAACAAAAAATAATGTGGTCCAGGAACAAATCGAAGCCCGTGATTCATATCTTCCATGGAAGTAGCTGTAGCAACAAGTCTGCTTTCTCTCCTGAATCAAAAGAGGTAGCTTTTTTTTCATATGAATTAGTGGCAGTAATTTGTAGAGAAGTAAACAAATTTAATGCTTTTTGTATTGAGATAAGTCCGAGTGAAGAAGAAAAAAATAGGTTAACAAAATTTAAAGTTTTGGCGGTGGAAGAGTTTTGTTTTCACTGCTCTAACCATGATAATGGCTAGAGTAAAGAAAATTCTCTTTAAAGGAGTATTGGACAAAGGATGTGATGTTGTCAACTAGGGTTGGGACATCGATAGGCAAACATCGATGTTTCCCATTCATCGAAAGAAGAAACATCGATGTTAGCCAAAACATCGATGTTTTCGATACATCGACATCGGTCCTCCGAGCTGAAGAGCAAAAAAAAAAAAAAAAGGTCACCACTTACAAAAAATCTCTCCTTTTCCTCCCCGATTTTCGTTGTCGTCCATTTTTTAGGCTGCGATAGATCGATAACATCGACCTTTTCGATGTTTCAGGAAAACATCGATGTTGACCGATACATCGAAAGATCAACATCGATGTTAAACATCGATTTTTTAAAGTCCGATACATCGACATCGATGTCCCAACCCTAATCCTTTATTTAATTAAATTGTGGGCCGTGATCGATATTTCTCTATTCTCCGATATCTGCATTTCTCGGACAATAATATACCTAATGACAGAGATCGTTTATACAAAGTGGCGGTAGATCACCTCAGGACAGCCTTTCAGACAGCGTTTTCCCCCTTCAGAAATCTATGTATCGACGAAAGTTTGCTCCTCTTCAAAGGAAATTTAGTTTTTAAACAGTATAGAGTCCTTCGAAGAGGAGCCGCTTTGGAATAAAAACGTTCGTTATGTTGTGTAGATTGGCAACACTGAGAGCCCGCGATTAGATCGCGGGCTATCTACGCTCTCACGTGAGTAGTTATAATTGGAGAGTTCTGGCTTCGGATATCGATTCGATAATATATTGATTTTGAATTGCATATTTAGTCTAACCACCTGCCGTCTACTTGTAAGAGGCTGGGGAACCACCTCCGATCACCCCCACCCTTCCGATACGTTTTCGATACCCTCACCTGGCCGCTCACCTGTACACGTGTACGATGTAGTTTTGTGTTGTGTTCTAATTAAAACATTTTAATAATTAATCTGAGTTTCTTGTTTATAAATTCCATTACTAAATAAAGAATATAACAGTTATGTGCGGCTGCAAGACAGGCTATAACTTAGATTTCATCGTGTTTACAGGAGCCATAAGTGAAATCGTCTCGACAGAGCAGGACTTAGGAAAGTCAGGAGATATTGTCTCAATGCTAATTTCTCCTTACTTAGGTAAAGGTCACACGTTGTTCGTCGACAACTGGTATAGCAGCTCCACACTTTTCTCGTGGCTGCATGGAATGTCGACAAACGCGTGTGGAACAGTAAAAAAAAATCGCAAGTACATGCCTCAGCTAAGGGAGAAACTGACAAGAGGAGAAGTTAGCTTCAGTACTAGCGGTTCGCTGCTAGCGTTGAAAAGGCAAGACAAGCGGAATGTTTGCGCTGACGACATGTCATGAGATCATCAGCTTAGGCGCAAAAGTTCATTAATACATAGTTGTTACGATAGGAATATAAGGCCTATAATATTGTTATGGATGATAAATGTAAATCTGGTTAATTATGGTATGTAGACCCATACATAACTATTCATTTAGGGTGAATCTGGTTTTTTTTCGAAATAGAAACGTGTCGTGTAAAAGACTTTGAATTGTAGGTAATTGATATGTGTGTTTACTATAAAAGTTGAAGATTCTTAATAATATAATTTGTATATTATTCTTTTAATAAAATAAGTTTTTGAAACATCAAATCAAAAGTTCTTTCTTTATTGAAGTCGAGAAGACAACATATTGGCGATAGCAACGTGGAAGGAATTCAACAGGTACTGATACTGATTCAAATGGTGAAATAGATATCATGAAACAAGACCTTAATATAAATAACATTATAAGAGTAATAGATAACAAAAATACTGGGTTGATCTGAAGAGACCGGTGGCCACTCAGTTTGAGGTTAGATTATATCGATACTATCACGATTTCGATATATCGATGTCAGGAGCCTACTATGACGTCACAATATACTTCGAATGATTTAAATGGGGGATGAGATTATCGCCCGTCAATTTTTGAAGGGGAATATAACGCCCTAATTAAGTAGTGGGAACAAGCTTCCCTTTGTACTAGTAGAGGTAGGGGTAGTGGGATGAAATAACCTCCCCCCCCCCCCCCCCCCCTTTACGCTATCCCTTTGTCTTTGTCTCAATTTCACCTTTCACTGCAACCTGTCCTTTGTTTTTACTGTAATTGTTACAAATAATTATCAAGTCGTTTATCACGTGTCGTGCCACCTTCGCGTATCCACAACTTCCGCCCTCTGCTTCTACACCTACACTCCTATCTTCATTTCACTAAATGCCCCAAGGTATTCGTCTAAATTAATTGTGTTATATTTTCTTGCGTATAAAATGGCAAAAATTAATACGCTGTTTTTAAATTCCCTATTTCTCGAGTCACAGCGTGCGATTGTCGATTTCTGCATGGATGTGGGTTTAATTTCTAACGGGAACAAATTTCCCAAATGAGGAAAACGACATGAAATTAACACGCCGTTTTGATTCCACTGATGGATTTGAGTGGGTTTCCCGAGTGAGGTCAATACATAACCCCTATATATGCAACAAAAAAAAATTGCGTGCTGGTACATGGTTTGCCCTAAGTCGTTTGAGTATGTATGGTCTTTTAATCATGACCCACTATTTTGTTTGCGAGCGTACTCAGCGGGATATAGTTAATGATTTGGATCTTAATGAACCAACTGTATGAGATTGGCGCAATTATTTCCGTGAAGTGTGCATGGGAGTGTGCTTGAATATGAGTGACTCTATTGGTGGTGAAGGTGCAATTGTTGCTATTGACGAAAGTAAGTTTGGCAAGCATAAGTTTAACCATGGCAAAAGGGTGGATGGTAAATAGGTGTTTGGAGGAATTGAAAGTGGGACGGGTAAATGTTTTTTTAAAGTTGTTGAGAAAAGAGATAAGGAGTGTCAGGTTGGCTAACCTGCTGATACACAAGCATCGACGCTTTGAGCGTGTGATAACACACTCGTGATTGTGACGCTTGTTCGTCTCATCAAATGGATAGTGTTAGATTTTTTCCACGTCCAAAAATTCCAATTTTAATTTTAAAGCACACGTTTACGCGAGCAGGGGCGCGCGAACGCTTGGGCAGACAACTTTGTCCAACGAACTTGTCCTGAGCATTGGTAAAATGAACGTGTGTACCAAATTTAATCGAAATCGGGCAATTTTTACTCAAATTATCGTCGTACATTTCAGACACACAGACACGGAGCATATTTCGTTGAATGTAGGAAGCTCACTACGCTCGCTTCAATAAAGTTATAAATAATAAGGTTGTACATTAATTAATACTGTGTTAATCTATACCTTACATGGTGGAGATGCTGAACTCGTTTGATTTGATACTTAACTGCAGTTAGATACGTGATAACTGGCACAACCAGCATTCATTACAACTCAAACTGTAAGTTTTTTTTTATTCCTAAGCATTTCTTTTATAATTTCACGCTTGTATGCAATATTTAGAGGCTTGTAATTCAATTATAGAAATGGCTACCGAAAGTAGTATCGCAGTAAGGCCCCCAAACCCTTAAACATGGGCGCCTCGAACTTAGCGTTAGAATGGAAATCTTGGATCCAATCATATACTTGGTATGCCACAGCAATTGAGTTGAGTAAGAAATCACCGGAAATTCAGGTAGCGGTTTTTATGTCACACATTGGTTGTGAAGCAGCGAAACTATATGACACTTTTTACTACGTTTTTATTAGCTTGCTTTCTTGTTTGTTTGTTTGTCCGGTACAAATCTGGCAATCGATTTCTAACTAACTTCCCGAATAGCTAGACATTTGAAACTTTTAGCATAGCTCAGAACACGATGACAATGCATTATTTTAATACTTTTAGCCACCTTTCAGCAGAATGTAATTGGTTTTCAGCAAATTTTGCTGTATGGAAAGTTAGTTCGGAAAAAATCCGCAAGTTATTTTATTTGTTTTGCCATGTCCCATATTTACGCAATCTTCATTTTGACGGTTTTCAAATTTGTGATTTTTATAAATAAGAGAAACATTGAATGACAGCAAAACAGGAAATATATCGATTATATTATTTATCGATTATATTATTTCAAATATATCGATGGCACGGTTTAGATTTGGTGTTGGGGAGATCCGTTGTACAAAGATTTGTCATGATTGATACAATGATTGTTGTTGAGGTACCTCCAGAAGGGAGAAAAAAATAATTGAATAAGATTTTAATTTTAAAGTATTTTATGTTAAAAAAGTAAACATTTTTATATTTAAAAAAAAATTGATATATACTAATAATAATTCACCAGATAAGTTTAATCATGCTAAAATTAAATTATAGATAGTAATTATTTGAATTTCAATGCAAAAATTAAATGGGAGATCAGCTGATAGCTAAGTCGTGTATTGAACTAACGTATAATCATCCATATGAGTAGATCTACATTTAGAAATAATGATTTCTCTTTTAACTTTTAGTTTGTTTTACTGATGAGTCATTATGACAAACGTCGTGAAGGTTATGTATGTGTATAAGATGACATTATAGATTTAGACACTAAACAATAGTTAATAAATGAAATGTGTATTAGTACCAAGCTTATATTTACTTTTGCTTATCACTTGAGCAACACTGGGGGGAAAAACATCGTCCCAGGTAATGCCCTGCTTATAACAACCATGTGTGCCAAAATATGTCAAATAAAACGCCATTTTGAATCCGAATGCTTTAGTAATAAAAACAAGCAGAGTACGTCTAAAAATAAGGCAGACAGCCAGACCCAACCCATATATACTAAAAAATATGGTAATCAAAATATTCACGAAGTCAGTGCGGATCAATCCAATCACATTGAGGCCAAAAGTGATGACGAAGATAGCTTTTATGTATATGCGGTTCACTGTCATGAAGATAACCCTGACTGGTATGAAACCGTTACTATCAATCAAGTTCCAGTTAAAATGAAACTTGATTCCGGTGCTTAATGCAATGTTTTGCCATGTAACGTGGTTCAAAAATTAAATATTCCTCTACACTCTACATCACAAATTTAATTACATTACAAATGATGAAGCTGCAGTAAAGGGTCAAATTATTGCCCCTTGTATCATTAAAAATAAAATTAAAGAGATAAAATTGATAATTATTGAAGGTAATTGTAGGGAAAGATTCGTGCGTTCTGCTTGGTTTAATAAAACTAATAGATGTAATTGATAATGCAAACGATATTTTTAGCGGCTTAGAATGCCTAAAAGACTATGGATATGACATTGACTTAAAACCAGGAGCAACATTCTCTATACACTCTGCACGACCAGTCCCATACCCTATCAGGGACCAGGTCAAGAAAGAACTAGACCGTATGGTAGATATAGGGGGCCATTGCACCCATCAAAGAACCTACACCAGCAGTATCGCCAATGGTAATAGTTACAAGAAATAATGCCATCCGTCTGTGCATTGATCCGACAGATATTAACAAGTGTCACAATCACGAGTGTGTTATCACACGTTCAAAGCGTCGATGCTTGTGTATCAGCAGGTTAGCCAACCTGAGAAGGATACTCTTCTCGCGATCATTAAGACTTTCGTACTGCCGGATACCACCGTATATTCCGATTGCTTGGAAGTCCTATGACTGCCTTGAAGGTGGGGGGTTTCGGCACCTCACTGTCAATCATTCTCTCTGCTTTAAGGACCCCGAAACAGGTGTACATAAAAATTCCATTGAGGGCACATGGAGCGCGATTAAGAGAAAAATGCCCTCTAGAACCGTTGCCGATAAGTTTAACACTTAATTATTCGAATATGTTTGGCAGTGCCATCGTAACAACCGCGAATTGACCCGGGTATTCTTTGAAGATCTTCGGCGCGTCTATCCCCCCCCCCTCTCCAAATGGGATGGATGTAGAAGAATTAAGGTTACTAAAAATTAAGTTATTTCGTAAAAAAAAGCTCTTTTGAAGCTGTCATGAATGTGTTATCAAAGTGTGACACAGACATTCAGAACTGCAGGGGTCAATCATATGATAATGCATCCAACATGTCAGGGGCATACAGCGGTCTGCAGGCTCGAATTCGTGAAGTCTGCCCTGAGGCTATATACACACAACATGTTCTGCTCATTCCCTCAACTTAGTCGGGAAACAAGCAGCTGAGTGTTACAAGGTTTGTACGTTTTTTTTTTCCAGTTCGATCAAACGATGACAATTTTTCCAGAAGGAGCTAAACAGAAAAGAAAACAGTTAAAAGAGCTTATCAAACAATCTTTGGTCTGCACGTGACGACGCCTGTAAAAGCCTTAACAGGGATTGGAAAGAAGTATGTGAGGCTCTCAGTTCCATTGCCAATGATGAAACTGAAAAGACTATAACAAGAAGTGAAGCTTCTGGATATATAAAATAAACAGGTCAAGTGTGTGCTAGTCAGCACACAGCGAGGGTCCGCTTACTTTGAACCATTCAGACCCTCTCAAAACACACTCTGACACACTGATAAAGTATTTTTTTGCCACTGAACCGGACTAAAACCATATAAATACATCGAAAAGACCATAATTATAAAAAAAAAAAAAACGTATTTTGTCTATAAAAATAAAATAATATTTTTTTCGAAATTTCAAAAAAGTGGTATCTTCACTTTTGGTCGAAGAATGTTCAGGAATTTCTTCAGATTTTTTGCACTTCACATAAGCGATTTAGAAGGGGGGGGGCACGTTTCACACCCACTTCAAACTTTCCTACGCCCGCCCTATCAAAGTTATATCCAAAGAATTATATATTTTTGTAATCAGGTCGACGTGGTATCATCAGGGTATCATCAGACGACCCTTTCATATGATACCCCTCACGGTGTCAAAAAAATAAAAAATAAATAAAAAAAAGTTAACCCTTAAGGTTTTTTACCCTAATTGTTTTGAAAATTATTTTTTTTAATTCGCTATATTTTTAAAATATGTAGGCAGGTACAAGACACATACATGCAAATTTCAAAGTGATCGGACGAAAGATGTAGCCGTGAGAGGCGACAGGACGGACAGACAGACACATCTCCTTGGTTTTGCGGTAGGGTCCTTGGTTTTGCCAACGGACCCTAAAAACTGAGTATGTTAAATACTGCCTTTCTTTTAGTGTTGAGGGGTGACGTGCTGAATAGGTTCAACATCGCTAGCAAAACTCTTCCCATGATAAAACCATTGTTAATATACATACCAATACACAAATTTACAACTCCCTCTGTGAATATGTATCCAGCCTTAGATCTGATTTTAAAGTGTATGAAAACAAAGCATTAGTTAAGTCTGTAGTTTGTGAGTATAAGGACACTACTAATAAAAGAAAAAAGAAAAGAAAAGTGCAGACAGATGAAACCAGAGATAATGAAGTTGTACTCAGCGGTAGAACAAGGTTTAAAACCGATACCTATCTTGTCATTATTGACAGACTTATCGCCGAGCAAAGCGAAAGCAGGTATACGATGAGTTGTGTGCGAGGTTGGAGTTGCTCACTTCAGGGATAGATTGGCAACGAGAAAAAATAACTGAAAGTGCTAAAAAAACTTTGCAGTCTGTACAAGAGGGATTTGACTGATTGGGAAACTTTTACCAACGAGTGTGTCCACTTCTTTGGGTTTCTGTTTCTGAAGAGTGCAGACAAAGAACCTCTCCAGTCTTTCGTTAATCTTGTCCAGCTGGTTTACGACACGGGACTTGAGGAGTTGTACCCTTTCATAAATATCACTCATTGACTTGGTTAAATCTCTTCATGTTAAAATTGATTCACTCAATGAGAAAGTGTCCAATCTAACATTAAACAATAATTCTCTTCAAGCTCAATTAGACAAGAGGAAAAATAATGAAACGAAATTTTTGTCGTACGTCGATATGTTAACATAATTTACCTAACAAACATTACCAAGGGACACCAGGCCCATCACTGCCCACCGATTTGAATTATCCTAACGGTAATTGAATTGAGTCTTTTGCTCAAAGTAAATCACGTAGAGAGAAATGCTAAATTGTTATTACCTATCGCTACCATATATCTTTGTCTTATATAGTTAGCATTTATCCGTACGAAAGTTATTAAAATAAAAAAACAAAATTGCTGTATTGTCGTTTTATTATAAACATTGCTTATTTAATTAAACAGAGCTAAAGTTGACAAGTGGTAGTAGAACAAATATGGAGAGATGGAGAAGAAGACTATAACAAACAGAGTTAGGAAGGATGGGGGGGGGGGGTATTTTTTGCCAGTAAAAGCTAAAGAAGGGGGCGGCAAAAAATGGATAGCCCGCATGCGACCAAAAACGTAAATCCGGCTCTGCTTAACTACCCTGAATGCTGTCATCGATTTAAAGGACCAAATAATAATTGACATCAACTACAGAAATAACAGAAAAGATAATTATGATAGAAATTACAAATAAAGAAAAAAAATTATTAGAAGAGTCTAACGATAATTTGAACGCCATACAAGCTCAAGAAAAAGAAAATAAATTTAATTTATACGACATAAAAAATCTAACTAACGAAGAAAATTTCAAGATAAAAAGAACTTTTTATATACTACGTTTTTAATTTTTTTTCTGTTGAATCGTATGTAATGTTGATAATATAATTATTATTGTAATATAATATATAATGTTAGTGAAAAAAAAAAATAGTTCCAAATTTATTTACTTCACATAAATGACAACCATCTAGAGTCTAGACAGCTGATCTTAAACCTATAAAAGCACAAATCTTTGTACAACGGATCTACCCAACAACAAATCTAAACCGTGCCATCGATATATTCGAAATAATATAATCGATAAATAATATAATCGATATTTCCTGTTTTGCTGTCATTCAATGTTTATCTATCACAAATTTGAGACCTGGCAAAACAAATAAAATAACTTACGGATTTTTTCTGAACTAACTTTCCGTACAGCAAAATTTGCTGATAACCAATTAAATTCTGCTGAAAGATGGCTAAAAGTATTAATATAATGCATTGTCGTCGTGTTCTGAGCTATGCTAAAAGTTTTAAATGTCTAGATTCGGGAAGTTAGTTAGAAATCGATTGCCAGATTTGTACCGGACAAACAAACAAACAAGAAAGCAAGCTAATAAAAACGTAGTAATAAAAATTGAATTTGACAAGATCGTGGTTAAATATAACACTGGAAAAGACAATAAACTTGGATGTTTTGATACCTATTAACATGAGATTAGACTTACGGATTACACTCCTTATTACTGTAAACCCTATTCTATCAAACCTTCGGATTTAGAAGAAGCTAAAACAATACAAGATTGGTTAACTCAGGGAATCATTGAAAGATCAAATTCTGCGTATGTAAACCGTAAACCCATTGTTAATTGTTAAAAAAGCTTCTTCCCACGGTTTGAGACCTGTTTTGGACGCTAGGAAATTAAATCCCCTGACTCTACCTGAATATGATAGCCCGATGAAAATTCAGAATTTGTTACAATCTCTCGGTAGGTAACGTAATAGTACATTAAGCGACGAGTACGGAAAGTAGCATTTTGCATGCGAGTGTGGAGTTTGCACCCGAGCGACAGCGAGGGTGGTAAAACCACACGAGCAATGCAAAGGCAAAATGCCGTTTTCGCACGAGTTGCATACCGTACTTTATCTACGATTGTTAGATTTAAATAATAAATACAGAAAAAAATAAACTTCCAGTACAAAAGTTCGTATTTCTCTTTTGATAAAGATAACATTAATTCATTAGTTGTATTTTGTGCCGAATTAATTTGGGAGGCGTATTATTCTCCTCATATTCGTCATAATCATTTAAATCACTCATTGATTTTCACAAAAAACTCGATATAAAAGTTACTTTTATTAAACAAACAGCAAATTAGTCTTGTTAAATGTAAACAAACTCGATAATCGTGCGTAAAGCTGAAGAATTCCTCTTCTTTACCGCGATAGCGTGGTAAAGAAGAGGAATTCTTCAGAACTATGAGACGCGCATGCGCAATGAATACAAGTACGTAAATAATCACGCATCTAAACAGAGATATAATGTTTATATTTCGTATCAATCGTAGATAAAATACATTAGCACGATCGATCGAAGTTTACCTAGACGAAGAAAGTAGAGTATTCACTCCTCAATTCCTCAATCAAGTTCATCAGTACAAGAGTACCGTTTGGACTGAAGAATTCCCTGCCTGCTCTGGTCAAGGCTTTAAGACCTAATATTCCCTCACAATACAGAAACAATGCGTCGGGGAAGTGTGACGTCACTTACGTAAAAAAATGTGTGTTGTTAGGTTGGCTAAGCTGCGCTGGCTCATAACAAACAATTATACAAATGGGTTTTATCAGTGCTATTTTATTTTATTATTATTATTTTATCAATTTTATTAATTTAAGAATGAAAAATGTCTCAATGCTTTGAATTTGGGTGCAACCATAGAGCCATAAAAGCTATCTAAGCACCTTATCCTCTTGTAATGATTCTATTTTAACCGTTCTAAAGTAATTGTACATAATGTAAGGCCTGTTATTTCATAATCTTAAGTTAATCATCTAAGCACCTCCGCTTATTTTTGTTTTTAATTGTATAATTATTATACATTTTTTGTAGGCTTGACTTTCGAACTTTGTTCAAGGCGGCCAGTATGTTTAGTCTTTGATTTGATAGCAACCCTGCATCAGTTTAACTATTTGCCACTAGGAGCGCCACGTTCGCAACTATTGTCACCGACGAGTTGGAACGGACCCCCCCAGGCAGTCAGACTATCACTAGCAGTCAAGTCACTCATGTATAATCACTTTTATTATTTCTTATGTTCTGTGTAACAATCGAGGTGCCTAGTGGATTCTCAATGTATATACTCTAAACGTAATTATAAAACAGTTTTTTCAAGAATTTATGTGTGTTGTAATATGGAACCAGAATTAAAAAAAAAAAAAAAAATCAAATTTTTGTGTTTTAGGTAGTATTCATACTACAGAGAGATTATTAATAAAAAAATTTCCTTGATTACTAATAATAAATAAAATAATAAAAATATACAAAAAAAAATATTTTTTTTAAAGATATTCCTTGTATCAAAATGACAAAATTCTTTGATTTAAAAGACAATATTCCTTGATTAAAAGACGACATTCCGTGTTTCAAAATATTCCTTGATTTAAAAGACGATATTCCTAGTTTCAAAAAGACCAAATTCCTTGATTTAATTGACGATATTCCGTGTTTCAAAAAAAACCAAAATTCCTTGATTTAAAATACGATATTCATTGTTGTTTTGAATTCAAGTTGTTTTGTTCTAAAAAATATACGAAGTCAGTGCGGATCAATCCAATCACAGTGAGGCCAAAAGTGATGACGAAGATAGCTTTTATGTATATGCGGTTCACTGTCATGAAGATAAACCTGACTGGTATGAAACCGTTACTATCAATCAAGTTCCAGTTAAAATGAAACTTGATTCCTCATTGCATTGTGCTCAATGCAATGTTTTGCCATGTAACGTGGTTCAAAAATTAAATATTCCTCTACACTCTACATCACAAATTTAATTACATTTACAAATGATAAAGCTGCAGTAAAGGGTCAAATTATTGCCCCTTGAATCATTAAAAATAAAATTAAAGAGTTAAAATTGATTATTGTTGAAGGTAATTGTAGGGAAAGATTCGTGCGTTCTGCTTGGTTTAATAAAACTAATAGATGTAATTGATAACGCAAACGATATTTTTAGCGGCTTAGAATGCCTAAAAGACTATGGATATGACATTGACTTAAAACCAGGAGCAACATTCTCTATACACTCTGCACGACCAGTCCCATACCCTATCAGGGACCAGGTCAAGGAAGAACTAGACCGTATGGTATATATGGTGGTCATTGCACCCATCAAAGAACCTAACCAGCAGTATCGCCAATGGTAAAAGTTACCAGAAATAATGTCATCCGTCTGTGCATTGATCCGACAGATATTAACAAGAGCCACAATCACGAGTGTGTTATCACACGCTCAAAGCGTCGATACTTGTGTATCAGCAGGTTAGCCAACCTGAGAAGGATACTCTTCTCGCGGTCATTAAGACTTTCGTGCTGCCGGATACCACGGTATATTCCCATTGCTTGGAAGTCCTATGACTGCCTTGAAGATGGGGGTTTCGGCACCTCACTGTCAATCATTCTCTCTGCTTTAAGGACCCCGAAACAGGTGTACATAAAAATTCCATTGAGGGCACATGGAGCGCGATTAAGAGAAAAATGCCCTCTAGAACCGTTGCCGATAAGTTTAACACTTATTTATTCGAATATGTTGGCAGTGCCATCGTAACAACCGCGAATTGACCCGGGTTATCTTTGAAGATCTTCGGCGCGTCTATCCCCCCCCCCCCCCCCCCCCCCCCCCCCCACCCCCCCCCCCCCCCCCCCCCCTCTCCAAATGGGATGGATGTAGAAGAAATAAGGTTACTAAAAATTAAGTTATTTCGTAAAAAAAAAGCTCTTTTGAAGCTGTCATGGATGTGTTATCAAAGTGTGACACAGACATTCAGAACTGCAGGGGTCAATCATATGATAATGCATCCAACATGTCAGGGGCATACAGCGGTCTGCAGGCTCGAATTCGTGAAGTCTGCCCTGAGGCTATATACACCCCATGTTCTGCTCATTCCCTCAACTTAGTCGGGAAACAAGCAGCTGAGTGTTACAAGGTTTGTACGTTTTTTTTTTCCAGTTCGATCAAACGATGACAATTTTTCCAGAAGGAGCTAAACAGAAAAGAAAACAGTTAAAAGAGCTTATCAAACAATCTTTGGTCTGCACGTGACGACGCCTGTAAAAGCCTTAACAGGGATTGGAAAGAAGTATGTGAGGCTCTCAGTTCCATTGCCAATGATGAAACTGAAAAGACTATAACAAGAAGTGAAGCTTCTGGATATATAAAATAAACAGGTCAAGTGTGTGCTAGTCAGCACACAGCGAGGGTCCGCTTACTTTGAACCATTCAGACCCTCTCAAAACACACTCTGACACACTGATAAAGTATTTTTTTGCCACTGAACCGGACTAAAACCATATAAATACATCGAAAAGACCATAATTATAAAAAAAAAAAAACGTATTTTGTCTATAAAAATAAAATAATATTTTTTTCGAAATTTCAAAAAAGTGGTATCTTCACTTTTGGTCGAAGAATGTTCAGGAATTTCTTCAGATTTTTTGCACTTCACATAAGCGATTTAGAAGGGGGGGGGGCACGTTTCACACCCACTTCAAACTTTCCTACGCCCGCCCTATCAAAGTTATATCCAAAGAATTATATATTTTTGTAATCAGGTCGACGTGGTATCATCAGGGTATCATCAGACGACCCTTTCATATGATACCCCTCACGGTGTCAAAAAAATAAAAAATAAATAAAAAAAAGTTAACCCTTAAGGTTTTTTACCCTAATTGTTTTGAAAATTATTTTTTTTAATTCGCTATATTTTTAAAATATGTAGGCAGGTACAAGACACATACATGCAAATTTCAAAGTGATCGGACGAAAGATGTAGCCGTGAGAGGCGACAGGACGGACAGACAGACACATCTCCTTGGTTTTGCGGTAGGGTCCTTGGTTTTGCCAACGGACCCTAAAAACTGAGTATGTTAAATACTGCCTTTCTTTTAGTGTTGAGGGGTGACGTGCTGAATAGGTTCAACATCGCTAGCAAAACTCTTCCCATGATAAAACCATTGTTAATATACATACCAATACACAAATTTACAACTCCCTCTGTGAATATGTATCCAGCCTTAGATCTGATTTTAAAGTGTATGAAAACAAAGCATTAGTTAAGTCTGTAGTTTGTGAGTATAAGGACACTACTAATAAAAGAAAAAAGAAAAGAAAAGTGCAGACAGATGAAACCAGAGATAATGAAGTTGTACTCAGCGGTAGAACAAGGTTTAAAACCGATACCTATCTTGTCATTATTGACAGACTTATCGCCGAGCAAAGCGAAAGCAGGTATACGATGAGTTGTGTGCGAGGTTGGAGTTGCTCACTTCAGGGATAGATTGGCAACGAGAAAAAATAACTGAAAGTGCTAAAAAAACTTTGCAGTCTGTACAAGAGGGATTTGACTGATTGGGAAACTTTTACCAACGAGTGTGTCCACTTCTTTGGGTTTCTGTTTCTGAAGAGTGCAGACAAAGAACCTCTCCAGTCTTTCGTTAATCTTGTCCAGCTGGTTTACGACACGGGACTTGAGGAGTTGTACCCTTTCATAAATATCACTCATTGACTTGGTTAAATCTCTTCATGTTAAAATTGATTCACTCAATGAGAAAGTGTCCAATCTAACATTAAACAATAATTCTCTTCAAGCTCAATTAGACAAGAGGAAAAATAATGAAACGAAATTTTTGTCGTACGTCGATATGTTAACATAATTTACCTAACAAACATTACCAAGGGACACCAGGCCCATCACTGCCCACCGATTTGAATTATCCTAACGGTAATTGAATTGAGTCTTTTGCTCAAAGTAAATCACGTAGAGAGAAATGCTAAATTGTTATTACCTATCGCTACCATATATCTTTGTCTTATATAGTTAGCATTTATCCGTACGAAAGTTATTAAAATAAAAAAACAAAATTGCTGTATTGTCGTTTTATTATAAACATTGCTTATTTAATTAAACAGAGCTAAAGTTGACAAGTGGTAGTAGAACAAATATGGAGAGATGGAGAAGAAGACTATAACAAACAGAGTTAGGAAGGATGGGGGGGGGGGGTATTTTTTGCCAGTAAAAGCTAAAGAAGGGGGCGGCAAAAAATGGATAGCCCGCATGCGACCAAAAACGTAAATCCGGCTCTGCTTAACTACCCTGAATGCTGTCATCGATTTAAAGGACCAAATAATAATTGACATCAACTACAGAAATAACAGAAAAGATAATTATGATAGAAATTACAAATAAAGAAAAAAAATTATTAGAAGAGTCTAACGATAATTTGAACGCCATACAAGCTCAAGAAAAAGAAAATAAATTTAATTTATACGACATAAAAAATCTAACTAACGAAGAAAATTTCAAGATAAAAAGAACTTTTTATATACTACGTTTTTAATTTTTTTTCTGTTGAATCGTATGTAATGTTGATAATATAATTATTATTGTAATATAATATATAATGTTAGTGAAAAAAAAAAATAGTTCCAAATTTATTTACTTCACATAAATGACAACCATCTAGAGTCTAGACAGCTGATCTTAAACCTATAAAAGCACAAATCTTTGTACAACGGATCTACCCAACAACAAATCTAAACCGTGCCATCGATATATTCGAAATAATATAATCGATAAATAATATAATCGATATTTCCTGTTTTGCTGTCATTCAATGTTTATCTATCACAAATTTGAGACCTGGCAAAACAAATAAAATAACTTACGGATTTTTTCTGAACTAACTTTCCGTACAGCAAAATTTGCTGATAACCAATTAAATTCTGCTGAAAGATGGCTAAAAGTATTAATATAATGCATTGTCGTCGTGTTCTGAGCTATGCTAAAAGTTTTAAATGTCTAGATTCGGGAAGTTAGTTAGAAATCGATTGCCAGATTTGTACCGGACAAACAAACAAACAAGAAAGCAAGCTAATAAAAACGTAGTAATAAAAATTGAATTTGACAAGATCGTGGTTAAATATAACACTGGAAAAGACAATAAACTTGGATGTTTTGATACCTATTAACATGAGATTAGACTTACGGATTACACTCCTTATTACTGTAAACCCTATTCTATCAAACCTTCGGATTTAGAAGAAGCTAAAACAATACAAGATTGGTTAACTCAGGGAATCATTGAAAGATCAAATTCTGCGTATGTAAACCGTAAACCCATTGTTAATTGTTAAAAAAGCTTCTTCCCACGGTTTGAGACCTGTTTTGGACGCTAGGAAATTAAATCCCCTGACTCTACCTGAATATGATAGCCCGATGAAAATTCAGAATTTGTTACAATCTCTCGGTAGGTAACGTAATAGTACATTAAGCGACGAGTACGGAAAGTAGCATTTTGCATGCGAGTGTGGAGTTTGCACCCGAGCGACAGCGAGGGTGGTAAAACCACACGAGCAATGCAAAGGCAAAATGCCGTTTTCGCACGAGTTGCATACCGTACTTTATCTACGATTGTTAGATTTAAATAATAAATACAGAAAAAAATAAACTTCCAGTACAAAAGTTCGTATTTCTCTTTTGATAAAGATAACATTAATTCATTAGTTGTATTTTGTGCCGAATTAATTTGGGAGGCGTATTATTCTCCTCATATTCGTCATAATCATTTAAATCACTCATTGATTTTCACAAAAAACTCGATATAAAAGTTACTTTTATTAAACAAACAGCAAATTAGTCTTGTTAAATGTAAACAAACTCGATAATCGTGCGTAAAGCTGAAGAATTCCTCTTCTTTACCGCGATAGCGTGGTAAAGAAGAGGAATTCTTCAGAACTATGAGACGCGCATGCGCAATGAATACAAGTACGTAAATAATCACGCATCTAAACAGAGATATAATGTTTATATTTCGTATCAATCGTAGATAAAATACATTAGCACGATCGATCGAAGTTTACCTAGACGAAGAAAGTAGAGTATTCACTCCTCAATTCCTCAATCAAGTTCATCAGTACAAGAGTACCGTTTGGACTGAAGAATTCCCTGCCTGCTCTGGTCAAGGCTTTAAGACCTAATATTCCCTCACAATACAGAAACAATGCGTCGGGGAAGTGTGACGTCACTTACGTAAAAAAATGTGTGTTGTTAGGTTGGCTAAGCTGCGCTGGCTCATAACAAACAATTATACAAATGGGTTTTATCAGTGCTATTTTATTTTATTATTATTATTTTATCAATTTTATTAATTTAAGAATGAAAAATGTCTCAATGCTTTGAATTTGGGTGCAACCATAGAGCCATAAAAGCTATCTAAGCACCTTATCCTCTTGTAATGATTCTATTTTAACCGTTCTAAAGTAATTGTACATAATGTAAGGCCTGTTATTTCATAATCTTAAGTTAATCATCTAAGCACCTCCGCTTATTTTTGTTTTTAATTGTATAATTATTATACATTTTTTGTAGGCTTGACTTTCGAACTTTGTTCAAGGCGGCCAGTATGTTTAGTCTTTGATTTGATAGCAACCCTGCATCAGTTTAACTATTTGCCACTAGGAGCGCCACGTTCGCAACTATTGTCACCGACGAGTTGGAACGGACCCCCCCAGGCAGTCAGACTATCACTAGCAGTCAAGTCACTCATGTATAATCACTTTTATTATTTCTTATGTTCTGTGTAACAATCGAGGTGCCTAGTGGATTCTCAATGTATATACTCTAAACGTAATTATAAAACAGTTTTTTCAAGAATTTATGTGTGTTGTAATATGGAACCAGAATTAAAAAAAAAAAAAAAAATCAAATTTTTGTGTTTTAGGTAGTATTCATACTACAGAGAGATTATTAATAAAAAAATTTCCTTGATTACTAATAATAAATAAAATAATAAAAATATACAAAAAAAAATATTTTTTTTAAAGATATTCCTTGTATCAAAATGACAAAATTCTTTGATTTAAAAGACAATATTCCTTGATTAAAAGACGACATTCCGTGTTTCAAAATATTCCTTGATTTAAAAGACGATATTCCTAGTTTCAAAAAGACCAAATTCCTTGATTTAATTGACGATATTCCGTGTTTCAAAAAAAACCAAAATTCCTTGATTTAAAATACGATATTCATTGTTGTTTTGAATTCAAGTTGTTTTGTTCTAAAAAATATACGAAGTCAGTGCGGATCAATCCAATCACAGTGAGGCCAAAAGTGATGACGAAGATAGCTTTTATGTATATGCGGTTCACTGTCATGAAGATAAACCTGACTGGTATGAAACCGTTACTATCAATCAAGTTCCAGTTAAAATGAAACTTGATTCCTCATTGCATTGTGCTCAATGCAATGTTTTGCCATGTAACGTGGTTCAAAAATTAAATATTCCTCTACACTCTACATCACAAATTTAATTACATTTACAAATGATAAAGCTGCAGTAAAGGGTCAAATTATTGCCCCTTGAATCATTAAAAATAAAATTAAAGAGTTAAAATTGATTATTGTTGAAGGTAATTGTAGGGAAAGATTCGTGCGTTCTGCTTGGTTTAATAAAACTAATAGATGTAATTGATAACGCAAACGATATTTTTAGCGGCTTAGAATGCCTAAAAGACTATGGATATGACATTGACTTAAAACCAGGAGCAACATTCTCTATACACTCTGCACGACCAGTCCCATACCCTATCAGGGACCAGGTCAAGGAAGAACTAGACCGTATGGTATATATGGTGGTCATTGCACCCATCAAAGAACCTAACCAGCAGTATCGCCAATGGTAAAAGTTACCAGAAATAATGTCATCCGTCTGTGCATTGATCCGACAGATATTAACAAGAGCCACAATCACGAGTGTGTTATCACACGCTCAAAGCGTCGATACTTGTGTATCAGCAGGTTAGCCAACCTGAGAAGGATACTCTTCTCGCGGTCATTAAGACTTTCGTGCTGCCGGATACCACGGTATATTCCCATTGCTTGGAAGTCCTATGACTGCCTTGAAGATGGGGGTTTCGGCACCTCACTGTCAATCATTCTCTCTGCTTTAAGGACCCCGAAACAGGTGTACATAAAAATTCCATTGAGGGCACATGGAGCGCGATTAAGAGAAAAATGCCCTCTAGAACCGTTGCCGATAAGTTTAACACTTATTTATTCGAATATGTTTGGCAGTGCCATCGTAACAACCGCGAATTGACCCGGGTATTCTTTGAAGATCTTCGGCGCGTCTATCCCCCCCCCCCCTCTCCAAATGGGATGGATGTAGAAGAAATAAGGTTACTAAAAATTAAGTTATTTCGTAAAAAAAAAAGCTCTTTTGAAGCTGTCATGGATGTGTTATCAAAGTGTGACATAGACATTCAGAACTGCAGGGGTCAATCATATGATAATGCATCCAACATGTCAGGGGCATACAGCGGTCTGCAGGCTCGAATTCGTGAAGTCTTTCCTGAGGCTATATACACCCCATGTTCTGCTCATTCCCTCAACTTAGTCGGGAAACAAGCAGCTGAGTGTTACAAGGTTTGTACGTTTTTTTTTTCCAGTTCGATCAAACGATGACAATTTTTCCAGAAGGAGCTAAACAGAAAAGAAAACAGTTAAAAGAGCTTATCAAACAATCTTTGGTCTGCACGTGACGACGCCTGTAAAAGCCTTAACAGGGATTGGAAAGAAGTATGTGAGGCTCTCAGTTCCATTGCCAATGATGAAACTGAAAAGACTATAACAAGAAGTGAAGCTTCTGGATATATAAAATAAACAGGTCAAGTGTGTGCTAGTCAGCACACAGCGAGGGTCCGCTTACTTTGAACCATTCAGACCCTCTCAAAACACACTCTGACACACTGATAAAGTATTTTTTTGCCACTGAACCGGACTACAACTATATAAATACACCGAAAAGACCATAATTATAAAAAAAAAAAAAAAAAAACGTATTTTGTCAATAAAAAATAAAATAATATTTTTTTCGAAATTTCAAAAAAGTGGTATCTTTACTTTTGGTCGAAGAATGTTCAGGAATTTCTTCAGATTTTTTGCACTTCACATAAGCGAGATAGAAGGGGGGGGGGGACACGTTTCACACCCACTTCAAACTTTCCTACGCTCGCCCTATCAACGTTACATCCAAAGAATTATATATTTTTGTAATCAGGTCGACGTACCCTTTCATATGATACCCATCACGGTGTCAAAAAAAAAAAAAAAAAAGTTAACCCTTAAGGTTTTTTACCCTAATTGTTTTGAAATTTTTTTTTTTTTTTTAATTCGCTATATTTTTAAAATATGTGGGCAGGTACAAGACACATACATGCAAATTTCAAAGTGATCGGACGAAAGATGTAGCCGTGAGAGGCGACAGGACGGACAGGCAGACACATCTCCTTGGTTTTGCGGTAGGGTCCTTGGTTTTGCCAACGGACCCTAAAAACTGAGTATGTTAAATACTGCCTTTCTTTTAGTGTTGAGGGGTGACGTGCTGAATAGGTTCAACATCGCTAGCAAAACTCTTCCCATGATAAAACCATTGTTAATATACATACCAATACACAAATTTACAACTCCCTCTGTGAATATGTATCCAGCCTTAGATCTGATTTTAAAGTGTATGAAAACAAAGCATTAGTTAAGTCTGTAGTTTGTGAGTATAAGGACACTACTAATAAAAGAAAAAAGAAAAGAAAAGTGCAGACAGATGAAACCAGAGATAATGAAGTTGTACTCAGCGGTAGAACAAGGTTTAAAACCGATACCTATCTTGTCATTATTGACAGACTTATCGCCGAGCAAAGCGAAAGCAGGTATACGATGAGTTGTGTGCGAGGTTGGAGTTGCTCACTTCAGGGATAGATTGGCAACGAGAAAAAATAACTGAAAGTGCTAAAAAAACTTTGCAGTCTGTACAAGAGGGATTTGACTGATTGGGAAACTTTTACCAACGAGTGTGTCCACTTCTTTGGGTTTCTGTTTCTGAAGAGTGCAGACAAAGAACCTCTCCAGTCTTTCGTTAATCTTGTCCAGCTGGTTTACGACACGGGACTTGAGGAGTTGTACCCTTTCATAAATATCACTCATTGACTTGGTTAAATCTCTTCATGTTAAAATTGATTCACTCAATGAGAAAGTGTCCAATCTAACATTAAACAATAATTCTCTTCAAGCTCAATTAGACAAGAGGAAAAATAATGAAACGAAATTTTTGTCGTACGTCGATATGTTAAAACTTAATTTACCTAACAAACATTACCAAGGGACACCAGGCCCATCACTGCCCACCGATTTGAATTATCCTAACGGTAATTGCGGTAGAAGAGGGGGTGCAGTTGGAAGCAGAGGCGGTGGGCGTGTTCCCCCCGCTCCTGTATTACTCGTACCTACCTCCACGGTTCAACCGGAGTTAACTGGAATAAACAGTCCTAAAACTGATAACGCTACTTATCCGGAACCTAATAGTAGCAAATCTCAAACTTTTTCATTCTTTTCTCATGAAGGTTTTAACCCTAACTCTGTCCATAACATCGCTCCATCTGACTCAAACCAGCCATATAAGCCTCTTGAACCTTACAAGCCTAAGCTTCAGCGCCCTCCACGGAGACCCATAACGCAAGGTTCAAATACAAACTCTAAGCTTACAACTGCAAAGGCACCAGTTAAGCGTCGTGCTCTGTTTGTAACTAAACTCTCTGCTGATACTACGGCTACGGAGGTGGAAGCAGCTCTAACTGAATACAATTTATCTGGCGTGTCTATCACACAACTCAAAACCAAATTCAGAAGTTATTCTTCGTTCCACATTACTGTGTTCGAGAATGACTTCCAAAAAATCTTGGACCCTAATGTATGGCCTGAAGGCTGCTTTGTAAAACCTTTCTACGGGCGCTTGACTGCTGAAATGAGCCTGTCTACAGATACAGCTGAGGAGGTAGCTGATAAAAGCTCTGAATTATGAAGCTCTCTGCCATCTACCAGAACGTTAGAGGCCTAAGATCAAAGTCTGATATCTTTTTGGAATCGGTATCTAGTTGCGATTTTGATTTGATATTTATGACCGAAACTTGGTTCAATTCAACCTCACTAAACTGTCGTTTTTTTTCCTCCTAACTATAATGTCGAGCGTTATGACAGATGTTCGGTTATTTCTGGTTGCAATGAAGGAGGCGGTGTATTTGTAGTCATCAGTGATAATTATAAATATATCAGGCTTCACGACCTTGAACGTAGCATTGAAAGTGTTTGGATTGAACTTCAGCTACCAGATTCTAAACCCATTTTCTTTGGCAACCTTTATCTCCCTAATCACTTAGACCAAGCAATGCTATCTGATTATATGCAAAACCTAATTGATCTTCTTCCACCTTCTTCTCTGATTTACACTCTAGATGATTTTAATTTACCAAAAATGGATTGGACCAATTTATTATATGAAGGCTCTCAATCTAAACGATCTCGTTCCTCTACTCTGTCTTTCTTTTCACGTTCTCTTGGTCTGAAACAATATAACAAAGTTCTCAATAGTCATGGTGTTTTACTTGATTTAATTTTCTCTAACTCTCTTCCTATCATAGTAACTCGCTGTAATGAATCTCTAGTACCTGAAGACTCTCACCACCCTACTTTGTCTATAGAGTTTAATACAAGTCTTCAAACACGCATTAAGCTTAAAAACGAGTTTTCTTATATTAATTATATTAATTAGGAGATTATGAATTCATGCAACAGCATCTCTGCAATGTTGACTGGTCATCAATCAGGGAAGAAAAAGACGTAAACATCGCTGTTAACACATTGACAAGAATAACTTGTGATGCACAAAATAAGTTCATCCCAACTTCTACGGTCTTACCAAACAAATATCCCTCTTGGTTTTCTTCCAACTTAAAATTTTATATTAAGAAGAAAAATTATTTTCGTCATAAATATAAAAAAACGGAAAAACACTTTTACTTTAATATGCAGCGAATATACCAGAGACTTTACAAATTTCAATTTAAAGCTGACCTCCAAGCTTATAGAAACAATATTGACCTAGCACTTCAGAAGGATCCATTATCTTTTTGGAAAATTATGAAGAAGATGAAAGGCTCATCGCGCAAGACTTGCTACACTCTCTCGACTCAAGACGGTTTGGTCTCGGAACCCCCTGCTCTGGCTCAAGTCTTGGCTGATCACTTCGCTTCTGTTTTTCCATCCTCTCCTGCTTCTAATCCTCCCTCCTCATCACCTCCGGATCTTCCATCTACATCCTCTTCGCATTCAATTATAAACAACCCTTATATATCTACGTCCGATGTTATTAATGCCATTTCAACTTTAAAATCATCTTATTCTTGTGGTTCTGATCAAATCCCTAGTTTTATTGTTAAGAAATATGCTCTTATATTTGCTCCTGTTCTTTCTTCTGTATTTAATAGATGTCTTGAAACATCCACTTTCCCAGTTTTATGGAACACTGCCCTGATAATCCCCATTCCCAAAAGTGGTGACTCTAAAGATGTTAATAACTTTCGTCCTATCTCTATTTGTAACACCTTTTCCAAACTTTTTGAAAGAACCCTTCACACTCACTTGTCTCCTTTGATCTATCCCCTCCTTAACTCGTCCCAGCACGGTTTCATTCCTAGTAAATCCACTTCCACTAATTTAGTCTCCTTTTTATCTTATCTGGGTTCTCACATATCCAAGGGCCGTCAGGTCGATGCAGTCTATTTTGACTTACGCAAAGCTTTTGACCTGGGTCACCATAATATATTACTTTGTAAGCTCCATAATCTCCCTATGTCTTCTTCTCTCCTTCATTTTTTCTACAGTTACCTTTCCACTCGTTCATGTATTGTTAAAATTAACAATCACTTTTCTTCTTTTTATCAAACTACCTCTGGTGTCCATCAGGGCTCTATTCTTGGTCCTCTTCTTTTCCTAGTCTTCATAGATGATCTTTTTAAAGTTATAAAAACTTGTTTTTTTCTATTGTACGCTGATGACCTTAAGATTTTCCTTCATATTTCCTCTGTTTCTTCGTGTGACCTTCTTCAGTTGGCTATAAATTCAGTCCTTTCCTGGTGTTTAGACTATAAAATGTGTGTCAACGTTGGGAAAACCTCTGTTATTAGCTTCACTCGATCCCGTCATCCTATTATTCATAATTACATGTTAGATACTGCTCCTGTGAGTCGCTTTGACGTCGTTCGCGATCTTGGAGTTATCCTGGATGCCAAACTGAAGTTTGATGTCTTTGAGGACTCCATTGTTGCGAAAGCTTATCGTCGTTTAGGTCTTATTAGACATGTATGCAATGGTCTCTCACTCGAATGTTTCCTCCGTTTGTTCATCTCTCTTGTCAGGCCTTTACTTGAGTATGCTGTACCGGTCTGGAATAACCTACCTTTGATACGCTCTGACCAAATTGAACGTGTTCAGCGGCTTTTTGTAAGGAATTGCTATTTTCGTTATTATTACAATAGAATATTTTACTCTTATGAGATTCTTTCAGAGCGATTAGGCCTACCTTAAGAGTTAGGAGAAGAGCTTATGAGGTTCTGTACCTTTCTAAAGCTTTGATCGGTGTGCTACGATGTGACGAAGTCCTTGTTTGGTTGTACTTGCTGTTGGACGCCGTGCTAGTAGGTTCGCTTATATTAAAGAGTTGTCTGATATGTGTCCTCTGGTCCGTTCTGTTCGAAACCTCAACGCTCTTTGTCGTAATGTTAGTAATATCAACGTATCAAACCTATCTAATCTGAAATCTATCCTTCCTTATTTCTCTCTTACTCATCAGTAATGACTTCATTCTTCTATTATTATTATTTTCATTTCATTTTCATTATTACATACTTATAAAATTTGTTTTTAATTCTGTTATTACTTTCCATTTTATACTTATCTTGTATCTTTTAGAGTGCTTCTCTAGAGGCTTTTGCTGCAGAAGACTCTTAAAATGTGTAAAATAAAAAAGGCTTCAAACCGTTCGGTAGAGAGATCATTTTCGGTGATGAAAAGGATAAACAAAAACTATCTCCGTTCATCACAATCAATCACATGAGCGTCTTTTTAACTCATTGGCCGCGTTAACAATAGAGTCTTCAATCATCAAACAGCTTAACTACGATGATCTAATTGAGTCATTTGCTCAAAGTAAATCACGTAGAAAGAAATGCTAAATTGTTATTACCTATCGCTACCACATATCTTTGTCTTGTATAGTTAGCATTTATCCGTACGAAAGTTATTAAAATAACAAAAACAAAATTGCTGTATTGTCGTATTATTATAAACATTGCTTATTTAATTAAACAGAGCTAAAGTTGACAAGTGATAGTAGAACAAATATGTAGAGATGGAGAAGAAGACTATAACAAATAGAGTTAGGAAGGGTTGGGGGGGGGGGGGGGGGGGGGTATTTTTTTGCCAGTAAAAGCTCAAGAAGGGAGCGGCAAAAAAAAAGTGGATAGCCCGCATGCGACCAAAAACGTAAATCCGGCTCTGCTTAACTACCCTGAATGCTGACATCGATTTAAAAGACCAAATAATAATTGACATCAACTGCAGAAATAACAGAAAAGATAATTATAATAGAAATTACAAATAAAGAAAAAATAGATTAGAAGAGTCTAACAATAATTTGAACGCCATACAAGCTCAAGAAAAAGGAAATAAATTTAATTTATACGACATAAAAAAATTCTCATGTCTGTTTGCTTTCTAGGTCATGATAGGTTCAGACATTCCTCTCATAGACATGGATGAGGTGCTAGCTGAATTGGAAGCTATCACACACCTTCCTGATCCTCACGATGAAGTAAACATCCCTGATGAGGAGCCAGGGCCTGTAGAACTAACTCCCCAGACACATGATTCAGGTATCATTGAAACTGAGGCACAATCATCAACTAACAGAATTGTGGGTCATGTGGAGACTCCTAACTCAAGACTTCCGAAGAAAATCAGGAAATCCCCTCGGTTATCTAACGACAATAAACAGGCTAAGAAGAAGGCATTGGATAAACCGCTGAAAAGGAAAGCAACGAAAATAAAGAAGACTTAGGTGGTCAAAAAAAAAATTTCAGACATTTGGTAACAATCCCTGCTCCTACATATTCATCCTCGCATAGTTTGCTTAGTCCTCTAGAATATTTTAAAAAAATGTTTAACGATGATACAGCAAAAATGATTGTTAACTTCTCAAATTTGTATTCTGTTCAAAATACCGGAATTTCTATCAACTTGACACTAAATGAGTTTTGGGACTTCATTTCTATACTGCTAATTATGGGTGTAATGAAATTACCTAACTATACTGATTACTGGAGTAGAGAGTGGAACATTACACAAATATCTAGTAAGATGCCACTGAAAAGGTTTCAGTCCAGCCTTATATGGAGTTGGGGGAAAGGTAGTTGTTTCCTTATGCAGAACAATTTCTAACATCCCAGCAGCCGTTTACTGCGATAATTTTTTTACTTCTTTAGAACTAATTGAAGAGCAGGGAATTCTTTGTCTAGGGACTATTCAGCAGAACAGGCTAAGAAACTTAAAATTAATACATGATAAAGATTTGTTGAGGAAAGGAAGGGGTTCTTTTGTAGAACACTGCGACAATACAAATAAACTGTGTGTAGTGAAATGGGCCGACACCAAATGCGTGACGTTAGCCAGCACTTTCATGGCCGCCTCCCCAACAGAAAAGGTACATCGATACTGTAAAGAAGAGAAGAAAAAAGTTGCGGTCCCCTGCCCTAAAATAGTGAAACAATATAATTCCAATATGGGGGGTGTTGATTTAAATGATATGTTTATATCTCTATATCGGACCAATTTTAAACCGAGAAAATGGTATATGAGAATATTTTCCCAATTCTTGGATATTTCGGTAAATAATGCTTGGCTCATTTATCGTCGAGAGCTATTACAATTATATCCAACTTTTAGGTTTAACTTAGCAGAATCCTTATACAATACTGGGCGGAGAGGTAGGCCACTTCTTCAAAAAATAAAACAAATTAAAACAACGATTGCTCCAAGGCCACAAGAGGATTCACGCTTTGATGGAATGGGACATTTTCCTGTCTTCGGTTCGAAGTGGCAGAGGTGTAAATTCTGCCCTTCTGGAAAGTCTGATGTGTCTTGCCACAAGTGTGAAATGAATGTATGCTTAACAAAAAAAAGAAACTGCTTCCTCAATTTTCATAATAAATAAGATTCATTTTTTTATAATTATTTAAAATATATTTTTATTCTTGTTATTAGACAAAATATTTACTATATCTTATGTTATTTTTCTAAGTATTTTTATTAAAATTATTTTATTCCATTTGGATTATCTTTTTATTCCCATAGAAATAATCTTACTATAAGTTGGTAATGTCAAGAATAATGGACATGTTCAATATTTTTAAAAAATTTACAATAGGTTGCAAATTTGGTAATGTCCGGTATACTGGACATGTTCAAAATTTGTTCAAAATTAAAATTTAGCGGAAACCAATAATTCGCCTTCATTTTATAGATCCTCTAAAGCTAAAAGAGTGATAGAAAAAAAAATCTACAATCATGGGATGCTACATTGCCAAGTACAGGGTTAAAAGAGGTTATTCATTGTTTCAAAAAGACAAAACTATTTAATTTAAAAGACGATATTCCTTGTTTCAAAAAGACAAAACTATTTCATTTAAAAGACGATATTCCTTGTTTCAAAAAGACAAAATTCCTTGATTTAAAAGACGATATTCCTTGTTTCAAAAAGACAAAATTCCTTGATTTAAAAGACGATATTCCTTGCTTCAAAAAGACAAAATTCCTTGATTTAAAAGACGATATTCCTTGTTTCAAAAAGACAAAATTCCTTGATTTAAAAAACGATATTCCTTGTTTCAAAAAGACAAAATTCCTTGATTTAATAGACGATATTCCTTGTTTCAAATAGACAAAATTCCTTGATTTAAAAGACGATATTCCTTGTTTCAAAAAGACAAAATTCCTTGATTTAAAAGACGATATTCCTTGTTTCAAAAAGACAAAATTCCTTGATTTAAAAGACGATATTCCTTATTTCAAAAAGACAAAATTCCTTGATTTAAAAGACGATATTCCTTGTTTCAAAAAGATAAAATTCCTTGATTTAAAAGACGATATTCCTTGTTTCAAAATGACAAAATTCCCTGATTTAAAAGACGATATTCCGTGTTTCAAAAAGACTAAATTCCTTGATTTAAAAGACGATATTCCTTGTTTCAAAAAGATAAAATTCCTTGATTTAAAAGACGATATTCCTTGTTTCAAAAGACAAAATTCCTTGATTTAAAAGACGATATTCCTTGTTTCAAAAAGGCAAAATTCCTTGATTTAAAAGACGATATTCCTTGTTTCAAAAAGACAAAATTCCCTGATTTAAAAGACAATATTCCGTGTTTCAAAAAGACTAAATTCCTTGATTTAAAAGACGATATTCCGTGTTTCAAAAAGACAAAATTTCTTGATTTAAAAGACGATATTCCTTGTTTTAAAAAGACAAAATTCCTTGATTTAAAAGACGATATTCCTTGTTTCAAAAAGACAAAACTATTTGATTTAAAAGATGATATTCCTTGTTTTAAAAAGACAAAATTCCCTGATTTAAAAGACGATATTCCTTGTTTCAAAAAGACAAAATTCCTTGATTTAAAAGACGATATTCCTTGTTTCAAAAAGACAAAACTATTTGATTTAAAAGACGATATTCCTTGTTTCAAAAAGACAAAACTATTTGATTTAAAAGACGATATTCCTTGTTTCAAAAAGACAAAACTATTTAATTTAAAAGACGATATTCCTTGTTTCAAAAAGACAAAATTCCTTGATTTAAAAGACGATATTCCTTGTTTCAAAAAGACAAAATTCCTTGCTTTAAAAGACGATATTCCTTGCTTCAAAAAGACAAAATTCCTTGATTTAAAAGACGATATTCCTTGTTTCAAAAAGACAAAATTCCTTGATTTAAAAAACGATATTCCTTGTTTCAAAAAGACAAAATTCCTTGATTTAATAGACGATATTCATTGTTTCAAATAGACAAAATTCCTTGATTTAAAAGACGATATTCCTTGTTTCAAAAAGACAAAATTCCTTGATTTAAGACGATATTCCTTGTTTCAAAAAGACAAAATTCCTTGATTTAAAAGACGATATTCCTTATTTCAGAAAGACAAAATTCCTTGTTTCAAAAAGACAAAATTCCTTGATTTAAAAGACGATATTCCGTGTTTCAAAAAGACAAAATTCCTTGATTTAAAAGACGATATTCCTTGTTTCAAAAAGACAAAATTCCTTGATTTAAAAGACGATATTCCGTGTTTCAAAAAGACAAAATTCCTTGATTTAAAGGCGATATTCCTTGTTTCAAAAAGATAAAATTCCTTGATTTAAAAGACGATATTCCTTGTTTCAAAATGACAAAATTCCCTGATTTAAAAGACGATATTCCGTGTTTCAAAAAGACTAAATTCCTTGATTTAAAAGACGATATTCCTTGTTTCAAAAAGATAAAATTCCTTGATTTAAAAGACGATATTCCTTGTTTCAAAAAGACAAAATTCCTTGATTTAAAAGACGATATTCCTTGTTTCAAAAAGGCAAAATTCCTTGATTTAAAAGACGATATTCCTTGTTTCAAAAAGACAAAATTCCCTGATTTAAAAGACAATATTCCGTGTTTCAAAAAGACTAAATTCCTTGATTTAAAAGACGATATTCCTTGTTTCAAAAAGGCAAAATTCCTTGATTTAAAAGACGATATTCCTTGTTTCAAAAAGACAAAATTCCCTGATTTAAAAGACAATATTCCGTGTTTCAAAAAGACAAAATTTCTTGATTTAAAAGACGATATTCCTTGTTTTAAAAAGACAAAATTCCTTGATTTAAAAGACGATATTCCTTGTTTCAAAAAGACAAAACTATTTGATTTAAAAGATGATATTCCTTGTTTTAAAAAGACAAAATTCCCTGATTTAAAAGACGATATTCCTTGTTTCAAAAAGACAAAATTCCTTGATTTAAAAGACGATATTCCTTGTTTCAAAAAGACAAAACTATTTGATTTAAAAGACGATATTCCTTGTTTCAAAAAGACAAAACTATTTGATTTAAAAGACGATATTCCTTGTTTAAAAAAGACAAAATTCCTTGATTTAAAAGACGATATTCCTTGTTTCAAAAAGACAAAATTCCTTGATTTGAAAGACGATATTCCTTGTTTCAAAAAGACAAAATTCCTTGATTTAAAAGACGATATTCCTTGTTTCAAAAAGATAAAATTCCTTGATTTAAAAGACGATATTCCTTGTTTCAAAATGACAAAATTCCCTGATTTAAAAGACGATATTCCGTGTTTCAAAAAGACTAAATTCCTTGATTTAAAAGACGATATTCCTTGTTTCAAAAAGATAAAATTCCTTGATTTAAAAGACGATATTCCTTGTTTCAAAAAGACAAAATTCCTTGATTTAAAAGACGATATTCCTTGTTTCAAAAAGGCAAAATTCCTTGATTTAAAAGACGATATTCCTTGTTTCAAAAAGACAAAATTCCCTGATTTAAAAGACAATATTCCGTGTTTCAAAAAGACTAAATTCCTTGATTTAAAAGACGATATTCCGTGTTTCAAAAAGACAAAATTTCTTGATTTAAAAGACGATATTCCTTGTTTTAAAAAGACAAAATTCCTTGATTTTAAAGACGATATTCCTTGTTTCAAAAAGACAAAACTATTTGATTTAAAAGATGATATTCCTTGTTTAAAAAGACAAAATTCCTTGATTTATTAAAGACGATATTTCTTGTTTAAAAAAAGAAATCCTTTTTTTTTAAAGACAAAATTGATAGTTCCAAAAAAAAGTGTTTTTATTCAAGCTAACCACTGACCTATATTCATTTTTCATTCCCGTTTTTTTTTTTTTTTTTTGTGTGTGTGTGTTTTTTTTTTTTTGTTTTTTTCTATGACAAAAAATTGATTTGCTCCGAGACAAAAGTGAGGATTATAACTAAATTACTTGTTCCAAAACTCAAAGTTTATAGTTTCAAAATACAAAACTCCTGGTTTCAAAAAGAAAAAAAAAAATCCTTGTTTTAAAAAAGACAAAATTGGCTTGCTCAATTTTGATACAAGTAAAGAAAACTAGGACTCAGCCCATCAGCCAACTGAGTCTTTCAACCGATAATAAGGAAAATGGTTGCTCTTTTAATGTTCCTTCACTTAACCCCTCCCCCCCCCCCCTTCACTTCAAGGTTTTTAACTAATTTATGTGTATTCCTCATTGGAACAATATAAAATTGATGATAGTCTTCAGTTAAAATTGATTGTTCTAAAAGGCAAAATTGATAGTTGAAAAAAAAAATTGCATGTTAAAAAAATTAATGTTTCTTCTCTTCACCCCCTCTCCTTTCTCTTCCATTGTACCTCTGCAAACTGAAGCTTTCTCAGGTAACTGGTCAAAATATAATTAGTATCCCTGTATTATTGTATTACTGTATCAACTGTATTGACTTGTATCAACAAGTCCATTGTACATCCAAAGTAGTTATTTTTATCTTAGGATCCAGTAAGATATTGCTAGTTTGTAATGAAGTGATAAGATGCTAATGTTAGCTATTGTGGAAATAAAATAATATTAAATTTTATTAATGTCAGAAAAACTATTTGTACTTTTATTTTTACATTTTTTTTTTTTTTTTTTTAACAAAAAAAATTCCCATCCTTCTTTTTGATCCGGGCTTTGGACCGGCACAGGCGAAGTTAGAATTTTTTTTTGTATATTTTGATTTAATTTAATAATTCTGTTGATCTCAAAACACGATAAGTTCAGGTTTCATAATTATAAAATACAGTTTTTGAGCTCTGTGAGGTCTTAATTATTAAAGGAGTCATTCACATTATACAGATTCAGGGCTGTGCTAGGATCAAGCTGTGTAATGTGAATAACTATTAAAGACTCATTAGACAATGCCTGACTGAGCTAGTGCTCAGCACTGATTCAGCGTAGTGTGAATCAGCCCCTGAAAGGGTTGTCCTAGGGTCAAGCATTGTAAGGCGAATGAATATCGATGTCCTATTAGTAGGGTTACCATAATTTTTGAAGGCCAGATCCGGACAGAGGGGACTCCAAGGGGAGGGGGGGGGGGTCAGAGAAAAAATTGCAAAAAAAATATTTTTTTTTTTTTGAAATTAGGAAAATAAATAAGCTACAAATATATATAATTACGTTATATATAAATTTATTAATACAATATTTGATAATATTTATTTATTAATATTTACTTATTAATACTTATTTATTAATATCATATTCAACTTTAGCTATTATTTGCTGGGTCCAGCATACATTTTTCAGATGAACTAATTTTCCTTAGACAAGCTAGTCATTTTATTTATTTTGTCAAAATGTCATAATAGAATTTGCTTTAATATTAAAAAGCTCTTTTACAACTGACAGAGAAAATCTTTCTCCTTCAGGCGCCTAAATAGACCCCATCATTGAAAAATTTGTTGTGCGTAAAGTCTCACGTAAAAAGGGGTTCGTTTCGATGGTATTGTTAACTTGAAATAAGTATAAGGGGGGGGGGGGGGGGGCGCCAAATTGTGATGTTTTTTTGACAAAAAGGGATGGAAAATTACACACTTTCCACAAGGGTTATATATTTTTGTAATCTACTCTTCAATACCTTTCATTTGATACCCCCACTCAAAATTTAAAAAACATATTTTTCTCCCCGTGACAGGAATTAGCCGCCATTTTGGATTTGAACAGCTGATAATTTTGAGTCCGCTATATTTCCTGTGAGCGCGTCAAAACGATCATTAATACGGAAAGAAAGTTTCATGTTTCTATCTCTTTTTTTTTAAAGTTATTGGAACCGTACAGAGTGACAGACAGATAGACACAGGAACGAAACTATTAGGGTTTCTTTTTTTGGTTTTACCGACGAAACCCTAAGAAATACGTTCAGTGGGAGCCTATAAGTTCCAGGTAGACACATGGCGAATTCTACTATTTTAAATATATTAAGAAAGAGACGTTTCTTCTAGAGAATGCTTCAAATATATTTTTCCATTTCTCATGAGTTTTTGGGGTTTCTTCTTTTGGTAGGGAAGCCCATTGAGCTTTCTGATTTTTCTTAAAATGCTGACATTTCTCAAATCCAGACGCAAAACCGGACAGATGTTTCAAATCCGGACAGTCCGGACGAAATCCGGACGTATGGTAACCCTACCTATTAGTTAATGCCCGACTGTGCCTTGACTGAGATTTTGCTCAGCACTCGCTCAGTGTAGTGTGATTCAGTCCATGAAGGGGTTTTCCTGAATAAGATCTAGTGTTAATGCAAACCATAGATCAGTATTGCATGTTGACTCGAGGCAGAGTCTGAGTACTTGTCTGAGCAGTCAGACCCTCCCTTAACACAAGTTTTGAGGATTATGGGAACTGAAGAGCGATTCTGTAACACTGAAGTGGGATACGTATCTTGAGTATTGCTAAAACTAAGCAGAATTAACAATAAGTGCACTCGATTGATTTTTGATTTAAAAAAGAAATAGGAGATAGCGTGCATATAAACAGATCAAGTGTGCTAGTCAGCACACAGCAAGGGTCCGTAGACCACTCTGTATAGTTAAAGTAGTACCCTATTGATGGTGGTTTTTTAAAATGCTAAAAAGCTTACTTTGAACTATAGTCCAGGAAAATAAGGAATAATAGGAGAAATAATTTATAAAGTTTTGAAACTTTGTGAAAATACTTTTAAGGGGTGTAGTAGTAAGAAACAGTAAAGTTCTTTTATAGTGTGTCGAAAGTAACCCGCAGATAGCCCCAGATTAATTTGAACCATCTGCGCTCTTTAACTTTTGATAAATTGTTAATTTAATTCATAACAGACACACAAAAAATTGATCAAATGACAGACAGAAAGGGAAACAATTTAGAAAATGTAAAGAGCGCAGACGGTTGAAATTAAAGTGAGGCTATCTGCGGGCTACTTTCGACAAACCATCCAAATTTCATAATAATCAGTTGAGTACTTTTGAAGATATAGGTCTAAATAAATGTGTGTATGTTTGATGATTTTATGTGCAAGATAAAATAATGGGCGCAGAAGGGTGAAACTTATATGGGATCAACAATGGGCTAAGTGTAACCTACCATCCCAATTTCATTTCAATCGGATGTGTCGTTTTTTTAGATATCTTGGTTCGCAAAAATACGTTTTATCTCTATTTAACTACAATATCTCGAAAACGGTATGTCCCACTTCAAACATGCATAGGACCTTTTTTGTGCAAAATTATGTAACGAATAATTTTGGTAATAACACTTCTCTTCAAAAAATAAACCGTTTTGCGTAAAAAGTGAAAAATGAGTAAATTTTGGACTTTAAGGAGGGTGGAGGGGGGGACGTGCCCCCTCAAGAGGGGGGAACTTTACTGTTTCTTACTACTACACTCCTTAAAAGTATTTTCATAAAGTTTCAAAACTTTATAAATTATTTCCTCCATTTGCTGTTTTGTTAACTAATTTGCCTGGACTACTAGGTACAACAAGACATATACATGCCAAATTTCAAAGTCATCAGACGAAAGGTGTAGCCGTGAGATCAGGCGACCAGACGGACGGACAGACACACCCAGGGAAATATATGGGTCCTTGGTTTTGCCTACGGACCCTAAAAAGTGTCTGACTAACATCAAGCTAGAATTTTGTGGACAAGTTTACCTTTTGGTGCCTTTTAAGAACATGAAGTCGGCTAAGTTTGTCTGCGGGACATAGCTTGGCAATAGGCATTTGAAAAAAACAAACCAGTGGAGAGCAACCATGTCCTGCCCATTATGGTTGACAATGTGATTTTCATTAGCGTTGGGAACCAATCAATTGAAAACAGTCGACTAAACGGTTGTTTTAAAATATTCATTCATTCGGTTGTGGATATCTAGTTTTCATTCGACTGATATCAGTCTATAGTTTGGACTTGTATTAGTTGTAATTCGGACGTGTATATGTGGACGTGTGTATAACGAGATAACGAGTGTCATGCTCCTTCTCACCCCCCCCCCCCCCCCCCCCTCCACTTTCAGCCCTTCACCGTCATTCCTTTCCCCTACCCAAAACCAAAAAACATCCGAATGAAACATTCGAATGAAAAATTCGATTGGATTCAGTCTCAGTCTAAATTTTTTCATTCGAATGAAAACGATGTCGTAGCAGGCTGTAGTTTGGGACGAGATAACGAGTGTCAAGCGCCCTCTCACTCACAACCCCCCTCAGCTCTGAGGCCTTTACGGCCTCCACCATACTACTCCTATATAAAAAAAAACCATTCGATTGAAACATTCGACTTGCAGGTTCAGTCTCGGTCTATATCTTTATTCGTATATCCTATACCCGCTATGAGACTGTTTTCAGTCGATTGAATTCAATCGACTGTTTTTTCCCGAATCGACGACTTATTCATTCGGTTGTTTTTTCTAGTCGGTTGTCCCAACGCTAATTTTCATGATCCTGAGCATGAAGTTAATTAGTAAACTTAGAATCAAGTTGATGTTAGTTTGTCACTTTATAGGTGAGTTATTCAAATATTACTCCAAATCAAAGTGGTCACCTATCAAGTGGCAAAGTAAAATCAACTTGATTTTTGGTCTACTAACTAATGATCATGAAAATCACATTGTCCACCATAATTGGCAGAAAATGGCCACTCTCCAACAGTTTTTTTTTTTTGGAACAAAGTTCCTTATGGCACGTTCTGGAGCTCGGGGGTGAATAAAAAGAAACGACCAAAATCACAATGATGCAACCAAGAGTCATGAAATCTACCAATGACGATAACTTAAGTAAAAGATGACTGAGTTAGTTGAAATTTGGTACACATGTTCATTTTACCAATACCTAGGCTGAGGTTTGTTGGACGACGTTATCCACCCAAGCGTTCACGTGCAACGCTCGCGTAAACGTAAGCTACAAATTGAAAATTGGAATTTTAGGACAGAAAAAAATTCAAGCTTCATCTATTTAATGAGACAAACAGCTTTTTCAATACTATTTTTTTAGTAAAACGAACACCGACACTGCTATGAAGTGATAAAGATCGCTAAGTTTATTAAAGCGGACCTAAATGATTAAAATAAAGAAAACGTTTTTACCGATATCTTACGTTATAACGTAACAATTTAAATGAAACTTTGTATACATCACCTACAGTACAATTGAAACAGGCATGCAAAATTTCCACCTGATACAAGCAGAAGTTTTTGTGAGTTAGTGATTTATATTTTTTGTAATATAATATTTAATTGGAGTAATATTCCGACAAAGTCTGAGAGGACAGTTCTTTTTCGTCTCTACAACCATCTGCTTCAACTATAAATTCATCATTAACTTTTTTTCTCAATATACAATACATTATTTATTGAAAGACGCTCGCTTCAAAGATAATAAAAAGCTTTTCATTTAATTTTTTCTTTAGTTTTTTTTCCGCTAGTACGGAGTAGTACAAATAATTAGTTACTTTAAATTTTGTCTCTTTTCTAACTCCACTTATAAGTACTTCCATGTATAAGTAGTTAGTATTGTATACTAATTTCGGAACTGTGATTTTATAATAAAAAAATTGATTTTATAATTTATATTTAATGAATAGCGTAAGGAACTTCGTTCCTCCTGGGTGTCCCACGACACCACATGTATTTTTTTTTTTTTAAATGCCTATTGCCAAGCTATGTCCGGCAGACAAACTTAGCCGACTTCATATTCTTAAAAGGCACTAAAAGATTAACTTGTACACAAAATTCTAGCTTGCTGTTAGTGGACAATTTTTGCACGCTATCTCCTCGACTAAAAGGTTTTATTTTGTATAACCTTTGATCTCTGACAATGTTTTTGTTAAGATTTGTTTTGTTAAAAAAAGATGCATGTACAGTATAAAATAATTAATTTAAATCAATTAATTATTCTATTAAAATACTTAATTATTCTATAATTAAATTAAATCAATTAATTATTCTAAAATGGTTGAATGTATTAAGTAGGAATATTCTGTGTGTGAGAGTAAGTTGGCAAATCTGTCTAGGAGAAGCATTGCTTGGATAAAGCATCTCCAATCAGTGAATTATTCTCAGTTAGTCAAGTAGTTTGAGTATGGTAGAGTCAGTCAGAGTCTAGTAACGACCTGTAGTTTGAGTATGGTAGAGTAAGTCAGAGTCTAGTAACGACCTGTAGTTTGAGTTTGGTAGAGTCAGTCAGAGTCTAGTAACGACCTGTAGTCTGAGTTTGGGGAGAGTTAGTCAGTCTTTTAATGTCCGTATTAAGAGTGTAAACAAATCCTCTTTCAGTAATTATCAAATAAACACAAATCTCAGTTACAAAATCACTCTTCAGGAACAATAATAAATACTATTAAAAGCCAAATATAAAAACTTAACAAAAAACAGTTTTATGTACAAGGGTATGGTATGACAAGGAAACAAGCTAGGCGTCAGTGCTGGACTTGATATCCGCATACTGGCAGTACTTCTTAACAGTTGCCTTGTAGTAGTCAAACACTGAGTTGGACGCCTCCTTAGCAGCGTCCACCATCTTGGAGTATGTTTGAGGGGAGCACCTGCCTCGCAAGTCCAAAGCTACAATGTCCTGTTTCGTGCTGTTGAAAGCTACCACCATCACCACCTCGGCTTTCTAACACATAATTATTTCAATTAATTTCCTTTTCACAATAATAACAGACAAAGCTGTACCTCAGAGGTAAACTGTCGTAACTACATTTTTTGTGATTTTCAGATTATTGCGATGAGTTATGGGTAAAAAATAAAATTTAATATGGAGTCAAATAGCCAGACATCAATTGTATTTTATGTTGTGACATTTTTCTTAATACATGTCTGGCTATTTGACTCCATATTAAATTTTATTTTTTACCCATAACTCATCCTAATAATCCGAAAATCACAAAAAATGTAGTTACGACAGTTTACCTCTGTACCGGTATAACAGGTTATAACAGTTATAGCTCAGAGCTATAGCTGTTATATAAGTTTGCTTACATTTTTTTGAATCATCCATTTACATAGTAAACATTAATTAAATAGTCGCTTGTTTTCCCTTTTTAAACCATCGATAAAATAACCAAAGCAGATTTGAACTGTAAATAAAACAAACAATTCAATAACCTGCTCCCTACCTTCAATCTGTTAAAACTATGATTATAACAAGTTTTCACCTTATGTTATTTGTTTTCTCCTGTTATATTGACCATTATAACAGTTTGTTTATAAATAATGAATCCAACTGTACTATCTTAGAAATAGTATTGATTTTGACAGCGTGGGAAAATAAAAAAATATGTGGAGGGGAGCCAATGAGAGCAATGGATTTTGAATTGGAGAAGGTCGGGGCCAACTAGGCAAATAAAAATATCAATGGACCCACTCAGTGCACAGGAATAGTTGTTTTCTCAGAGTAAGGAAGGGGTAGAGGGAACAACACTGTATAATCTGGATATCAACACAAAGGTGCTAATTATTATCTAACCTCACCCTCCATAATGATCTCAAAATCCCTTTTTTCCACGACCTATCTAATCTATAAATAAAAAGAACCAGTCTCTCCACGGTAGATAAAACTTTTTTTATTTATCAAAGCAGCTTTCGGCTTTTATAAAGCAATCATCAGTGCCTACGAACAAACATAAAGTGTTAAAACTACTTTTGTATATGGACTGGCTCAGAAAAGCAACTTTAAGATTTCCTCGACTATTTAAATAAGTGCTTTCCCTCCATCGAGTTCACTTGCGAGATTGAAAATAATAGTCGGTTGAACTTCCTCGACCTAGAGGTTTTTAGGGCGGCAAACACTTTGCGTTTTGAGGTCTACCGTAAGCCGACTCAGTTATTCACGCCGACTTGAATCACCCTTGGTCCCACAAGTTGGCAGCGTTTCACTCTATGATCCATCGGTTATTGACCTTGCCATTAGACCCCGAGGCTTACAGCAAGGAAGTTGCCACTATAAAGAGTATAGCCAGTAAAAATGGGTATGATAATAGGTTAATAGATAAGTTAATAACCAGGAAAAATCGAAGTTTGCTTTTGAAGGCTATGGATGAGACTAATAAACGTCAACTGATAGAAAGTACTTGGCGTTCTATTCCTTATCTCAGCCCTATATCGGACCGCCTTGCTAAAGTCTTATCAAGGTATGGTTATAGAGTAGGGTTCAGCACAACTAGAACCATAGGAGAGCAGCTTAGCAAGGTTAAGGACCCAATACGACCTGAATATAATAGTGGAATATATATTATTATTTGTGGGGACTGCGATTCTGAATACGTAGGACAAACGGGCCGCAATTTCAAAACAAGGGCGAAGGAACACCTGCAGCGTCCTAACAGTAGAGTCAATCAGCATCTCATTGAACTTAATCATGCGCGAGGTCCGCATAAAAATCGGGTTTCTTTATTTTGCCAAGAAAGGACGTAGGCTCGACTCGCTTGAGAACTTGGAGATTATCAGAAGTCAATGCAGAGCGGGAGATAAAAGTCTTAATGAGCGGGGAGAAGCTTCTTCTTTGATAAGAACCCTGGCTGGAGCGTCTACTAAGATCAGTCTTACGTTGGTCTCCGACATCGTATGACTCGCCCTCTACATATTTCCTTTTATCGAATATAATGTGTCTCTAGTTCCACTGAAATCGGTATGCAATTTCTTTGATTTTATCTTTTGTTTTATTTTTATTTTATTATTTGTTTCATTTTGTTTTCATTTTTAACTTTAACTCTGGCAATTTTAACACTGCTTCTTTGTTTTATTGATTGTTATTTGATTTGTTACTTATTTTTTACTCATTTGATTATGTGACGTCTTATAGTCTTTTTTGATCTTGTTCTACGCTTTTAGTATTTGTTTTTAATTTCTTATTTTTATGGATTTTGGCATTAGCTTTTATTCGTCTTCTTTGTAATTTCAGTTTGACGTTATGTTAGTAAGTTTTAACATTTTATGTTTGTTCGTAGGCACTGATGATGGCTTTATAAAAGCCGAAAGCTGCTTTGATAAATAAAAAAAAAGTTTTATCTACCGTGGAGAGACTGGTTCTTTTTATTTATTAAGATGACCTCCACCAACGCTCTTTTTTCTCAAAAATATCTAATCTATATCCAAATACCAGAAATTCCACAAGTCCTCATTAAATCACCCCAATCCTTTAGTTGAACTCCTTTCATCTCAATCCATCCCTGATAACCCACCTCGGCGCCTGAGGAGACAGTGGTCCAGAGATCTACTAAATATGGGATTACTTAGTAATAATTAACTATCACCAATCAATTAATCTTATCTTTTCTCATACACTTGTTAATTTATTATTTTCCATGTTCAGATTCTAAATTAAATAATAAAAGCCAAAAGGAATAATCAATGGATTATTACCTTTACCATGTATGTCACCGTCCAAATAACAATGTATCAGTATCACTAATAACATTGATAACTTATGTAGTTGTGATATTCAATAAAAAAAAAAAAAAAAAAAAAAATAGTTATTTACGCACCAAGGGAGGAAAGTAAGTGATTGCACCCTGAGCGATGAAGTTGGTTCCTGAGGCGAAGCTGAGGGAACCATAACGTTCACTCCCGAGGCGGAGCCGAGGGAGTTAATTATCGCGAGGGTGCAAGTGATTTTTACTCCCAAGGTACGTACAAGATTTTACCTCCAGAAGGGAGAAAAAAATATGGAAAGATTTTAATTTTAAATTACGTTATTTAACAAAAAATACATAGGTTTATAATTATTTTTTAAAAAAATATAGTTAGATATAATATTAACAATTCTCTAAATAAGTTTAATCACGTTCAAATTAAATTATAGATAGTAATTATTTGAATTTCAACGCTAAAATTAAATGGAAAATCAGCTGGAAGCTTAGTCGTGTATTGAATGGTGTTGACAACTGATGTATTTAAATATGGATTAGTTAATCTACATTTAGAAATTATGTTTCCACTTTTAACTTGTTTGTTTCTTTTACTGATGAATCACTATGGCAACCGTTGTGGAGGCTACATGACATGTGTGAAGATGACATTATAGATTTCAACATTAAATAAAAGTTAGTAAATGAAATGTGTATTAGCACCAACCTTATTTACTCGTGCTTTATCTAGGGCGACACTGGGGGGAATCATGAGAGTTCATGATTCCCTTATTTTTCATTACTCCCTGTTTAACCCGACCGGGTGCAATGAGTAACTTCCCTCCCTGTAAACTAGGGAGGAAAGTTCACTTTTTCTCCCCGCTGGAGGTAAAAATTATACTCTCCCCCGATACCAGCATTCTCAAGCAGCAGTTTGATAAAAACAATATCAATATCCCGATAAAAATTCGATACTTATCTATTATTATCAGCTGAAATATTAAGTGATATTTCCTTAAAATATTTAATTTCCAAAAAATCTTGTATAAAACAAAGTGGTCTTCTAAGCAGATTAAGCAGTCACATCAGATTTGGCTCTTATATATTTGATATTTTGAATCATTTTTCTTTACTCTAAATTTAAAATGATTTTAGATAAGTTAAGACTATAATAAATTAATAAGTGCTGTGAATAAAGGATTTTATTTATATTTTACATCACACTGTCACTTTAGTTCGGGCTAAGCTCGCTAGGGAGGTTTAGTATTGGGGGAGGGAATAAATAACCACTTGTCAAATCAAATTGTTCCCTCTACCCCTTCCTTGCTCTGAGGTTGTTTTATTTTTTCTCCATATAGGTTGGCCAACCTGAGTGTCAGAAGTCAAGTAAAAATCTCGAGCTTTCATCGACACTCACTTTGATTTTCCCACAGTGTCAGATTAAACACTTATCGCAATAATAATATAGTCATAACCAGTTTGTATTGAAACAGTAGCTAAAAAGAGCTCTTAAAAAAAGAAATGTGAATCAAAAATACAAGTTAAAATGTACCTCGAGTTCTGTTGAGGTGGGGTCGACTACGATCTGGTCATCACTGTCGACCATGCAGGTAACTGCAGCGACCAAGTGCTGCAGATCCAGACCTGAGTTGATAAGAGCAAGGCATCCGGCATTGATAGCACACGATACAATCTGAAATGCACACAAAAATAAACATCGTTGTAATTATTATTAGACAAACTTGTTTATTTGCATGTTAAAATAATGTGGCCAAATATAGTTATGAACTGTTTTTTTTTTGTTTTTTTTTCAAATAATTGGTTGTTTTGCCTGAGATTTAGTGGTACCACTTCATTATTTAGTTTAGTTTTAGGTAGTATTCTTACTACGGAAAGATTAAATTTTAATTTAAATCAAATTATAATTATTATTAACTACGGGAGACATACAGAGAAAAAGCTTGGATTCGGGACTTAGTAGCGGCAACGACAGAAAAAGGTCATTCTCCAGTATAGCTCAGTTGGTAAGAGTGCCTGTAACGGAAATATAGGAGGCCCGTGGTTCAAGTCCCAGTGCTGGGGTCTATTTTTCTCTGTATGCCTCCCGTAGTTAATGATAATTATAATTTGATTTAAAAAAAACAATTATTGTTTACCTGAACCACACCTTTACTAGGTTCCGCCTAGGATCTCAACTCCATATCCCTTACCTTGTTCCTTCCGTAATCCTTCTAGCCACACAGCCCTAGTCTACCCCCACTTTGTACTGTTAGTTTGGCCACCACCTTGGAATTATTAACTGTGAAAACTCCAAAAAGTGTACAGTTGTCACAAATGCAGAGATGCACCTGTATGCAGAATTTCATGTTTCAAGCTATAGTATAGTTTATGGATTGAAACAAGCCAACAGGCAGACCTGTTATATAAGGTTTCTTTTTGTACAGAAACCTAAAAATGAAATTAGCTATCGTACACCCCCTTCCCCCTCATAAAAATTGAATTTCTATGCCACCGTGGGGCGGCCAAAAACCGTCTTACCTGTGGCAGCGACGAAAAGAGAGGTGTCGGCGCTGTTCGTTCCTATTGGGTGTCCCACGACACCACACATATTTAGTATTTTACTAACACCGATATCTTCAAAATTACTCATCTAGTCTGGAAGAAATTCGAATGGTTTGTCAAAAGTAGCCCACAGAAGGTCCAATATTAATTTCAACCATCTACGCACATTTAATAATAATAATACATTAAATAATGTATTCTGGAAATAATGTTAATTTTATAAATGGTAGCTACGTATAATTTAACCTTTTAAATTTTTAAATAATATTTAACTATGTTCTATCTTTGTGTACCCTTTTCTATATATACATATTGTAGGTGTATCTTTTAAAATAATATTTAACTATGTTCTATCTTTGTGTACCCTTTTCTATGTATACATATTGTAGGTGTATCTTTTAAAATAATATTTAACTATGTTCTATCTTTGTGTACCCTTTTCTATGTATACATATTGTAGGTGTATCTTTTAAAATAATATTTAACTATGTTCTATCTTTGTGTACCCTTTTCTATATATACATATTGTAGGTGTATCTTTTAAAATAATATTTAACTATGTTCTATCTTTGTGTACCCTTTTCTATGTATACATATTGTAGGTGTATCTTTTAAAATAATATTTAACTATGGTCTATCTTTGTGTACCCTTTTCTATGTATACATATTGTAGGTGTATCTTTTAAAATAATATTTAACTATGTTCTATCTTTGTGTACCCTTTTCTATGTATACATATTGTAGGTGTATCTTTTAAAATAATATTTAACTATGTTCTATCTTTGTGTACCCTTTTCTATGTATACATATTGTAGGTGTATCTTTTAAAATAATATTTAACTATGGTCTATCTTTGTGTACCCTTTTCTATGTATACATATTGTAGGTGTATCTTTTAAAATAATATTTAACTATGTTCTATCTTTGTGTACCCTTTTCTATGTATACATATTGTAGGTGTATCTTTTAAAATAATATTTAACTATGTTCTATCTTTGTGTACCCTTTTCTATGTATACATAATTGTTGGGGTAATTGACACAGAACAAAATATAGAACAGATAAGTAATTGTAATCAACAAAAACATGAAAGGAAGCTACTGCCCGCACGATTGAACGATCTCTATATACACACACACTCGAATCTTAAAAGTCTCTATCTTAAGAAAAACATGAGCCCTTTTCACCCAGATTTAACCAGTCTAAACTTGGCGGGTTAGTATACATGACATCCTCCCACCTAAATCAATTATTTGTCTAATTAATAAATATTTGATTTACCGGTTAACAAAAATTGTTCGACAAAAGAAAAAAATACAAAAAAAAAGAACTAAAATTAAATTAATCTGGGCTCCCTAATATAAAATAACATAATTCCCTAGGGCAGTACTTCCAAAACAAATTGGTACAATTCAACTAGAATATATCTACTTAACTAAAACAATAACATGTACAGAGTAATATTAAGCATGAGCTATAAGATTTTTAAACAAGACAAAAATTATACAATACAAACAAAATCATACATAATCTTTATATCTGGGAGGTTTTTTAATTTCCCTACCCCTTCTAGAAAACTTCACATCTTCAGATGTCGGCCCCGACACTCCCACATCAGGCAAGATGCCACCTTCTTGAGGCGCCGGTGAAACTGAAGGCCTCGACACTACCACACCAGGCAAGGCGTCATCAACCTGGGACACTGGTGGAGTTGGCAAGGTTGCACCACTAACCCCTTCGGAAGCAGAAGCAACAGAAGTGTCACAATTTGGGAATATACTCCCACTCGATGGGACGTTCCTGTCCAAGGGCAAATCGGCATGCACACCAGGGGGGTCCGCAATGCACGTCGGCCCCGGTAGAAGAGAAGAAAGGGGTCCATCGACATCGACTGGACTATCGCCATGACCACTGACATCCAACCTAGTTTTCTTCTTATTAAGAGTAGCTTTATTAACTGACCTAGGAACAGATATATTAAAAGATAACTTCTCATCACCATTTTCAGTAGAGTTAACTGGTTCATTCAAACTGGGGTTGATGTCTTTATTGATTCGTTTAAGACTCTCTTGTAAACAAACATTTTCAGCCTCGGTGTCACTCACTTCCAATCGGAACAAACGTTGAACAGGACGAAGCAACTCTCCTTTGGCAGTTTTAAGACGAACTAGTCTAACTTCCCCATCTGCTCCAGGTAACAACTGTATTACTTTTGCCATCGGCCATAAAACTCTTTTATCTTGATCATTACCAATTAGAACCAATTCACCTACTCGTATAGGGACTGAAGGCTGCACCCTTTTCCTGTGTGTCAGCATACCTAAATATTCATTGCGAAATCTAAACCTTAAATCTTCTCGGACCTTCTGCACATATTTAATTCGGTTATTGAGAGATTTAGTATCAACGGCATCACAATCTGGAACACCACTTTCTCGTAAATCACGTAAGAAATTATTAGGTGTAATAGGAGCCAACTCAGCGGCATTGTCAGTATCAGAGATATAAGTGAGAGGACGATTATTTATGACAGACTCGCAATCACAAAGTATGGTAAAAAATTCTTCATAAGTGAGTAATGCTCGCCCCATTACCTTACGGAGTAGTCTCTTTAATGTTTGAACTATTCTCTCCCACCAACCACCCCACCAGCTGGCGGTAGGTGGATTGGGGGTCCAAGTAATCCTCTGGGTAGAACTATAGTTTTCGATTTCAGCCCAATTGAGCGACTTAAACAAATTGTCAGCCCCGATAAAATTTGATCCTCTATCGCTGAAAATTTGCCTAGGCCTTCCCCTCCTAGATATAAATCTCCTTAATGATTGCAAAAATGCATCAGTAGAAAGGGAAGTCACTAATTCGAAATGGACTCCACGATATACAGCGCAGGTGAAAAGTACAATCCAGCTTTTATGACTACCCTTCAACAATACAGGACCTGCTAAGTCCACTCCGGTGATTTCAAAAGCACTGCAATCTCTAACACGAGGTGTAGGCAAGGCTGCTGGAGCTGTCTCAAGACGTTTAGCAGAGTATCTTTTACAGATAACACATTTATTGACTACCCTTCGTAGAGTTTTTCTTCCACCAAGAATCCAGAATCTCTCTCTAAGAACACTCATTAATCCTTGGACACCAACATGACAGTTGGTTTCATGATAATATCTAATAAGCAACATACAAACAGGATGATTAGAAGGTAACACAATTGGTTGTAAAAAATCCAAAGAATCCTCACGACGTAAGATCTTGGTTCTGAGACGTAGAACTCCAAATTCATCTAAATAAGGACATAATGATGAAATAGAGGGATCATTCTCACCTCTAAAACATTGCTCTTGAATAAATTTGAATACCATCGATTCAGCTTTGTAAAACTCATCTTGACTAAGTTCCCGATCTAAACACTTAGGTGATTTTCGTAAATTACGAGCAAAACGATTCATCCAGGCAACCAACCGAACAACCATAGGGTACTTAGAGAAACGATGGTAGAGCCAGCTATGACTTTCCTCATTAACAGAATTAACACAGGCAATAACAGATTTCAACCTTTCCTTATTCACCTCTTCTTCACATGGTGCTGTCTCTGCAGAAGGCCAACTATCTGGGGGTTCACACAGCCAACTAGGCCCCTCCCACCAGTGCAGTTCGGACAGTCTTTTGGCCGAGCACCCTCTGGAAGGTAGATCAGCCGGGTTTAAATGAGAACTGACATATCTCCACTGTTGAGGTAAAGTCACATTTCTTATTTCACTAACTCTGTTCCTTACGAACAATCCCCAATTTTCATTCCGTTTGATCCAGGCAAGTGAAGTGGTTGAGTCTGACCAAAAAACACTCTCTACCTTAGCTAGTTCAGGACAATTATTTACAATAGAAGAATATAATCTGACTGCTATAGTAGAGGCTAACAGCTCAAGTCGAGGTATTGTCATGCCCTTAACCGGAGCCACACGTGCTCGCGCCTCAACTAACTGGACATAGACACCCTCTTCAGTAATCACTCTTAGGAAGATAACTGCAGCATAAGCTACAGAGCTTGCGTCACCAAATATATGTAAGGTCATATTATGACTAGAATCAGGAGTAAATTTCAACCAACGAGGTAAGTGAATATCCTTCACATAACTAAGATTGTTCATCCATGAAATAAAATTAATTTTAATAGATTCATGCACTGCTTCATCCCAACCTGTTCCAGACTTCCATATCTCTTGAAGTAACAGTTTAGGGTAAAGTACCACAGGAGCTAAAAAACCTATAGGATCAAAGATCTTTTGAGTAAACGAGAGAATAGCACGTTTAGTGATTTTGCCATAATTTACTGGCTCAGGAACCGTTATACTTAAAGTGTCTTCCTGTTTATACCATTGAAGACCCAAGACGTTAGAGGGTTCTGAACTTGAACATTCTCCACTGAACTCCCACGCACGAAGGTCAAAAGCTCTCTCTTTCAGGATTAAAATAGACTCCTCCTTAAACTGGGGTATTTGAGTGAAACAATCCAAACTTAGAGTACAATTGTCTACGTAAAAGCTATCAATTAAATATTTCACAACCCATTTGGCATAAGTATTTTTAGTCCCCTTTTCCAAATTCTCTAAAACTTCTGATAAGTGTTTCCTTAAACAGGCACCCAGCCAAAAGGGGCTGCAGGTTAACCCAAATACGGCTCTTCGGTGGCGAAATACACGCAAAATATTCAAGGGGTCAATCCACAAAAACCGAATAAAGTCTCTGTCAGTTGGGTTTACACTAATTTGCAGAAATGCCTTCTTAATGTCGGCAATTACTCCCACTTTTCTCAAACGAACCCGCAGCAAAACAGCTGGAATTAGCTCTATTAAGTTGATACCTTTGTTTAAGCAGTCATTGAGAGATGGGTCACTCTTCTTCTCCTTTGCAGAGGCATTAAAAACAGGTCTAACAGGTGTAGAAGAATGTTCTTTAACAACTGGTCGGTGAGGAATATAATGTCCGGTGGTGGGGGTAGATTTGTCAATAGGGACTTCCTCTATCACTCCCTCACTCAACCATTCCATAAAAACATTATTATATATTTCATACAAATCATTTTTCTGTAACCGTTTTGCCAAAAATTCTATATTTCTCTTAGCCATAGAAAAATTAGAAGGAAGAGGGGGGTGATCTTCGACCCAAGGCATAGACACAACATACCTTCCCTCTTCATCGATATAACAAGAATTATCAAAATGAATCTGTGTATCCAATTGTATTTTCTCCTTCGACTTTGTCTCAGAAGGGGATTCTATACCTAGAATATCCAGGGACCATAAGTTTTCAATATCCCGGGAGTGGTTTAACAGAGATAAAAAAGACGTGCTAGGAGGGCTAAACTCCTGGGGCACCCGACCCATCAGGACCCACCCTAACCGTGTTCCAACAGCTATTAAACCAGACTTGAGATGTTTTAGTTCTCCAGTATACAATTGACCAGCTACATCAGACCCAATTAAAACCTCAATAGGTCCAGGAGAGGGGGTAGCATCAGAAATAACTATTTGCTCTCCCACCAACTCCTTCAACCAAGGACCTGATGAAACCTGGGGTAAGAAGCCACAAATATTTTCTTGACCCAGCACCTCAAAGTCACAGGTATAATCCTGATTTAAATTTGTAAGAAATGAACGGTATACCTTGTGAGGAGTATTGCCAGTAGAATTACCACCAAAGAGTGTATGGTTGACAACTTCAGTCCGGATGGGGCGATAACCAACACTCTTAGCTGTCTCATTTAGGATGTAGGATCTTGAAGAGCCAGTATCTATTAAAGCCCTCGCCTTTCTCGAAACGCCTGTCCCTTGTAGACATATAACTAGAGTCTGGAGATATACACCTGATGAACCTTGAGATGTTGGACCACTAAAACAAGCCACATCCTTCTTAGTTGGTATAGGATCATTAACAGAATTTGACTCCCTTTTGTAAGGATTTTTGTAATTATTAGAATTAAGATTAGACTTAACATTTCCTGTACTAGGAACACTTTTAGACAGATTAGGACACATAATTACTAAGTGCCTCTTAGAACAACAAATACATTTGCCTCGAAAATTGCAACGTCCGTTGCCATGTTTTATATACAAACAAAAAACACAGTGGCCTCTTTCCTTGGCTAATTTTATTTTTTCATTAAAAGTCATTTTTTGTGCCTTGAAACAGTCACTTGGGCTGTGATATTTATTACAAAAGAAACAACCCTCTTTTTTAACTGGAGCAGGACCTGATTCGATAGAGACCAACCCCGCAGAACTGGGTAGATTTCCATTGGCGCCCCCTTTATTGTCATTCAGGCCAAATCCTGCCATGGCCATGGACACCCTATCTTCTGTCTCCACCTCTGACCGAAGAAATGCCATTAAATTTTCTAGCCTAGTTTTGGAGGTGATTTCAGAAGGCTCATCTTTTACCTTTTCATACCGTACAGATGAATGCCGTTGCCACGCACGCAATACCTCCTCTGGGAGACAAGACTCTACAAGAGGAAGTAACATGGCCGAACAAACTTCAGTTGTGACCCCTAAGGACTCAAGAGCCCTTAATTGGCATTGGACTTGATCGAATAAGCTAGACAAACTTCTAGAGGGATCTTGTTTCATTACAAGGGATAGAAGTTCCCTGACATAAACCTCCACTAGCATGTCCTTCTGACCAAAACGTTGTTTGAAAATTTCTACAACTTTCACATAATTTTGTTCTGACGCTGGAAAACTGTCAATAATTTGTCTTGCCCTAGAATTAGGCATAGTTGATTGATATAAATATTGAAACTTATCAATGCTGTTAATGGTAGGATCATTATTTATTTTTGAAAAATGACCCCAAAAAGGCAGCCAACCTTTCAGGTCTCCTCCGTATTTAGGAATCTCAAGTTTAGGCAATTTTAACTGATTACTGTGTGGCTTAGAGCAACTGCTTCTCGAACTATTTTCAGATTTATTATCATTTAAAATAGAATCTACTTTTGTTTTATATTCAAAATATAATAAATGGTACTTATCTTGTTCTTCTAATTCAGATGCTAAGACTGTAACATCTAACTCTGTCTCATTCTCGGCCAAATAACTTCCTTCGATCTCCTTTAAAGAAACATATCTTTCGTGAAGAACATTAAACGTTGCCGATATTTTTAAAACATTATACTCGTCTCTTGATTCGAGGAGTGTTGCCAACGAATTAGCGAGACGATCGAAATTGTTTCTAGCGGCATCCCGCTTCATTTTTAATTGTTGCATCATATGCACTGAATCCACACCACGTGAGTAAACTTTTACGGAACCGAAACTCAATTCCCCTACTAAAACAAAAACGGAACAAACGTCCTTTCACGGTCGCCAAAATGTTGGGGTAATTGACACAGAACAAAATATAGAACAGATAAGTAATTGTAATCAACAAAAACATGAAAGGAAGCTACTGCCCGCACGATTGAACGATCTCTATATACACACACACTCGAATCTTAAAAGTCTCTATCTTAAGAAAAACATGAGCCCTTTTCACCCAGATTTAACCAGTCTAAACTTGGCGGGTTAGTATACATGACAATAATGTAGGTGTATCTTTTAAAATAATATTTAACTATGGTCTATCTTTGTGTACCCTTTTCTATGTATACATATTGTAGGTGTATCTTTTAAAATAATATTTAACTATGTTCTATCTTTGTGTACCCTTTTCTATGTATACATATTGTAGGTGTATCTTTTAAAATAATATTTAACTATGTTCTATCTTTGTGTACCCTTTTCTATGTATACATAATGTAGGTGTATCTTTTAAAATAATATTTAACTATGTTCTATCTTTGTGTACCCTTTTCTATGTATACATAATGTAGGTGTATCTTTTAAAATAATATTTAACTATGTTCTATCTTTGTGTACCCTTTTCTATGTATACATAATGTAGGTGTATCTTTTAAAATAATATTTAACTATGGTCTATCTTTGTGTACCCTTTTCTATGTATACATAATGTAGGTGTATCTTTTAAAATAATATTTAACTATGGTCTATCTTTGTGTACCCTTTTCTATGTATACATATTGTAGGTGTATCTTTTAAAATAATATTTAACTATGTTCTATCTTTGTGTACCCTTTTCTATGTATACATAATGTAGGTGTATCTTTTAAAATAATATTTAACTATGTTCTATCTTTGTGTACCCTTTTCTATGTATACATAATGTAGGTGTATCTTTTAAAATAATATTTAACTATGGTCTATCTTTGTGTACCCTTTTCTATGTATACATAATGTAGGTGTATCTTTTAAAATAATATTTAACTATGGTCTATCTTTGTGTACCCTTTTCTATGTATACATATTGTAGGTGTATCTTTTAAAATAATATTTAACTATGTTCTATCTTTGTGTACCCATTTCTATGTATACATATTGTAGGTGTATCTTTTAAAATAATATTTAACTATGTTCTATCTTTGTGTACCCTTTTCTATGTATACATAATGTAGGTGTATCTTTTAAAATAATATTTAACTATGGTCTATCTTTGTGTACCCTTTTCTATGTATACATATTGTAGGTGTATCTTTTAAAATAATATTTAACTATGTTCTATCTTTGTGTACCCTTTTCTATGTATACATATTGTAGGTGTATCTTTTAAAATAATATTTAACTATGTTCTATCTTTGTGTACCCTTTTCTATGTATACATAATGTAGGTGTATCTTTTAAAATAATATTTAACTATGTTCTATCTTTGTGTACCCTTTTCTATGTATACATAATGTAGGTGTATCTTTTAAAATAATATTTAACTATGTTCTATCTTTGTGTACCCTTTTCTATGTATACATAATGTAGGTGTATCTTTTAAAATAATATTTAACTATGTTCTATCTTTGTGTACCCTTTTCTATGTATACATAATGTAGGTGTATCTTTTAAAATAATATTTAACTATGTTCTATCTTTGTGTACCCTTTTCTATGTATACATATTGTAGGTGTATCTTTTAAAATAATATTTAACTATGTTCTATCTTTGTGTACCCTTTTCTATGTATACATAATGTAGGTGTATCTTTTAAAATAATATTTAACTATGTTCTATCTTTGTGTACCCTTTTCTATGTATACATAATGTAGGTGTATCTTTTAAAATAATATTTAACTATGTTCTATCTTTGTGTACCCTTTTCTATGTATACATATTGTAGGTGTATCTTTTAAAATAATATTTAACTATGTTCTATCTTTGTGTACCCTTTTCTATGTATACATAATGTAGGTGTATCTTTTAAAATAATATTTAACTATGTTCTATCTTTGTGTACCCTTTTCTATGTATACATATTGTAGGTGTATCTTTTAAAATAATATTTAACTATGTTCTATCTTTGTGTACCCTTTTCTATGTATACATAATGTAGGTGTATCTTTTAAAATAATATTTAACTATGTTCTATCTTTGTGTACCCTTTTCTATGTATACATAATGTAGGTGTATCTTTTAAAATAATATTTAACTATGTTCTATCTTTGTGTACCCTTTTCTATGTATACATATTGTAGGTGTATCTTTTAAAATAATATTTAACTATGGTCTATCTTTGTGTACCCTTTTCTATGTATACATAATGTAGGTGTATCTTTTAAAATAATATTTAACTATGTTCTATCTTTGTGTACCCTTTTCTATGTATACATATTGTAGGTGTATCTTTTAAAATAATATTTAACTATGTTCTATCTTTGTGTACCCTTTTCTATGTATACATAATGTAGGTGTATCTTTTAAAATAATATTTAACTATGGTCTATCTTTGTGTACCCTTTTCTATGTATACATAATGTAGGTGTATCTTTTAAAATAATATTTAACTATGGTCTATCTTTGTGTACCCTTTTCTATGTATACATAATGTAGGTGTATCTTTTAAAATAATATTTAACTATGTTCTATCTTTGTGTACCCTTTTCTATGTATACATAATGTAGGTGTATCTTTTAAAATAATATTTAACTATGTTCTATCTTTGTGTACCCTTTTCTATGTATACATATTGTAGGTGTATCTTTTAAAATAATATTTAACTATGTTCTATCTTTGTGTACCCTTTTCTATGTATACATAATGTAGGTGTATCTTTTAAAATAATATTTAACTATGGTCTATCTTTGTGTACCCTTTTCTATGTATACATAATGTAGGTGTATCTTTTAAAATAATATTTAACTATGGTCTATCTTTGTGTACCCTTTTCTATGTATACATAATGTAGGTGTATCTTTTAAAATAATATTTAACTATGTTCTATCTTTGTGTACCCTTTTCTATGTATACATAATGTAGGTGTATCTTTTAAAATAATATTTAACTATGTTCTATCTTTGTGTACCCTTTTCTATGTATACATAATGTAGGTGTATCTTTTAAAATAATATTTAACTATGTTCTATCTTTGTGTACCCTTTTCTATGTATACATAATGTAGGTGTATCTTTTAAAATAATATTTAACTATGTTCTATCTTTGTGTACCCTTTTCTATGTATACATAATGTAGGTGTATCTTTTAAAATAATATTTAACTATGTTCTATCTTTGTGTACCCTTTTCTATGTATACATATTGTAGGTGTATCTTTTAAAATAATATTTAACTATGTTCTATCTTTGTGTACCCTTTTCTATGTATACATAATGTAGGTGTATCTTTTAAAATAATATTTAACTATGGTCTATCTTTGTGTACCCTTTTCTATGTATATATAATGTAGGTGTATCTTTTAAAATAATATTTAACTATGGTCTATCTTTGTGTACCCTTTTCTATGTATACATAATGTAGGTGTATCTTTTAAAATAATATTTAACTATGTTCTATCTTTGTGTACCCTTTTCTATGTAGACATATTGTATCCTTTTTCGGATTACCCGATACACCTACAATATATTGTAGTAACACATAAGACTACATGGTTATTAAATAATTTATTAATATAGTTAAACTTTTTCTCTTAATTTTAATGTATCTGCGTGTATCATTTGACTTGAGGTTATTTTAAGTCAGGTTAGTTTACGAACATATGTAACAAATAGATTAAACCTTTATGTTTTTTATATTCAGCGCTGTGCATCGAGGATGTTGCTCTTGATGACGTAGGAGTTTGTATGAACCTTAAATTATTTTTTATATATAATCTAATTAGTGATTTCTCGGAATTTAATTTAATTATCAAAGTAAATTAAATTATCTTTTGCAGCAATTTGTTTTATACTAAAATAAAATTAAAACAAACTGATTTATTAGTAAATGATTAGAATACAATTTATTTTAATATAATGTAATTTAGAAAGTGTACTGGTAATTCAGAGATAAGAAAGGCCATTAATTGAAGATGCAGCTAAACTACTCACTCTTCTCTGAGATGTCTTTCCCGCTGCTAGCATGAGTTCGAGTCCGTCCAGGGACGTAAATTTTTTAGTTTAAATTTTAATTTTTTTTTAAACATTTTTTTTATGTTCTCTAGTCACTATTTGGTTAATTTCATAGTATGCCATGGAGGCATGTATAAATTATTATATTAAAATCTTTCTTCTTCTTTTCTCCTTAAGAAAGTTCTTCTAGCCGATTCAATCGTAAGTAAATGTTTTGTGACTGAAATATTTTTTTAGTATTTTCATAAAGTAGATTTTTGGATTATGAAAGCAATTAAAGCAATTTTTTGGTTTATTTAAAGGGCCAATATAGCTGACTGGCTACACCTCACTTCATAGAAATTGTTAGATCGCCAGAGCGTCTAATTAGTTTGCTGCACGCTCAACTCATCTTACCACACATTTTTAATTTTAATTTAATTTTGAATGTTAAATTTAATTTAAAGCATATAACACTTTTATATAAAAAGAAATCAAATTTTAATCAGTCGAGAATAAATTTCTCTGACTTATGCACATTTACTCATATACTAGTTAGAATCCATGTAAGGATAGAATATCTAGGGAATATAATAATTATTTACACTTATTGTGTTCTTTAAGGGGTAAAATGGCCGCCATTTTGGAAACACGCTATATTTTTTGTGAACCAAATTTCAATACCTTTAAAATGATACCCTACTTTGAATTGTCAAATAAAAAAATAAAAAATGGGGCTCCGGAGTTACGGCCCCCTAAAATATCTAAAATTCAACTTTTTTATATAAACTCCCGGAAATTTCATTGGACCACAGACTACAGAGATGTAAATGTATGTATTATTATTATTTTATTTCTTTTTTTAGGACCTATCATAATGGGGTAGTGCAGGGAGGGTACATTTTGTGTTTGTTTAAATTTTTTCGGGGGTAAAATGGCCGCCATTTTGGAAACGCGATATATATTTTTAATCTACATTTCAATACCCATTGAAATTATGCCCAACTTGAAAATTACAAAAAATATAAAATATTGCGATCTATTGGCAATCGATCGCAGATAGATCAAAGAAATGTTGACAATTTAGTCAGGTTATACAACATAATTTTGACTGGAGAGTTAATAAAAAGTAACACAACAATATTGTCACCACTATTTTATAAATAGTTTATATTAATAATAACTTACTATAAAATTGTGGAGGCACTATTGTTGTTTTACTTTATATTAACCTCCCTAGTCATAATTATGAAGTGGTACCACAAAATCTCTGTCAAAACAACATAACATTTGTTATACAACGTAAGAGATAAGGAATTTTTACACTTCAAGTAAAGAAATTTCTTACGAAAAATCAAATTATTTAATTGTTGTTATTATATTTACAAACCGAGTTATTCAGTCGGTCCTAGATTCACTATTTAACAAAAAATAAAATGCCAACAAATTATCGAAATGGGAAAAGAAAGTGAATAGTTAGTTGCAGTTTTATAAATGCTCACATCGGACTTCATTCCTCGACGGTATGTTTCAGGATGTTGACGAAGGAAAACGGTTGGAACTCATGACCTTTGCCGTCGTAGAATTTGCTCTGGAATTCAACCCAGTGAAGACGCAGTGTGTGGAGGAAGGCTGACAGGCCCTCCATGATTATGAGGATGGTAACAGTCAGTACGGCCCAGAAGGCGAATATGACCCAGATGGCGATGGCGCCGGGGTAGCCGAAGTGAGAGTTCAAAGCGTGGCTCAGCACCATGGTCCATAGGACTTCGGAAAGCTCGGCGTGTGCTAGAGATAGCGCCCAGAGGCGCAGGTAGGATGCGGTGTGGGACACCGAACCCAGCACGTACTCCACCGTGTGGATCCCTTGGTGGATGTAAATCTCACCGAGGGGCTCCTCTTCCTCCACCTCCTCCGCCACCTGATACGACTTCCTGCTCATCTCGACATTGGCCTCCCCGCTCGTAAAGATCACATTGAGGGTGTGGCGGTTCTTCCTCCTTCTCAATGTGAGAGCCACGGGTTTGGTCAACAACATCCACGGAACACATATCAAGGCGACGGCTAAGAGCCCGAGCTGAAGTTCTCGCTGCCCGCTGAACATGTACGGGTCGCAGCCTTTGAAACTCTCGTTCTTCTTCAGGAGCACCATGTTTATGAAAGTGATGAGGATAGAAGGGGCGCAGTACGGCTGCAACTGTAAATCCTTTGACTTGGGGGAGTACATCACCCACTTGACGAATATGAGTGTCACCAGATAAAAGAAAAGACAAGTTAGAAAAAGAACTTGAGGGATGAACGTCGAGAATATGTCCAGCTTGTTCTTGAAGAACCGGTAATTCTTGAAACTGAGGAAGACTCCGAAAAGCATGTGCAGCACACCGAATATAATGGAGATTTTCATTTTGAAAACGTTAGAAAAATTGATTTTATTGTCGGCCAGTTGCCAAATAGGATCCAAGCCAAAAGGGTAAGGATATCCCACGTAGTCCGGGGTAGCCGGGTCTAAAGTGAGGTAATCGTTGGTGGTGATGTTATGAGTGTTGTAGTTCACAGACCAGCTCGAACCGAAGAAGTTGATGGATTTGGAAAACATGTCGTTGTATATTACGCCGGTGTATATGGAGAAGAGTCCCATGAGGAGGATGATGTAGCGACCTCCGAAAAGGATGGTCCAAACGTCACTTGTGAGTTTCTTAGCTTCGAGTTGTTTTTCCCTTAAGACCATCCAAGCTCCAAACGCCGTCATGATTATCCCGTGTCCTGCGTCTCCGAACATGACGGCGAATAGAAAAGGAAATGTGATGATTGTATACGGAGCGGGATTCACCTCCCTGTAAGTTCCGACTCCGTAAGCGTCCACCAGGTTCTGAAAACCTGAAGTGAATTTGTTGACCCGGTTAAAAGTAGGAGGGGATTCGGCTCTCATACAGTTCAATATGGGCGGGGCTGAGCTACCACTCCTGTCGGCGCCCCTGCGGAGAGCCATCTGTACTGTGGGTATGTCCAGCACTGGAACCCAGCACTCTCCGATCAGACACTTGCGAGTCACGTCCAAATTAAACAAATTCAGAGTGTGGTAGATTGCCTTTATTTTATTTACTTTGACGGACCAAGTCTTGATGGTCCTGGCCACGGCCCGTAGAACACGTTGTTTATGTTCCTGAGTCTGACCTAACACCACATTCAGATCTTCCAACCTCGTCAAGACCCCGATGGCCATCTCGTTCCTCTCTGCTCGAGATTCGGGACAAGGGTACAGGCTGGCCCTGAAGCCTTCGCATATCTTCTTCACCTTAGTCTTAAGGCGATCTCCCTGGAAGAAAATCACAAAAACCGATTTGAAAATGGGAGAGCCGTCTAAGTGATCTTGCAAAGGGATCTCTATTTCGGCCCTTCTGAAGAACACATTTCCTCTGCAGGTTCTCCACAGCATCAACTCAAAAGGGGGTATTTTCTCTCTCGGGATGACACCCACGACGAAGCCGAGTTGAACCTGTCTGTTTACCGTACTAGAGAAGTTGTTGGTAATCACCGAACTGTTCATGGATTCCAAAGGAGTGCTCTCCTGCTCGTCGAAGAAGAAGTCGGTCTTCCTCAGGATGTGCTTTAATTCGGTCAACTCGAACAAGCCCTTCTTGAGCGCAGCGTTGTTGACGTTGACTTCTTTGAGTTCACCCTCCAGTTTTTCTAACGTAGATTCGAGATCGGTCATCTCCCTCGGATGAGGTGCTTCAGGATTCCCCTCGACGTCCACCGTCTGCAAGCCTTCCTTCCTGATCTCCGTCTCGAGGAAACGTAGCTTCCTATCCATTTCGTCGCATCTTCTCACGCCGTTGGTGAATTTCCTTTGAAAGGAGCTGACGTCGGGATTCAGATCTCTGAACTGGGCCACGCCTATCTCGCCCAACTCGGAGATACAGTTGAAAGCGGCCTCACTCTGAATGAACAGCTGGCAAAGAGTCATCTCTTCGCTTCTGAACAACGACCCCATCGTACCAAATTAACGAGGCGCACCAATATTAAAAATCAAAAATTCTATGTCACCCAACTTCGAATTGTAAGTGTCTCGGATTAAAAAGTATAAGCAACTAACTGATAATGAAACATGGAAAACTACAGTGACAACACGGCCTTACCTCAGTCTATCATTAAACAGATAACAAATAAGTTTGCAATATGAACAGTTAACTTCACTATTAAAAATAACTCACAATTAAACAAGAACATTATGAAACCTGCACATTGCTTTACAACATATAAACTTTTCTTTATTACAACGTTTAAAATTACCGGGGACGAATAAAAAATTAAACTTTTTACTAATTATTCTATATCCGTCAAAATCACCTCAGCAAATAACATAATTTACAAAAAAAAAATTAAAATAATTTGATTCCCCCATTTCCTCTCTGAGATATTATCACAAAGGTTAAACGTAATACAAAAAGGAAAATATTTGACTAGATATTGCACAATTTCTTATCTAACAATAATTAACTGGTTTAAAAAAAGATAATAACAATGCTTGTAGTGATATTCACCAAGACACAACACTGTGTAACTAATATACAAGGTCAAACAATAATTAATAATAATAATAATGTAAGTGTAGTAAATTATCTTCTATAAATAATGACTAAGAATTTGCAATTTGGAAGGAAAAGTGCGAGTAATTGATAAAGGTGGTATTATAACGATTAGTGTTTACTCTGACAGCTCAGAATGTGAGGGAAAAAAATAAAGCAACTAGGCCTGTAGAACGCACTCCTCCTAGGACATTTTTGTTTGCCTGGTTGGCCCTACCTTATAGATTTCAAAATCTAAAGCTCTTATTGGCTGCCTCCTCATCTTTCCCACGCTGTCAGAGTAAACACTAACTTTAAGACCAGTATAGTCAGAGCTAGAATTGGTCTGAGGCTATGATAAAAATAATTTTAAAAAAATAAATTTTTTATGGTAAATTTTGATGAAATGTTCAATAATATTTAAATGTACATTTGAAAACTAATAAATGGAAACACTGGGCTAAGTAATTATAAACTCGTATATGAGAAAGTTTGTCTGAGTTGTCTCGAACCGATTTTTTTCATTACTTAATAATAATTAGTCTCCACTGAAACAGAATGACTCCAACGACACTGGATAGTGGATAAGTCAATCTCTCTGCAAGTTAGGTAAGAAAACTAACAAGTATATAAAATAATAAATAAATAGCAATAGAGATTGCTGGTACTTACACTGCCCCTGTTCTGCATTTCCTGTACGAAGAGAGTTATGTCGCACCTGGCGTAGCTCATGGGAAACAGAGCTGATTCGCAGGCATTCTTTATTACCGACTGGTAAACCTTCTCCTCCGAGCCTAAAATTAAACAAAAATTACACATAAATTGTAGTCGACGGACTTGCCGATGAAAACAGATGAGCCCGATGCAGCAAAGTTCAACTAACCATATTTAGTACTCTTTCCACTTTATTGCTATTAGTCAAGGAATATTGAAGTAGTGAACCTAAAATGAGGAGTTAGAGAATGAAGATGAACCTACTACGATCACGATGAGTTCAATCTTGAGCTCCAATATTATTGTTCATGACAGTGATCTTGATGGTGTTTATTTTAAATCAATATACATATGTAAATAAGTTGCATACATTATATAGATACATAGAGATCATATAGATAGGCATAGATTGCTATGAACCTTTTAACATAAAACTGTTCATATACATACTTGGATATCCAGTTTTTGAACGGTAGACAACATCAAAGTTTGCTCGATCAAATTGGACTTTCTGCTGTTTGGATTCAAACGGACCATTGACTGCAACCAGCACCACCGTCTGACCTGCACAAAAATAATAATATGTCGTCTTCTTACATACATTTACCTCACACATAATAATATGTCATCTTCTTACATACATTTACCTCACACATAATAATATGTCATCTTCTTACATACATTTACCTCACACATAATAATATGTCATCTTCTTACATACATTTACCTCACACATAATAATATGTCATCTTCTTACATACATTTACCTCACACATAATAATATGTCATCTTCTTACATACATTTACCTCACACATAATAATATGTCATCTTCTTACATACATTTACCTCACACATAATAACATGTCATCTTCTTACATACATTTACCTCACACATAATAATATGTCATCTTCTTACATACATTTACCTCACACATAATTGAAGCGAGCGTAGCGAGCTTCCTACATTCAACGAAATATGCTCCGTGTCTGTCTGTCTGTCTGTCTGTCTGTCAGTAACATTCACGCGTGTGACGATAACTTGAGTAAAAGTTGACCGATTTAGTTGAAATTTGGTATACATGATCCTTTTACTAATACTCAGGCTAAGTTCGTTGGACAGCGTGATCCGTCCAAGAGTTCGCGCGCAACGCTCGCGTAAACGAGAGGTTCTAAAATTAAATTGGAATTTCAGGACAGGAAAAGATTCTATCATCATCTATTCGATGAGACAAACATTTTTTACAAATAACATTTTTTAGTAAAACCAACAGCGACACCGCTATGAATTAATAAAGATCGCTAAAACTATTAAAGCGGGCCTAAACGTTTATAATAAAGAAAACAACCTTTTTACCGATATCTTACGTTCTAACGTAACGATGTTAATAAAACTTCATAGACACCATCTGATGCACAATTGAAACAGGCATGCAAAATTTCAATTTGATACATGCAGTAGTTTGTTTGTAGCAAAGAGATACAAATTATACATATTGAAATAGAGATGTGTGGTTAGAGGAATAGTAAGAATGCGGGGTGGTTCCCTTACTACTAGCCGCTGCACTACTACCAGACCCATTATCTATCAACTCATCATGATTCACAATAATCTTTTTTTTCAATATTCAATACATATTTATTACTATACGCTCGCTTCAATGATAGAGCCACGCGATGCCTAGTAATATGTCATCTTCTTACATACGTTTACCTCACACATAATAATATGTCATTGTCAGATACATTTACACATAATAATTTGCCATCATCTTAGATATATCCAGGGCTCGATTTGAGGGGGAACGGCGTTCCAGGACCTCTATTTCTGATAAATAAAAAATAATATTATCGGCACTAAGATTATTTTAAAATCCTTAGTTAAAATTTTGTTTGTCAGTGAGCAACTACAAATTTGATTAAGGACATCATGTATTAAACTGAAACCATAGTATTACCCTAGACTAGCTTGCAATTTATTAATAAAGAATATAAATGTATAGCTCGATGCTAACTCTTAAGTGCCTGTCGTTCTTAAGCTGCGTCTGAAGCATCTAAGCCTTTCTCCGGGTGTTAGACTGTCTTATACCACTAGAAAAGCTCCCTTCACCTATTTATCATTACCTATTTATTTATTGAGAGTATAATAACATCACGTGACATGCTAATCAAGATATTGTTTATAAAAAAATACTACTTAAAATGATATGTTTCCACACAAAACCCACCAGATTGCAGTGTGGGTTAATGTCTAAAACTGCTTAAAATGCCGTTTTGAACGTTTATATTTCAAAATTTTCCTGGGGGGGGGGGGGGGGGGGGGGGGGGGGGGGGGGGGGGGGGGGGGGGGGGGGGGGGGGGGTAGAGAGAGGTTAGGTTGTAGTTCCGGCACCTCACTTTCTAGAAATCGAGCACTGGATATATCTATCTAACACACAATTATATTTAAGACACTTAAGTAACTATAAATACAATTATATTAACTTCAGAATAGAGGAAAGTGGACTGGAAAATTTCATTCAGGTTCAACATGAGAAAATTGGTTCCAAAGCAACTATTCTCATCTCCTTGTGTCATGTTATCACAACCATAGATTATTCTGACATGCTATATAAAATGCGAGCTATGTCTACTGTAGGTACAACACTAGAAGCTAAATACCACGAAAAAGTTTTGCGCCGGGAGGTTACAATCCTAGATAATTGGTTACAATTGAACCTCAACCTCAACAACAAAAGAAGGTTATAACTTATAACTCGTGAACGTTGTATGGGTTTACTGAATAGTATATTATGCGTTAATTTTTTTAAAATAAATTGTAAAATGTAGTAAATCATTTTTTTCTGTATAAAGGTAACATTTAAGTATTTGTAGTAAGCAAGAAAAGGGAACTACTTGTTCATTTTCCAAGACTTGGATTGGAAATGACGAGTGGAGTCAATATTAATTCTTTTAATTTGTACAATCTAAACTTGTGATAACAAAAATATTTACAGGTACCTAAAAATAACAGGAATCAGTCTGGAAAATATTACACTTTTCATAGAACAATTATTTTGAACTCTGCTAGGCTAAGACTAAAACTTATAATAAAGAATACTAAAGAGGCTGGTCTTTGTTTGAAAAAAGTATTGTGATAGTTTAATTTAGCTGAATTGAATAAGCTTCAATATTCAATAGGAATAGGACTTATAATTTATTACATTTCTTTAAGAAAGTACTACTCGTTATACCCCGTACCCTGAGTATAAAATTAATGTTGATATAATCACAACAATCTTTGAAGTCAACAAAACAGCTCACTTAAACTTCATAAAAGCTGCATTATTCCTTTTATTGTTATAAAAAATAAATATAAATAAAGGAGAAATAGACTGCCAATTTCGTATGATTGAAAATTTATTTAATTTTCCACCGTTTCTTACATCAGTCAAAATTGTTTTGATTTTTTAACATAAATTACAGTACTCTTTTACATTAATGAAATTCTTTAGAAATATATATTCACGATTTATTACTGAATTCTGGCTAAAGAAAGTTTTTCTTTTCTTTTTCGAGGAGTCTTTGTTCACACTAACGTTTTTAGTGTTTTTGCAGAACTTAAAAATTGGTGAAGTACGAGCGCTCTTTCTCACTATTTTCTTGAAAGGGAGTGAAACAATTTTGATCAAAACAATATTTATTTTTATTAATGAAAGAAAAAAATCAAATATGGCACTATAATAGGCACATTTATAAATTACTCCAATGAAAATTTGCTAAAGAAGAAGAAACATGACTTAAAACTCATACGGTTAATAAAAACTATTATTATAACCTGTTGTTGAGTTCAACTATAACATGACTATAACCTTCCGGCGCAAAATGTTTTCGTGGTTTTTAGCTTCTAGTGTTACAACACATGCTTTGAAAATATTAATAACTTGGACCAGTGGCGTATCCAGGGGGGGGGGCACGTGCCCCCTCCCCAGACCCAATAGAGTAAAAAAAAAAAAAAAAAATACGCCGTATTTTTTTTAATAAATACATATTTTTACAGCCACCTCATATTCAATTTCACCTCAGAAATGCATAAAAGCGCTGTTTTTGAGAGGTCATATTTTCAAAATTTTCCCCGGACCCCCCACCATAGATCCCCCCCCCCCCCCCCCCCAATGATAAACTGCAGACGACGCCCATGACTTTCAGTAAGATATTGTACTGCAGTACAATATCTTGAAGTTCAATCTTCTATTGGGGGGGGGGGGGGGCTGCTTTGTTGAATAAGTAGTTCCCTTTTCTTGTTACCACTACGGATTCCCCCCCCCCCCCTCCAATCTAAACTGACTTAGAAAGTGCCCCCTCCAGACCTAGCCGCTGGATACGCCACTGACTTGGACTGTCACAGAAAATACATAGAGTCTGTGAAACAGTCGGCTTGTAGGATAATCAGAAAGTGGAATACAAAATAGTTGTTATGAGGTAGGAGGTGTCTTGGGTAAGTGGGATTGTAAGAACATAAGGTGTAAAATTGGTTCATTGAAAGTAGCCTGTAGTAAATGAATGATTGCAACTTGATAACAGTCAATAAGCGGTCAGCATACAGGTAGGGTTGCCAGATTTCTGAATGTAAAAACCAGGACACCCCCCCCCCCCCCCCCACGAAAATTTTTGAAAATATGACCTCTCAAACAGCGGCTTTCATGCATTTCTGAGGTGACATTTGATTTTAATACTTTGTCATTTGTCATTTTAATACTTGTCATTAATAATAATTTATATAAAAATGCCATTTTTCAAAACTGGTCTTATTTTCAACTTCTTTTTTTTTTGGTTTCTGTATTCTTCACCATATTGTATCTATGTGCAAAATTTGGGGAAGATTGAATCACGGGAAGTGGTTCAAAATTGGGGAAACGGAAATGTGCGATGAAACTTACAAAGCAAAGTAATACAAGACCAGTAAAAATACATTTATAATCTACGGGCTGTGATGTGTTTGAATTAAAGAGTGATAAGAATAAAAGGGAGGGAGATTGCTTATATTGTTTTAATAGTGAGATTTGTATACATGGTAGAGAAAGTAAAGACTTTGACCTGTAGATAAAAAAGACTTGAATACAATATGCTGCTAGAGTATAAATAAAACAAAAATAAACAAGAGAATTTTAAATACAAATAAATTAACAATATAAATATGCCATTTCTAATTACATCTTGCATCATGGATATAAAAAAAAATTACATAGCATGGTAAATTGCAAAGTGTTGAGATGGATTTTCAATTAAAAGTGACAAAAAGTAGATGAAACAGACACCATATTATCAAGCCATTTATATTTTAACATGGATATTTGTTAACTCTGGGGTAAAGAAGTCCTTTTCCATCAAGCAAAAACTACATGAAAAATGTGACTTTTAAATATCATGCCATGAAGTTTAAATAGAATAGGAGGTAGATCGGTGTTCACTTGTATTCAAGGTAGTACTATATTTTGTCGATAGAAGTTCTAAATTTTATATAAAATTATATGAGGGCTTCTAGCGGACCAAATAGCAATCAAAATGGATTATTGATTCATAATTTCACACCAAGATCCATCTACTATGTAATGTATATCAATTAGAGCTAAGTGTAAACTGGTTTTCTCCACATCATGGAAAAACATTGAAATGTCGATATGTGGATTCAATGCCTAAAAACATATCCATGATTTTTCCATCAAATGGAGAAAATTAGTATTTTTTAATCCTTTTATATTTTCTTCATACTAATATGTTCTATAGCAGCAATTCTCAACCTTTGGGTCACAACCCAAATATGGGTCGCGGTAAATTTTTTTTGGGTCGCGAAGGAGTTTGGAAAAATAAAATGCATTCATGTAAGAAAATAACTTAAACATTAATTATTTGTTATTAAACTGTAGTAGTATTACAATTGAAGAGTGAAAATGATCAAGAATTAGAGTGGAAGATAATATGGTTATTTTAACTTAGATTGTGTAAATGTTAAATATCATAATGGTATTTTGTTTTTAATAGTGGCTTGCTAGAGTACCTTATTTAACTAACATATTTTCATTACTGAAGGATTTATATTAGTCAATGCAAGGATGTCAAACAAATCTGTTTATTTATTAAAACAAAATAGATGATTTTTGCTATAAAGCTTGACCTCTGGTTGGTTAACCAGAGTTACTAGTAGTTGTTATGAAATGTTTCCATTATTTTCTCAAATAGCTGAAGATAATAATATTGCTCAAGGAATATCCGATCCTAGGTGAAAAAGCAATTAAATTATTACTTCATTCTCCACAACTTATTAGGCTAAAAGTGGTTTGTCAACGATGATTGTCACGAAAACTAAATTTAGAAATGGACTCGACATAATTTGAACTATGAGAGTATCATTAACTGATTCTACTAAAGCAAGAATTAATAATTTTATAGAAAAGAGCAACAGCAAAAAAGCCATTATCGATCAAAGCCATTGACAAAGGACTTAATAAATATAAAAGTTTTGATTTTAATAAATATAAAATATAACTCAAATTCATTTAATTTTCATTAGGTAAGTATATTTAAAATTGTTATGATAAAGTTGTATTCATTTTTTGAGAATATGTTAATCTTATTTGACAATGATTCATAATACATTTAAATAATCCCGATATGATTGTTTTCCTAATACAATTATTAAAGAAAAATGTGTCGGGCTCTATTTAACAGACTGTGGTATCAGAAGGGCCCGACTATTTTTGCGTGTTCAGACTGGGTTATAGGATTGGAAGTAAGGAGTGCCGAAGACACGCGTGGGGTGTTCCCAGCCCACGTGAGGGTTCAGCGAGAGGTAAGGAGTGCCGAAGACACGCGTGGGGTGTTCCCAGCCCACGTAAGGGTTCAACAGGAGGTAAGGAGTGCCGAAGACACGCGTGGGGTGTTCCCAGCCCACGTGAGGGTTCAGCGAGAGGTAAGGAGTGCCGAAGACACGCGTGGGGTGTTCCCAGCCCACGTGAGGGTTCAGCGAGAGGTAAGGAATGCCGAAGACACGCGTGGGGTGTTCCCAGCCCACGTGAGGGTTCAGCAGGAGGTAAGGTTAGGTAGGTGAGAGGTAGGTAAGAAAAGAGTAAGTTAAGTGTAAGAGGAGAAGGAATAGAAAAGAATGAATCTTCCCAGCCTGTGCACCGGTATTTATAGCCCAGGGGAAGGAGAAGGGGCTGCCACCCTAACCCCCTGGAGGGAGCACGGCGCGCGCAAGTCGGGAGCCTCCAAGGTGGGGGATCGAGGCAGACCGTCTCGATACCCTGGGCCCTCGATGTTCCAGGCGGGAGATTCAGACGCTCTCTACAACCTTGATTTATTAACATTAAATATACACATAGATTTAATACAAAAATAGACTCGCGGGTCAATTAAGAACAATGAGGTGGCGGTCGCCACAAATGTATTTTTCTTAAAATTGCAGATATATTTTAAATAAAATCATATATTACAGAACCTAGGTGAATGTGACTCAGAAAAATTATTTTTACAGATAACTTAAGGTCATACTAAACCTACAAAACATAAGCATTGAGCCGCGGAATAATTTAAAATAAATTTGTTGGGTCGCGGGTCAAAAAGGTTGAGCAACGCTGGTCTATAGTAAACGTTGAGATTTACACCTTTCTATTAAATTAGGTCGAATAATTAACAATTATTATTTTTCTATTGTTAGAGTGAGGGGACTAACAATAGCTACGTCTAACCACCTCTAACTGGGGATTGAACTGGGTTCAATGGTTGGACTGTAAATAGAGTTCATTAAGAGTAACTAGTCCAAGGTAAAAATAAGACAGAATGAATTACAAGCCAATTAAAGAAAAGATAAGCCCTTGTAGTTTATGAAGTAATTAAAAAATAAAAAAGCTAAATAATAATTTCTTTATAAAAAGGATGAAAGTTATAAAATAATTAAAAGTCCCATTAAAGGGGTTAAATAAATAAATAAAAAATCGGGTACAGGGGTACAGGGTACCTCGGAACTTTTCCTCACTTCAGAGACGAAGCAGGAGGAAGCAGCATTGGACGTGGTCAGTACTTGGATGGGTGACCGTTTTGAACTAACTGATTTATTATCATTCTTAAAAAAAAAACCTTATTTGTAATACCTATATTTTATTTAATTATTTGAAGTTTGGCGGTATTTTGACAGATGTAAACAAACTTTGACGTCATCAAAATCATCGCACTAATAAATAATTATATTCGCTTATAACTTTTAAACTAATTAGTAGAATTTCATCGTTTTTTTTTTTTTTATATTGGTTCCTTAATTGTGTCCGGTTCCAACTATATGGTATATGTCAAAAACCTATTTATACTTTCGGTATTATTAACCGTCAAAGTTTAAAAATTCAAAAATTGATAACTTCAAAATGGCGGCCAATATCAAAATGAAATTTGGTGGGCTTGCTTGTCATACAGAGAGGTATATTCGTGCCAAATTTCAACTCTATCAGGACCATGTCCATTTATTACAATTTTTTAAAATTTTTGCTGACTCAACAAACTGGGTTCAAGATGGTGGAAAAAGATTTTTGATTTTCCAGGCAGCACCACTACAGGTAAGGACTGATTTTTCTGCCAAGTTTCAACTCTCTAGGTTAAATACCTAGGGCGCAACGATGATTACACACACACATACATACAGACGTCATGCTGAAAACCACTCAGGAGGTCTTAAAAACACCCAAAACGGATAATTCCGTTGAAATCTCGAAAAATAATTTTTTGGTGAAAACAATACTTTTCCTACTATTAGTAGTGAGGAAAAGTAAAAAAAATGAATGAGAAAGTAAGTTGATAAAATGGCAGAGGTGGTCAGATTGAATACGTAAATAAGTTGTTAGCTACCTGATGGCATGCTATACTATTGATAAAGGAGAAACTGGTTCTGATGAAATGATATACTACTGATGAAGGAGAAACTGGTTATGATGAATGATGAGTTGTGTCTTTAGCACATTAACTTAATTAAGTCCACAACACAGTAACTGATTTTGCTTAATAGGTTGAAGATGAGAAGTTAATGTTAGTGAAAAAAGGGGTTAGACAGAGAAGATCCCCTGGACACAATCAGCTCAACACTGCAAGTGAAGAAAACATATGCACACAAGTAGTAGAGAGAGATGGCAAATAGATGTAGTGAGAGGGAATGAGTGATACAATGAGATAGCTTTATAAACATAGATAGATAAAGTGGAGGTTTTAAGAACGAACTTTGGCCAGATTTAGGTTTAATGTTGTCTAGTTGTGTTAGAGAACAAAGGTAAAAAAACTAAATGATAATTTAATATAATGGGGCAAAATTATGAAAGATAAATACGCAACGTCTATCATGAGACGTTACGACCCTTTATAGGGTCATCTTCTGCCACAGTTATTTATTTTATTATAGAATAACAGTAAGATTAAATTAAATTTTTTATCTAGTTCTCTTATAACAATAATTTAAAACGTAAAATCATACTCTAATCAAAATGGTTATCATTAATAATAATAAACATGTAGCTACTTACAATTAGCGGTGAAAATAAATTTGTGGGTACATCTAACTTTCTCTTGATAAAAGTTAATAAATTTAAAATAAAATATACATTAATTAACAAATGAACATCATGTAATGTTCTACTTACATATTTAAAAAATAATATTATTTTATTTTTTCAGTGATATAAAAAAAACAACATAATACTTCTTATTCAAATTGTAAATTGTACATACAGTAAAACCTTGGGATTAGGGAAAGAGTCTTGTTATCAAGGTGCTCTTTTTGTTGAGGGTCGTGTTATCAAGTTTATTTTGGCTATCAGTCGTGTTATTGAGGTTTTCAAGTCTAGACTCGTTCAAGGTCAACCCATTCCTGTATAGAGTCGCATTATCGAGGTTGACTTCTCAAAATGACTTGTTATAGAGGTTCTGAGTTACGTTGTTAATTGGAAAAAAATCCGTGTTATTGAGGTTGTTTGGATAATAATAGTCCCGTTATAGAGGTTAATTAAACATTATGTGTTATGGCAATCTACTGTAATTACTGATTGTTTTTTTAAAAGAAAAACAATTGTTAATTATTACACCTAATTTTATTGTCAGTTTTATTAAATCAGGACTCAGGACGAGTTCGATGGTTAGGACATGTGGTGCGCATGAAGGAAAGTAGAGTGCCTAAGAGGATGATGGATGGAAGGACCAGGAGGTTGAAGAAGAGGCAGACCCAGAAGGAGATGGCTGGAGGATGTCGTAGATGTCCTGAGGAGGTTGGGTGTTCGCTCCTGGAGGAGACGTGCGCAGGAAGGGAGGAGTAGCGAGGATATGTTTTGGCGGCCAGGGCCCTTCACGGACCATTGCGCTGAGGAGTTAGTTAGTTAGTTAATTTTATGCATCAACAAATTTAATTAAAAATAAATAATATGTTCTACTAAAACATCATGCCAGTAACTGATATACCTGCCCTCACCTTCTCATCCTTTTTAAAGTGATAAGGTGAAAGAACAAGTAACAGATTTAGAATACAACGTGAAAGCCTTTTCACTTTCATAAATATCAATCACAAAATGTTTACAAAAACATGGTGTGTTTCGAATCAATAACCAGATCAAGCAAGAACTAACCGGTGCATTAGGAGCAACTTAGATAAGCAACTGTTACTACGTTTCCACGATGTTTAACTACGGATTGAATCCTAATTTGGGATTTAACAAGCTAGGTGTTTCCATAAGTAGTATTGAATCCGTATTCAAAACGAAATAAAAAAATAAACTTTTTCTTGGTTACTTTTGCTAAAGGTTATAAATAATTGTCTAACCTTCACCTTTTATAACCATGTTTTTTATTACGTATTTTGACAGATTTGACAAAAGTTTCTACAGAAAAACACTAAGTTCGCTCACACCCACGCTCTGAGCATGTCAGGATCGAGTTAGGTGATTCCATGCAACTCTATCCAGATACGATCCCACAATTTAGTGAATCGTATAGGGATCGGTATCGTATTTAATCCGTATTGAATCTAGGTTTCCATGGGAACTTTGGATCCACAAACTGTATTCACCCTGTATTTAAACATCATGGAAATGTAGTAAGTGTAAATAAAAATCTTGGGTTATTATAACTGTTGACCAAGGTGGTGGCCGTTTCAACCAAAGCAGTTCCAGATCAAAGCAAGTCCTGTGATTACTCATAATATTACCTCATGTGAGCCTTTAAAAGTTAAAAACATTGATCACCATGCTCCGTAATTTTGTACAATTTATTGAAGCGAGTATAAGCAAGCTTCTTACAGCATGTAGGTATTACAGCTGCCTTCTATAAATCAAAGATCAGTTTGAGACAACGCAGACTAACTTTCTCTTATAATCTCGGCCCTAGATCCCTGAAACTTTTTGTTTTCAATTTTTAATAAAATCAGATTTATTTATCATTAATATCTCAGGAACTAGATTTTTCATGGGTCTCTAGATCTTTCTGTCTATCTGTCAGTATCATTTACATGTTGATGATAACTTGAGTAAAAGTCGACCAATTTAGATGAAATTTGGTATAAGGGTAAGTTTGTTAAAAAGAATTACCTGTCCAAGAGTTTGCACGCAACACTCTCGTAAACATGAGTTTACAAAAGTAAAAATTGGCATTTTAGGACGGAAAAAGATAACATAAATATCTTATGCCTCCGAGTCAAAAAATTCCAAGACAGAAATCCGTTTCAAACATCAGGCAACATTTTTCGTTCCGTGTCTGTCTGTCGCTCAATTTTTGCGAACCAACCCAAAACAAAAGAAAACACACCAAATCACCCAACATTTTAATGAAATTAGAATGGTAGGTCATAATTAGCTCATTGTTGGTCACATATAAATTTCAACCTTTTTGTATTTGTTTCTCTTCCCCATGCGCACAAACATACATTTATTTACACCTATAGCTTCAAAAGTACTTACCTGATTTGTATGAAACGTTTATAGTTTATCAAAAGTAGCCCCAGATTAATTTGAACCATCTGCACTCATTAACCTTTGCCTAATAGATAATTTAATACATGCAAAAAATCAAAACAACTATAACAGATTAATAACGGGGGAAACAATTAAACAAATTAGACATAGGCTTGTAAAAGCGTAAAATCAAAGAAGTACGTGATAGGACGCGAGGAAGCTATGTGCCACACTAATTGGCAGTCTATTTTCACATTAATTCACTCTTCTAACAAGTATGAGTTCATAATGGCGACCATATTACGAGACAACGGTTTACAATAATAAATGTTGAACTAATTAAAGTGGGCATGACACTAAGCACAGCAAACCAGACTATCGACCTGGTTTGTCTTCCGGACGCACTCTAAGAATACCATGTAAAGATAGTATTGGCACCTAATAAAACTGGCACTTCTTTAGATTGTTCTCCCCTTATAAAGAAAACAGAGGGGATAGTCCAGGAGATAGCGTGCAAAAAAGTGTTTGACTAACATCAAGCTAGAATTTTGTGTACAAGTCAATGTTTTAGTGCCTTTTAAGAATATGTGGTCAGCTAAGTTCGTCTGTGGGACATAGCTTAGCAATAGGCGTTAGAAAAAAACAAACCGGTGGAGAGCGGCCATGTCTCACCAATTATGGTGGACAATGTGATTTTCATGACCCTGAGTACAGAATTAGTTAGTAGACCAAAAATCAAGTTGATGTTATTTTCACACTTGATAGGTTAGTTGGTAAATCTTAAGAATACGCTACGGTCTATAGAAAAGATGGCGGGGCCTCACTCCAACGTATTTTTTGGACAAAGGGATATCAACTCTCCTATGAACAAATCATACATATATAATTTCTCAAATGTTAAAATCAAACAAAATGGGTAAAATCGGATTGTACGTGCCCCCACTTTGAGGTTAGGTGATAAAATCCCGTATATTATATTAAAAACCTTAATTTTGTGTACCCTTTTCTGTACTCCAACATATTTTTAGACAAAGGGATATAAACTCTCCTATGAACAAATCATACATATATAATTTCTCTAAAATCAAGTAGGAAAAAGTACGAAAAATTTCTGGGGCACGTACAATCCGATTTAGCCACAAAATGTAATGATTGATAAAGGTACTGTACTGTTTTTAATCTCTTAAGTGCACAAATTAAACAAAGTTGCCCCGCCAAGCGATTCTCGACCGTAGCGTTAATTTAATATTAGCCGGTTAGTTATTCAAATATTACTAAAAATCAACGTGGTCACCTGTCAAGGGACAAACTAACATCAACTTGATTTTTGGTCTACTAACTAATTCTGTACTCAGGATCATGAAAATCACATTGTCCACCATAATTGGTGAGACATGGCCGCTCTCCACCGGTTTGTTTTTTTCAAACGCCTATTGCCAAGCTATGTCCCGCAGACGAACTTAGCCGACCACATATTCTTAAAAGGCGCTAAAAGATTGACTTGTACACAAAATTCTAGCTTGATGTTAGTCAGACACTTTTTTGCATGCTATCTCCTGGACTAGGAGTAACAATGTAAAGAAGGTGTACGGAATGTTCTAATTTAGATTGTTACTCCCACTATAAAAACAGAAGTTCGATATTTCTTTGTCCCAAAGTACATTGGACTAAACATCACTTTGTCTTAATGGTTATTTAGTTAGTCATTTATAACAATCTAAAGAAGTACCATAAAACTTAGTAAATGTTGAATGTTTATAGAGTAATCCATCAATTATAATAAACCTTAACAAGTTATAAGGTCTCGTTACAGAGAAAGTGTAACCTTCTCAAAACACCATGTTGTACGGCTTTTAAAAAAAGTCTCTAACATATTAACGATAGCGAGATATTGAGTGTACTTTTTTCATGGAACAATTTGTATTTACCCTGAGCGACAATAGCGGATCCATCCGGCCGGCTCAACAGATTCAGTTCACTTTTGAGCGGCCTCAGGCTCAGCTCGACAGGGTTGTCCTCGACCGCGTTAACCATTTCACTAAATCCCACTCGAGCTCAACTTGTCAACTTCACTTTACACATAAACCAACAAATCGTCAAAACGCGTAAATGAATTTAAAACGAAACGAAAATGTAACCAACACGGACGTGCATCGAGCGGAGCGAAGCGTTATGAACAATGAATGTAACCTCCACCTTCACAGTTCACAATCCGCAGTTTAGCTACATGCACTTAAAGTCTGCGTTTAGTCCAGCCCTGTCCGACTCCCTCGGGTGGGGGTTTGACCAAGTTTGCCCGATGGCAACGCTCCATCCCGCGGTCACGGAATAAAGTGGAACTATAGAGGAAAAAAAGCCAAGCGGACTGATTCACCGGCCATCTTGTTTTACTCTTGTGAACGTCGTGAACGAGACATACGAAACATATCTGTTTTTGCTCTTGTGTCTTTCACACGGTGATTTGAGTTCTTTCTCTTAAAGTTTATCATTAACTTTCTTTTCTTCTTAACGTTTGTGGATTTTGCTTCTGTGAGAATGGTCAGGGGTACCAGGTCTTGTGATGTTTTTGGGTGTTCAAGTAAAACACCTCTTGTGAAATGCTTTGAATGGCCTAAGGATGAAAGAAGGTTCGTTAAATTTTTATATAATATTTTAACTTTAAAAATATTTATAATGTATCACCCTTTCGGTTGAACTGAGATAAACGGAGCGGTCGAGAATCGCTTGGCAGCAAGAGATTATATCCCTTTGTCAAACAGTACATTTGAGTGATTATATTTAATATGCATGATTTGTACCTAGGAAAGTTGATATCCCTTTGTCAAAATAATACATTCCAGTGAGGCCGGCACACTTTTCTAACCTCTTCCCCTCACAGCACCGTATTTCTCTGTTTTACCAATCTTTCTTATTGTTATAACTTTGGTAAATCTAAGTTAATGCTACGACTCGATGTATTTTTTGACAAAGGGATACCTATTAATTCTCCTATGTACAAATCACTCTTGTAGTATTTCTTTGATACATACATCTCACAAATGTAGTGTTTCACAAGGTGTTACAAAAATAAAGTATTATACTTGTAAGTTGAATCTAAAGGAAAAAATTAAAGCTCACTTTTGCGATATTTCGACCCCTCTTTGGGTCATCTTCAGGCTGAAAACCACATTCATTATCAGTAACTCTTATACAGTTGCTGTATTTCGTAACATAATACACAATTAAAAAAGCTTTCTATATCTACCTGACTAGAAGATTACTATTTCATACTTTAGATTTTATATTGTAAATTTTCTTCTAACCTAGGTTGCTATTGTCAATCTGAAATAATTTATCTGTGTTATAGTTGGCTCATGTTAAATATAATTCAGGTTCTTTTATATATTAATTATTTTGTACTTACTATTTTGATATATTGTACTTACTATTTTCCTTAAAATTCCATAGATATCCTATGATTGTAGGATATCTAGTGTTCCATGGGATATCTATGGAATATAGTAGAGTATTATGTTACAAAATACAGCAACTGTATATGAGTTACTGTCAATAAATGTGGTTTACAGCCTGAAGATGACACAAAGAGGGGTCGAAATATCGCAAAAGTGAGCTTTTTTTCCTTTAGACCCTACTTACCTATAAGAATCATTTATAAGGAAACAAACCAAAGTATTATAGTGTATTACTTAATACTAGTTAATTCTCAACTGTAGCATTAACTTAATATTATTCATGTACTTAAAATCTTTCAAATGTATGTATAAATTTACACACAAATGTACTGCCACATTGGGTAAATACTGATTGTACGTGCCCCCACTTTGAGGTTAGGTGATAAAATCCCGAATATTAAATTAAAAACCTTAATTTTGTGTACCCATGAATTTTCAATAGCCGCTCCGCTCATTTCCTGAAGAAAAACAACTCTCCTGTATATAAATCTGGTAAAGGACCAACTCGAAAAAATTTCAGGGGCACGTACAATCCGAATTAGTCCCAAATCGTGCCGCTAAATAATTTTCGGCCACATCATCTCCCATGTATATTATATGATAACCATCATATCATGTTAAAACTATTAATAGTTTTTACAAAATAATCAATATAACAATAAAGTAATATAACAATAATTGTTATAGTACATGATAGGATGCGAGGAAGCTATGTGCCACACTAATTGGCAATTTTTTTTTTTTCAGATGGATGTTTGAACCTACGGCAGAGGAGCTTCAAACCCTGTAATTTTTCCCACATGTAATCAGTCGACCCTCACAACATATAAAACTCATTGTTAAAAACCCTTCCATATAAAAAAAGAAATAAGACAAATATTCACTAAACTACATTCACTAACCTTAAATTTCTGTAAATTAACATTAGTTTGCATGATAAGGGTATTTTTTTAATGTTTAACTATGTATTAAAACATTGTATTTAACCTTATTGTACTTTTTATGTGAATAAAACAGGCTTTTTATTTAATTCTGTTTCTATAACGTTTATATTAAATATTTCAACCCTTCCTAATATTGTTAATAAGATTTATTTTAAGAAGTTGTTTGTTCTTCTATTTAATATAGAGAGAATGTATGAAATCCGTAACATCATAATATTATGGGATAATGAAACCTCATTTTTGAACAAAGGAAAATTTACACTTGTGTAAATTATTTTAAAATTTGATTTGCTGAATTCATAATTATTATTATCTAATTATCCAAGTTCATTATGTAATCTAATTAATATTTCAAGGCACTGAAATATTTACATTAAATATCTTTTAAGAAGTGGATAAAAAAAGAAATGTATATTTCAATTTTGAAAAGTAAGGAGGAAAGAAATTAGCTTATATGTTTGGATTTGAAATTCCCGGCTTTTTTGGCGGGCATTAGTTCCTGCGTTTTCTCCGGTGCGAGTGGCAGCGCTACTGTACTCAATCTTGTCAAAACTTTCTAAAGAGGGGAGTCGACTATCTCTACTATTAGATATCGATGGTTTAGTCCATCTAAAACTGAATCTTCTTCTAAGAAATAATGCCCCAACCTTTTTTAAGTTTCAAAACGCAGTGAAGCAGAGCATATTTTAACATATTAACTGGGCGACACTAGTGTCGCCCAGTGACTAGAGGTAGTGCCGGCAGTTTTTTATGCCATAAATCAAAAATTTACAATCATTCAAAATTATTTCTGTTACTAGGGTCATTATCAAAAAAAGTGACACTTTGAAAATTCTGAGCAAACCTTTATGCCCAAAATTTATTTTCCAGTTTTTGATCTAGCTGGTGCTTTAATTTGATGCTGAACATCTACACAATAAGAATATGTACGTGCGTCGCGGGATTTTAAGTTTGACTATTTTTTTATCAATTTTCAAACAAGATAAGTCAAGTTTTTTAGTCACAATAGTTACCGGAATTTTCTTCACCTTACCGACATGCAAAATGATATTTACCACCTGGAAATCGTCACACAGGCTCAAACCAATATTATTGTCTAGGACATTTCATACATTGGTTTTAATTTGTGAAAAAATTAATTAATTATAAATTTGTCACGATAGTTACCGTTCAAGTTCCTTATTAAAGTTCCTGGCCATAAAATTTTTTTGTTAACTGATTAGATTTTATTTCCTACATAAGTCATTGTACACACAACTCTCTGAAGAGGCGATGCTTTTTTTAAAAAAAATAACTTATTTTAATTTAATTTTTTTAGTAACTATCGTGACACAGTGACACGTAGTGCGCTGGGTAATTAATGTGACATCTATCTTATCCCTGGGTAACTATCGTGACATAAACTAAAACATGGCGGTCAAACCGCCCTAATGTATTAATGCTTTCAAAGGAAAGCATAAGTATTTTGTATACTTCTGGGGTATATTCTCAAAAAATATGCAACAGCTTTAAATGCATTTTTACTGGTCTTATATTACTTTGTATTAGTTTCATCGCACAGCTATTACCCCAATTTTGAACCACTTCCCGTCTTTCAATCTTCCCCAAATTTTGTACATGGAAACAATTTAGGTGAAGAATACAGAAAAAAAAAAAATGATGAAAATAAGACTAGTTTTAAAAATGGTAATTTTTTTTCTTTCTTTTTTTTGGTGGCTGTATTCTTCTCCTAAAATGTTGAAAATAAAACCAGTTTATAAAAATGGTCTTTTTAGGGTGTCGTTGGTAAAACCAAAAAAAAGAAACCCTTATAGTTTAGTTCCTGTGTCAGTCTATCTGTCTCTCTGTACGGTTCCAATAACTTTTGAATAAAAAGAGATAAAAACATAAAACTTTTCAGTTTTAAAGATCGTTTTGACGCGCACACAGGAAAAATATAGCGAACTTAAAATTATCAGCTGTACAAATTCAAAATGGCGGATAATTCACGTCACACGGATTTTTTTTTTTTGTTTGTTTAATTTCGAGTGGGTTATCAAATGAAAGGTATTGAAGAGTAGATTACAAAAATTTATAACACTTGTGGATAGAGTTTAATTTTCTGCGCCATTTTGTCAAAAAACATCAAAATTTTGCTTGCCCCTCCCCCCTAAAAGTATATTTCTGCTATATCTAAAAATATAAAGAAATATGCAAAATGTGCAGTCTGCTGGACCATAGAAAAAATAAGAATATCAATTTGATCTGATAAACTGGGAATTCACTCGGGGAACATGTTTAATTTTTCATGCCATTTTGTCAAAAATAAAATTGCGGTCCCCCCCCCCCCCCTCTAATACTACACGATACCAACGAAACCCTTTTTACGTGAGACTTCACGACTTACCATTTTTTTTATATTAATTATTTTTCAAGTACAACATGAATGGTAACAAATGTGACTTTAAATAATCATACGCCCCATGATTTTTGAAGAGGATTGTTGTGCGACCGAGGCTTACTTTAGAAGACGCGAAGACGAACTTTAGGTTATAAAGGAATGATTCTGTTAACTGCAAAGCACTGAAATCCCACCCTTCAGTCAAACAGGGCAGCTAAATTCTTAGTAACTATTGTGACAAAGCTATCGTGGCGGATTGCTGGGACAAGCCTTTTTATTAAACTCCCGGCAAATTACACCAAAATAAGAAAGAAATTATGTTTAATATCACAAACTACATTATATTTCCTATCTAGGCTCATAGTTAGAAAGTCAAAGAAAAATATTTGTTGAGCATGGTAACTAAGGTTACAAGGGGCTGGGACTAACTATCGAGAACCTTTAGAATATATATATTTTTAAATTTCTCCTTCCTAAAAAGGATATTTAAGAATCTGACCACACCGAAATGACGAATTTCAACTGTAGAAAAATGTTTATAGGGTTGTAGATTTTTTAATTATGAGGAGTGCAAGTAATAAAATGTTTCAACTCGCACACAGTGAAAGTGTCACTTTTTTGAAAATGACCCACTACTTATTAGAAATCCGTGACAGTAAAGTGATATGTTATCACTTAATTACTGAGCCCAGAGCCCAGCTGGAGCAAGGCTATAGAGATGATTAGTAATGACGTCCCAAGATGGCGTAAGCTTTCGATAATTTATTCGATTCGGTTTGTTGTGTTCCTTTTCCTTATCATTTGTTATCAATCCCATGTAAAATGAATGGGAGAATTTTCTTAACTTTTTAAATAATTAATTATTATATTATTATTAATTTATAAGACTTTTCAACCTTTGAACGTTATTATACTAAGTCTATTTTAACAATGTAAGATAAGAAAACATTAAAAATTGCCGTTCTAGTGGTTTAAAAAAGTATTATTGTGAGTGTGTTTTATTGTGGTGATACCGTCCGGGTCCGTTCTTATTTATTGTTTATTTTTGAAATCGTTTTTCTATTTTAGTTTGTATATTATGTCTTCCACCTTCTCGAGCGTTATGAAAATTTCATCTATACTTCATTTTTTCGGAGGACAAAGCTATTCTTCGTAAAAGTATGTCAGAGTACTTAAGTAATATTAAATTAATGTATTAAATTAGTTTTTTAATCAAAATTTTAAACAAGTATACATGCGAGACACTCATATCTTATATTATTATACTCGTTAATATAGATAACAAAAAATACACAAATAATAATAGTAATAACAGTCTGCTCATTGTCTCGTCATCAACGTCTTTTTCCTATGATGGTCAGTGATCTATTAATCTATTGTATAGTATATAATTATGTTCCAACATCGGTTAAATATAATGCACATTGTAAGTAACCAGGGACAAACTATTATTAGCAAATAATCTTTTATTACCTAGCAGATTAAGTATCACTATCTTTCTACAAGTCCTGTACCCTGAGTATACTTCATTGAGTTTCAAAACTTGAGAAAAATTTATTTTCGGACACACAATATGAACACGAACACACCCTGTGAATTTTTATGGCAAAAGGAAATACAAAAAATCAAGTATAAAGATTAATAACTCAAATAGCTTTTTCGATGATATGACCCTTCACACAAATACTCATTTTAAATAACTGATACGAAAGTTTTTAATGTTTTCTTTGTTACACTCGTTAAAAAAGACTATGTACAACAATGTTCAAAGGGTGAAAACTCTTATAAATCAATAATAATTTAATAATTAATTATTTAAAAAGTTGAGAAAATTCTCCCATTCATTTTACATGGGTTTGATAAGAGGTGATAAGAGAAAGGAACATAACAAACACTGAGTTAAATTTTCGAAAGCTGTTGTGACGTCACACTAATCATCTCTATAGAGGCTAGGACTGCAAGTAGATGACTTCCAAGAACGGAATTATATGCAGAAGCGGGCTAAGTCAGCTGACAGCAGTAATAGCGGGATTTAATTAATTTAATTTAAAATGCTTTACTGTATTTATTTAATAGAACCTAGTACAGCTAAGTATCAAACCTGTAACAAGCAATGGTTTTTTACAATAAAAAAACTGTTTTTTTAAATTATAATAAGTAATTGTTTTTCATTCATCTGTAAAAAATTTTGTTTTGATCTTGAAGAATGTCATAAGTTGTAATTTCTAACTCGTTTTTAAAAAATATTTTTTATTACAACAGCACTTCAGTTAGTTAAGTTACATTTTAAAAACCTGTATTTAGTGAAATAACATAAAGTAAATAATTATTTTCTTCCTTTAAGTTGTGGATTTTGTTTTTCCCTAATAAACTAATTAAAGAGGGAAATGTAGAAGAGATTCAATTAGTTAAAAAATAGCTCCAAGTTGCGTTTTTAAGCTTTAAATTTTCCAAAATTTTCCGGGGTTTAAGATAGGGGGTTTGCGGTGTCTGAAAACTCAGGGCCGATTTAACTATAGGGGCACGATGGGCACGTGCCCAGGGGCGCAACTCAAAAGGTAAGGGGGGGGGGGCTAAACTTAGCAAGGGCAAAAAATATAAATAAGAATATGTCTAAAGTAAACCATAAGTAAATCTCCCTTATCCTAGAAAAGTCCAATGTTAATTATTAGGCTTAATTTATTTTGTATAAGTGCAATATTTACCATAAAAGATTTAATAGAAATATTATATTAAATATATTTATATAAAATATAAAATAAATCAAACATGTTAGGTGTTTTCTTATAAATAATTATTATATATTAATTATTCATTCAATTTATAGATATTTCAATAATTATCTATTCAATAATTAACTCCAATATTAATAATTACGCTTAGTTTTTTATATGAATGATATTTACCGTAAAAGATTTAATAGCAATATTAGATTATTATACTGAAGTATACAAGTACAGTACATAAGTATATTATAAATAAGTAATATTTGTAATAAATCAATTTATAATGTATTAGCCCAGTAAAATTAGATTTTTGGTGTAGATTAGAAAAAACTGGAAATCTTTAATCCTCTTAGGGCATCCTAAATAAGAGTAAAATAAGTTTGCGACGGTTTCTGAGGTGAGCTAAACTTTTGGGAGCCAAAAGCTAAAAAAAAAAAATAGGAGTGTTCTGAACGCATAATTTAATGCTCTACAACTTTAGTTATTTGACATTTTTCACTTGGAATAAGCATTTTTGAGTTACAGGCGTATAAAACTGAGCATAACATATTCTTCAGGCAAAATTGTAAAATTGGCCTATTTTTGACTGCCGATTCTGCCCAAATCGCTGTACTAAATGTAATATTTTAAAATGTAATCGACGCAGAATTTAATGTTCTTTAATTTTGGTTAGATCGCAATTTTCTTTTCGATGCATCCTTAAGATGTTATAAGCGAAAAACTAAGAAAAATGCCAAAAGTACGCAGTTTGTTGGCTCCCAAAAGTTTAGCTCACCTCAGAAACCGTCGCAAACTTGTATTACTTTTATTTGGGATGCCCTAAAATGATTAAAACTATTTACAGCTTTGTCTGAATTAATCGGAGGTACGACTTTGTTTTGGTCTAATTTTACTGGGCTATATTTATTAAAAAATAAATTTATATTTTATATAAAATATCCCAAACGTATTAGGTGTTTTCATAGAGTTAAGCATGATTTTAACATAAAAGTAGCTCATAAATCGTATATGCGGATCCACCTTAAAACAAGGCAAGATGATCAGAGGGGGGGGGGGGGGCGTATTGTGACGGCGTGCCCAGGGCGCAGTGAACGTCTAAAATGGGCCTGTGAAAACTACATTCTTCTACTTTAAATTTCGTATCTATAACTTTAAAAACTATTGGGTGAAAGTCATACATGGTTTGAAATAGGGTCTTATAAAAAGTAGTTGTCCGGGTAGTGATCGTTGTTTGGTCTTATAGTTTTGATAGAATAAATTACATATAGGGGGGGGGGGGGGGTCTTTGTAGGTAAGTGTTAGGAGTCCGTCAGTGTTATAATATAACAAACATTGAAGATGTGTTAAGCACAATGTTGCCTGAAGTCTGGGCAATTCTCTTGCAAGTATTGAATTGTTTGCAAGGAGTGATGGGACGGGGCTCTATCTTGTTACAAACGTGTAATTTAGCATTTCATCTTCAATTTCAGGCAACATTGTGCTTAACACTTAACACATCTTCAATGTTTGTTATAGTTATAACACTGAGGGACTCCTAACAACTTACCTACAAAGAACCCCCCCCCCTCCACCATATGGTAATTTATTCTATCAAAACTATAATACCAAACAACGATCACTACCCGGACAACTACTTTTTATAAGACCCTATTTCAAAACGTCATTGTATGGCTTTCACCCAATAGTTTTTAAAGTTATAAAAATGAAATTTAAAGTAGAAGAATGTAGTTTTCAGACCCCGCAAACCCCATATCTCTATCTATAACAGAAGCTGATCTATAAGTGTTCAAAAAAGTGCGGTTTTTTGGCCCACCCTGTATTTTTGTAATCAGCTCGACGTACCCTTTCATATGACACCAGGGGCGGATGGGGTGGTAGCCTCCGGCGCGGGAAAACATAATAACCGGCGCGGGAAAACATAATAACCGGCGCGGCGTCATATTTTCAGACAAAACAGACAGTTTGTTTTAATTCTATAAGATGACCTCCATACACGCTCCCATATCCAACTTGCTTTCTTAGTTCAAAAAATAAAAGGGGGAAAATAATCAAAATAGTTGGTTAGATGTAGAATATTAAAAAAAGGAATACTTTCAGATAATTATATATTAACACAGAATAAAAATTGTAATGTAATGATGCAGGTGGTGCAAATTTTAATAAAAAAGAAAGAAAAAGTTAATAATAAAGGAATTAATACAACAATTTGTTTGATAGAAGTCCACTCATTTGGCCTAAATAATTATCAATGCCATCGTTTGCAATTTGATTCAGTAAATCAGTTTTATCAGCTCATGAGCATAAAAGCTTCTAAGCGAGATTGTCTCAGACTATTCCTCAATCTACTTTTAATTTTGTAAATGATCTTTCACAGGCTACCTGTAATATTGAAAGGGTTAATAAATATTTATAGGCTAGTGCGAGGTTAGGGTAAGCCTCTTTATACATATTGTATTTTAATAAAATAGCGTACTTAACAGCAAATCGCACAATTTTACAGTTTCTCTGGAGCGGATGCAGCAGTAGAATTTATGGGGGAGCCTAGGGGATTTATCCCTCGCCCACAGGGGGGTCCTGGGGCCCCTCCCCTGAAAATTTTAGAAAATTAGGTTCAATTTGGTGAATTTTAAGCCTTTTTTTAGGTCTTTTTCATCTAAAAAAAGCAATCAACTTAAAGTTGGTTTAAAATTTTTTCTGCAGAATTTTTTGAATCACTTAAATTAAACCGGCTTTTAGACTAAACAAAATATTTTTTATGCTATTAATTCTTCCTGATACATTATAAATATGGATTTCTATTGATTTAAATTTACTACTAGTGTTCACACTTTCTTCAGCTGTATTTAAAATTATTGCAGATATGTTTTCGTAATTTTGTTGAATCTCGTTGTACGTAGAAAATGAATGAGACCTTTTATGTGAGAAATTTAATAATCTTGCTTCTTGATAATCGCCTTAATTTGTCTCCGAACCAAAGGAAGCGAGATATTCGTAAAAATACGTAAAACGTGGTGCGGTAACGGATACTAGATTTTCATCGCCCTCTATTTTAAACCGTCCATTGTACATAGAAAATGAATGAGTTTTTTTTGTGGGAAATTTTGTGATATTTAATTTTGATAACCACCTAGATTGGTGTTCGATCCATAAGAAGTGAGCTATTAACCGAATAATAACCGAATTTGTAGACTTTTGCCCTTGAATATCAATCTATTATCGCGACCACGATCTCGTTGCCGATTTTGAATATGTTTTTGAGAACGTCAAAATGAAGCGATCAAAAGAAAAATTCTAGTTCCGATTTTTTTGGAAAAGAAAACCTAAAATGACTGGACTAATAATAATTATTTAATAATAAACAATATGTACTATTATTAATTATTATTAAAATACAACACTTTAATTTTAAAAGTATAGCTTAATAGTATATTATGTTACTAGACTGTGAAGTGAGTTTTTTGCAGCAATATTTACTGTCTCGCTTCGCTCGACTGTAAATGTAATTGCCGCGGTAAAGAAAAAACACTTCACAGTCGTGTAGCTTATGCTATTTTTTCCGTGGTAGACAATGAAAAAACATAAAATATTAATCAATAATCAATATAATAATAACAAATATTAGTACGTATTTAAAGATTTAAAAAAAAGAAACCTTAAAAAGAGGTTACACTATAACAAAAGATAAATAAAACGCATTGACATCTAGCGGATTTTAATCGTACTAAGAAGCATTTTTGCTAAGATTGCAGCGCTAAACGGAGGTTTTGAAAACTACCAGCACGAAGTTTTTACGTCCTAGGATGTAAAACATTTTTTCCTACTAGCGGCAGCAAAATGATGCATTATTGAACTGTTTTTAGGCATGAAAGTTTAATTTCTCTGAGGTTTCAAGAAAACTTTACAATACGCAGCAAAATACGATTTTGCTGCCTAGGCGGCAAAATCGTATTTTGCTGAGGATTTTTCCAGGCTAAGCCACGCCCACATTCCCCGCTACAAATAAATAAACAAACAACCTTTTCTTTTATATTATCTTTAACCTAAATTATTTGAACAATTTACCTTAAAAATATTACAAATTTATAAAAAAAAGGTTTATAAATACTTATTATAGATTATATTTATGAAATAGAATGGAGTAAAAAGATAAAAAAGAAATAAAAATATTAAAAAAATATAGTAGGTATTAAAATAATCATAAATAATTAAATTACTGGCAACACTGCAACTTGTCATTTTGTTTTGTTTTTACTGTATTTCTTTCGTCATTTTTTATAATTGTACCATTTGAAATTGTTGCTTGTTTTTTATTTTAATTTGAGTAGCTCAATAATAGTATTTGATAAGTAAATAAGTATTATGAAATGAATATTATTTATAGGAAACATTTTTCTGCCGCCAGTAGGAAAAATATTGTATGCAACAAGGCAGCAAAGGAAACATTTCTGTCTCATATTGATATATTGACTGCCTTGGCTTCGCCTTGGCAGTCAATCCAATAAATTACCTGCCTCGGCTTCGCCTCGGCAGTTAATTTTCATAGCCTGACCTCGCCTCCGGCTCGGAGGCTAACTTAATCATTCGTCAGAAAAATTCCATTTTGCTGCCTAGTTACATAAATAACTATTTCTTTACAGCTAGGAGTAATGAAAAGATTTTTTAAGTCCACGTAATGAAAAAATGGATTTTAGCTTTGTTTTTTAGGCTCTAAAGTTACTATTTCACAGCCTACCACGGAAAAAATAAATTATTTATTTTTAAAAGTATAGCTGAACAAGTGGATAAAAATAAAAACCAGTGGAGAAAACAAAAATATATGAACGAGGGAAGTCGCGAAGAGGAAGGGAAATTTCAAGCTGGTTGGATGCCAGCTTGAAAGCGATGCGGCGCGGCGCCGCAAAAAAAGACGGTTTGGAACTTTTGCGTTTTTTTCATCGCACCGTAAATCGCGAAATAATGTTGTAAACACACCTACTTCGTCTCGTTTTTCATTTATGGGATGAATCCACAAAGTTCTATTTCTAAAATTTGTGTGTTGATGATGACGACGGCGCTGCTCCGGCGATTAGGTAAATAGTACAGAGCAATACAACGTGTCTAATCCATAGTTGGAGGGAGACTGAAGAGAAGAGCAAGAGCGGCGCGGGCTCTTTTTGCGGCTCTAGCTCCAGAGCGAAAGCCGTAAAAGGCTCCCAGTGAGAAAGCTGCGGCTCCGGCTCCGGAGCGAGAGCGGTAAAAGGCTCCCAGGGTGAAAGCTACGGCTCCGGCTCCAGAGCGAGAGCCGTAAAAGGCTCCCAGTGTGAAAGCTACGGCTCCGGCTCCAGAGCGAGAGCCATAAAAGGCTCCCAGTGTGAAAGCTACGGCTCCGGCTCCAGAGCGAGAGCCGTAAAAGGCTCCCAGTGTGAAAGCTACGGCTCCGGCTCCGGAGCGAGAGCCGTAAAAGGTTCCCAGAGTGAAAGCTACGTTTATATGACCCATTTATTGCTGTCTTTACGCTTTCTTATTAAATGAAAATTGTGCTGCTATTATATCAGTGGCACTGCACTGATACTATAACATAATAATAAACATTTAATAAGTTAATCAAATAAAACTTTATTATTATTATTTCTTTTTTCAATTGGCTTGGCGGCGCTTCGGGAAATTTCGGATGGGTGCCCCCATCCGCCCCTGTATGACACCTAACACGGTGTCGAAAAAAAATATTTTTTCCGTGGTAGGCTGTGAAATAGTAACTTTAGAGCCTAAAAGACATAGCTAAAATCCATTTTTTCATTACGTGGACTTAAAAAATCTTTTCATTACTCCTAGCTGTAAAGAAAAAATCTTTTACGTCCTAGGAACTAAAAGATTTTTTATGTCCGGCGGGTAGTTGTCAAAACTTCCGTTAGTACCGCTGCAGTCTTTGTAGAAATGCTTCTAGTACGATTAAAATCCGCTAGATGTCAATGCGTTTTATTTATCTTTTCTTACAGTGTAACCTCTTTTTAAGGTTTCTTTTTTCAAGTCTTAAGTATGTACTAATATTTTTTATTATTATATATTGATTAGTGATTAATATTTAATGTTTTTTCATTGTCTGCTACCGCGGAAAAAATAGCATATTTGCTACGCGACTGTGAAGTGTTTTTTCTTTTCCTTGGCAATATTTACTGTCTCGCTTCGCTCGACAGTAAATGTAATTGCCGCGGTAAAGAAAAAACTCACTTCACAGCCTAGTAACATAATATACTATTTTTTGAACCCTCAAGCTTTTTCACCCTAATATTTTTTAAAAATATTATTTTGAAGTCACTATATTTTTAAATGTGTGGGTAGGTATAAGACACATTTATGCCAAATTTCAAAGTGATTGGACAAAAGGTGTAGCCGTGAGAGCAGGCGACAGACGGACGGACAGACACACGCAGGAAAATATAAGGGTCCTTGGTTTTGCCTACGGACCCTAAAAATAAGCCAAGTCTCGCGTAAAAAGTTGTGAGATGATAGGTTTAGCCAAGTCTCCCACTGTCCGAGTAAGTTCTACTAGGTCTAATTTATCCAGTGCAAGTACATGATGTTTGTCTGTCTCTCTCTATATTCTCTTTCCCAAATTTCTCTACACGTTTAAATTTAAAAACATTTTCTGACTTGGCAAATACTCAACACAAACTTAAATCAAATAATAAATATTATTTTTTCATTCGAGCGGCGCAGCAAAAGGATACATATTTGTATACGACATTGCATTTAATTTTAGCCTCTTTGGGGGTCAAAGAAATCTGCATATTATTGGCTTATGATAATATAGGAAAATTTTGGTTTAGAATTTGGATGGGTGAAAAAAAAACATTGGTACACAGGGGTACGGGGTACAAACGTCAAAATAGTATGTACCCTTCAAGATGCATGTCGTTGGAAAGCTCTTTAAGAGTACAGTAATTGTTTTTATACACACTTTTGTCAAATTTTCATATAAGAGGGGGTAAAATGGAAAAGACTGGTTTTTATGCTATTTTTGACCCTAAATTGTCAAAATTTGACTCCTAAATGGACACTAAAAATTCTAGCCAACGAACTCACCCTTTCTTTTGATATTATTGGCATTTTAAAATTTGTTTTGATTTTTTAAGTGCATCCTACGGTGAGGTCATCTGGAGTGATACATACATAATATATACATAAATATATACATACATATACATATATATCTATACATACATAATACATACATACATATATATACATATATACATAAAAAACTGTTACATTTTAGAAATTGATTAAGAATGGACTAAAACGAATTGCGTGGAGAAAATTTCCAAAAAATTATAAAGCCATTGCAATACAATAGCTAAATTTTCTTCGAAAATTCGCTAAAACAAGTAGGATATATCATGAAGAGTGAATTTTCTTCGAAAAATATATTTTTATTTTTAGTATTACACGTATTGGCAACCTGATCTGAGGGCACACTGTGTATAAATATGTAAGTGCAGCCTGTATAAATATCAACAATTTATATAATCGAGTGTGTATAGTGTCCCGACGGCGCACCTCAAAATGATTTTATCTACCCGCGGCAGCAAAATTAAACATTACTTAACTGTTTTTAGGCTGGAAAGTACTATTTCCCTGATTTGTCATTAAAATATTAAAAACAAGCAGGAAAGTAGTTAAAACAGTCAGGAAAATACTTTCCCTGCCTAGGCAGAGAAAGTAACAGTGTTTACCACTGCGTGTCATAACCTCTTATTTTGGCAAGAACAGTTTATACTATTATCTCTATCTTATAACATTATATATTATAGTAAAATAAGTAATATTTAATACTAAATAAACGTTTTAATAATAAAATAATTTGTCTATATTTGTTAATTCTGTTAAATAAGTTCAATGATTTGTAGATCTTTAATTAAAAAAAATAGTAGAGTCACTGACTAAACTGTAGCGTCATGTAAACATTGAACATCCATATTATTTTTATTATTGAAATCTTTCTAGATTAAACTAGCTACTTTTCTTGATGTATCCTAGCTACTTCTTTTCTTTTAAGCAATAGAAGATATCTTTAACACTTTTATTATTTTTTTTATTAAAAATATAAATAAATATTTTATATTGCGTGTATTATTCATTCAGAAGTTATGTGTGTTATAAACGTGTGTTTTGTATTTTGTTGTTTTATAGATTGAGTTTGCTTTTCACTTATTGTTATTATTCCCAAGTTTCTTATTTGAGCATTAATTTTAGTTAATACATATGTTATTATCTTTATTAATATGACACATAGTTATTAACTATGTTACATTAATAAAGATAACATTTTAGCAGCTTCATTTTTCTTCCGCAAGTAGATAAAATATTGTATGCAACAAGGCAGCAAAGGAAACATTTCTGCCTCGTTTATTCATTGCCTGCCTCGGCTTCGCCTCGGAGGCTAATCTAATCGCTCGTCAGTAAAATTCCATTTTGCTGCCTAGTTACATAAATAACTATTTTAAGGCAACCACATTTATTCCAATAAAAATAAATGTTTATTTTGATTTTTTGGTCTTTAAATAGATATAATAACTTACCTATAATAACTTATCTAAAGTAATTTATAATTTACAATTACAAATTAATTAATTTAATTTACTTAGTAACAATCATATAATTTACTTAGTTTTACCTTTTTTCTAAATAATCAATTAAGCCTATTACCACGAACCTGACGGCGCCTTTAATATTAATGTCGTTGTCCCAGGAAAAATATAGTTATTTTTTAAAAATATCGGTCCGAGACAACTCAGACAAACTTTCTCATATACGAGTTTATAATTACTTAGCCCAATGTTTCCATTTATTAGTTTTAAAATGTACACTTAAATATTATTGAACATCTCATCAAAATTTATCATAAAAATAACTTCTCCTGGCCAGGGAATCGAACCCGGGCTCTCTCCGTCCGCGTTTTAAGCTAATTTCTCAGGAACTAGATTTTTCCCGGGAAAACGGCTTGTATCGTTGGATTCGTATTTAAATGGACTACATTTTAGAATTTTTTAATCAAAATCGTCGGAACCGTTTTCGAGAAATAATTTTTTTTCATGTTTTTTTTTCAGAGTTTTTGGGGGGGTAGCGCCCCAAAATATAGAGCTAAAATTCATTTCTCGATTTCACCTCGGGGTATGAATTTTCTGAACGTGTATGCCAAATTTTGTCAAAACCGGCCCTGTAGTTTAGGCTCCAGGATTCTGCACAGACGACAGACAGACATTTTTTAAAAACCACTTTTTTGAACTCAGGGGACCTCAAAACGTGTAAATACATCAAAATCGAATTTTAGCGCCATCACAATACTTTCTCTTTATATGTAAAAAGTAAAAAGCTAATGGTCGGAATTCTATTCCTTAATTGATAGGATTGATGTTTAATAATTAAATCATATAAGAATAAAGAACCAAGGAAATCCCTAAAACAAATTGAAAACACGTTATATGTTTTCTTTGAGTTTTCTCGGCCCGATTTAAAAATACAAAGTAATTAAGAATTATAATTTTGAATGAAATATTTGTTTAATTCCATTTGAATCGGTGTGTGGAATAAATATCATTTTTATAAGTACCCTTCATAAGAAGCTTGCGGTTAATTAGTTTCTTTCGTGTGTATATATATATATATATATATATATATATATATATATATATATATATATATATATATATATATATATATATATATATATATTTATAGACCTGAGGCGTGCTTTTGACTCTGTTTCACACAACAAGCTTTGGACAAAATTGGCCAATTTGGGAATGAGTAAAAAAATACTTTCTATCATCCAGAGTCTTTATCATCAAGCAGCAGTCAAAATAAAAATAAATAATCAGCTTTCAGAGGCCGTAGAACTTACGGAAGGGGTGTTGCAGGGAGATCCACTTAGCCCTTTACTATTTATTTTATTTTTGTCCGACATTGTCAGGTTCTTTGAGAATGAAGGTGCCAGAGGATTTTCGTTGGGGAACATATACGAACTATTTATTCTTCTATTTGCCGATGATTTGGTTCTTCTTGCTGATTCATGGCACGACGTTCAGTTTAAACTAAAAATCCTGTTAAAATATTGCAAATTAAACTCTCTCGTCATAAACATTGATAAAACTAAAATCCTTCCCTTTCACAGATCTCCAAAACTTCGGTACCTTAAGCCTTCCTTCCTTGGAGACCATCAAATAGAATATGTAAAAAACTACACTTACTTAGGAATAAAGTTTTCAAGCACCGTCAAGTTTATCCAATGCTGCAAAGAGATGAAAAAAA